>CM053793.1:584768307-585368307 GCA_028749045.1 Cupressus sempervirens | reverse complement strand
GCATCTCATCCTGTCACTGAAAATTGAAGGCACTGCATCCCCCTATTGGCTTACTAAAAATAGTAAGTCTTTCTGAAAACCCAACAAACGAACTCCGTTTGGCTTGTAATTAAATTTGACTGGGCCAAATAACCTCAGGATCCCTTTGAAGTCCCGGTTAGCCCTCGGGACCATACAAGAATGGGCTAACGACAACATACCTCCAAACTGGCTAAGTGGGGACATTACAGTCCGACCCTCTTGAAATTGCTTGTCCCCAAGCAATCTCAACTCAGAATGCTGAATAATCTCCTCTGCCTCCCATGTCGCATCCTCAACTGGTAGGTTCCTCCACTTTACTAGGTACTCCCTGATAGTCTGCCTGTGAAGCACCCTCTCCCTGGAGTCAAGTATAGCCTCAGGAATCAAGATAAGCTTTCCCTCATCATCGAGAGGTGGCAATACTACTAAAGGCACCACATTATGCCCCAATGCCTTCTTAAGAAGTGACACATGGAACACGTTATGCACTTTACTGTCTACAGACAGCTCCAACTCCTAAGCTACCTCACCCACTCTCCTGATTACTTTGAATGGTCCATAGTAGTGTGGTTTCAATTTCTTTGCTCCACTCCTCTTGAGAGAGGATTTTCTATACGGCTATAACATGAGGTACACCATGTCTCCTACCTCGAAAGATCTCTCAACCCTGTGCTGATCAGCATATTGCTTCTGCTGATTTTGTGCCCTTTGCAAATTTTCCTTCAAGAATCGCATAATGTCCTGACACTCCTGCAATATATCCTTGGCCTTAGGCACCCTATTGTCCCCAAATAACAAATCCAAAAAATTAGGAGCATCATACCCGTACAGTGCCATGAAAGGGGACATTTGAATAGACATATGGAAAGAGGTGTTATAGCAGTACTCCCCTAGATGCAGCCACGTCACCCAAGCCTTCTGCTCTCCTACAATGTAGTTTCGAAGGTACCCCTCAACCCATTTATTCACTATCTCTGTCTGCCCATCAGTTTGGGGGTGGTAACTGGTACTCGGAGTTAGCTCTGTTCCACACAACCTAAACAACTCCTGCCAAAAGTGGCTCATAAACCTACTATCCCTGTCGCTGACTATGTTCCGTGGCATCCCATGTAATCTAAATACCTCTCAAAAGAATAGCTCTGCTGTTTGTACTGCTGAATATGTGGACGAAATCGCAAAGACATGTGCAAATTTTGTCAATCTGTCTACCACAACAAAAATACAATCCCGACCCTGTACCTTGGGGAGGCCTGTAATGAAATCCATGGAAATGCTATCCCACTTCTTCTCTGGTATGGGTAGGGGCTGTAGTAAACCACTTGGAAAGGAATGTTCCTGTTTGTTCTGCTGACATACTGGGCACTCCCTAACAAACTGAAGCACCTCTGTTTTGAGTCCTTTCCAAGTGAAGTGCTCTCTCACCTGCCGATATGTCCTAAAGAATCCGGGATGTCCTGCCAATGGTGAATCATGAAATGCCCTCAAAATCTTCTGCTTCATAGCAGACCCGAGCACTAAATAAATCCTTTCCTTGTAGATGATCAAATCATTTACAACAGTGTATCGACTATCCTAAATAGTTCCTTCAATAACACTAGATGCCCAACTATCCTTGGCATACTCTGCCAAGATCAACTCTCTCTAATCATCCATGACTATACCAACAGCAAGCAAATGAGGCCTTCTGGATAAAGCATCTGCGACGATATTTTTCTTCCCTTTGACATAGACTATGTCAAAATCATAAGCCTGTAACTTACTCACCCATTTCTGTTGCCTGTCATTGAGATCCTTCTGTCCAAGGAAATGTTTCAAGCTGTTATGATTTGTTTTTACTGTGAATCGGCTCCTAGCTAAGTATTGCCTGAACTTAGCTAGCGCATGCATGATTGCTAGCATTTCTTTATCATAGATGCTGTAAGTTCTCTCAACACCTCGTAATTTCCTGCTCTCATATGCGATGGGATGTTTGTCCTACATGAGGACAACTCCTATGCCCTCTCCTGAGGCATCACACTGCAGCTCAAAAGGCTTGGTGAAATCTAGAATGACTAAAACAGGGCATGTACTCATCAGCTCTTGGAACCTGTCAAAACAATCCTGAGCATTCTCTGACCACTTGAAACTGTCTCTCCGTGTCAAATCTGTAAGTGGTGCTGCTATCTGTGAAAATCCCTTCACAAATCTGCAGTAGAACCCGCAAAGCCCAAGAAATCCCTTGAGTTGCGAAGTGTTCCTCGGCGGTGGCCAATCCAAAATGGCCCTGATCTTGTCTGGGTCAACCTGAACACTTCCTGCACTAATAATATGCCCTAGATAGAGCAACTCTGTCATCCCGAACTTGCATTTACTCATCTTGGCATATAATGACTCCCTCTCTAGAATGTTGAGCACTGCATCAATATGCTTCAAATGTTCCTCCCAAGTACGGCTTTATATCAGTATATCATCAAAAAAAATCAACACAAACTTCCTCAACTGATCTCTGAATACTCTATTCATACAGGACTGGAAAGTGGCGGGGGCATTAGTCAACCCAAAGGGCATGACTAAGAACTCAAAATGTCCATAGTGGCATCTACAAGCTGTCTTCTCCACATCCACCTCTCTAACCCGTATTTGGTGGTAGCCGGATCTCAAATCAATCTTAGAGAAGTAGCAGGCACCGTGCAATTCATCAATAAGCTCATCGATGCGCGGAATAGGGTATCGGTTCTTAATTGTCTTCTTGTTTAGTTCCCTATAATCAATGCACATCCTCATTGTACCATCCTTCTTCTTGACCAATACTACTGAAGAAGCGAAAGGACTCTTGCTTGGTCGTATGTGCCCCGTGTCAATCAACTCCTTGATTGCCTTTTCTATTTCATCTTTATATCTCTTTGGATGGCGGTAGGGTGTGATGATGACTGGCTTAGCCCCTTCCTCTAACTCAATAACATGCTCAATTCCCCTATCCGGGGGTCTCCCTGGAGGTATCTCACCAAACACCTTAGTATGTTTGGTTATTATTTTTTGTACATCAGGGGGATACTCTTGTTTATGTTGCTCTATCACCTCAGGCATTACTCTGAACTCTGCTGTCCACTGCACCTGGTCGTGTCTGAAGAAACTCTGCATCCGCTTGAGTGACACCACTCGTAGTCTCCCATCTAACAAACCTCTGAGTACTATCTTCTTACCATTTTCCTCAAACCTCATTTCCATTTTCTGGAGGTTAAATGTAAACTCTTCCAGAGATTTCATCCAATTCATCCCAAGCACCATATCCTGATCACCAATGTTGACAACAAGGAAATCTCCCACCATGTCATAATCTCCCAAACGAAGCTGCAAGTTGGAGATTTTCTTGGTACAGTCGATTTTGAAGCCGTCGGCAACCATCATCTTAAATCCCCTATGCTCTTTTGTATGTAGCCCTCTGCGTGTCACAAACTTTTCATCAATAAAGTTATGTGTTGCCCCTATATCAATGAGTGCCACAAATCTTTGTCCATCCAAAGTTCCCCTAACTTTGAAAGTGACGGCCCCCTGTATACTGGACAACTGAGCTATCGTGCTATCACTGTGTGCTTCTTCATGTGAAGAATTATCATCTCCATTTGATTCTGATGATTGCTCTGAATCTCCATCCACTGACTCTTCAGCTGAAAAGTACTCCATCTGCTTGGCTTTTGCTTTCAATGGACACTTATGTGACAAATCCCAAGGCTCCCTACAATGAAAACAAAGCTTCTTCTTCTTGAGATCATTAAGTGTCTCATTGTCCAACCTCTTACTTTCCTCCTTAGGTGGCTGACCCTCTCTACGAAAAGGTTTACTGTTCTTATCTTTCCTCGAAGGGAAACTCTTTGCCTGGAATTTATTTTTAGAAGCTGAAGAGGAATCCATGTCACGAGCTTTCTTACTGGCTTCCTGCAAAGTGGGAGGGTTGAGAGCTTTAATCCACCCTCTCAACGGATTAGCTAACCCATCCATAAATAGAACAAGTATCCTCCGTTCAAATACATCTGTTACTAACACTGCAAGTTTCTGAAATTCTGAAATGTATGTTTCCAATGATCCCCATTGTTTAAGCTGAGCTAACTCCTTGAAATGTAGTTCTGGATCCTTCCTATCAAAACGTTCAATCAGTCTCTCCGTAAACTCCACATATGAGGTAATGTGTGCATGACCCATAGTGACCATACCATGATGCCACCACTCATGTGCTAACCCATCCAGATGAATTGCTGCATACTTAATAGCTTCTTCCTCAGGCATAGGGTTCAATTGAAAGTATGTATCAAGCTTTTGAACCCAAGCTCTTGCTGTAGACTTCCCCGAGCCATCATAATATGGTAACTGAAGTTTCCTTACTTTCTTCCGTAGCTCATAGCTCTGGTTCCTGTCATGTCCATGTGGCATATGTTTCATCCGCACATCCATATACTCCCTAAAAGTAATTGCAGCAGTAAAATCTGGACCTCCGGCTTCCCAATCTCTTCTCAACTGGTCTTGTATATCAGTGATCTGGGGCTCTGGTATGGGCTGCTCTGGGGCTCTAGGAGGAAATGTGGGAATCATGGGCCTTGAACTCACTGTCCTAGCTTGCTGGGGTGCATGACCGAAATTGTTCCCAACTTGTTCACCTCCATTATGTGTCCCATCCTGATTATTCCCATTCTGATTGTTACCATTTTGATTATTACCATTCTGATTATTTCCTCCACCCATGTTAGCATTCAACCCCATTTGACGAGCCATCATCTGCATCATAAGCTCCATTATCTGATTTTGTTCCTGTGCCTTCTGTTCTGCTAATCGCTGTCCCTGTGCCAAGGTCTCTAATAACTGTAAGAATCTTTCCTCTCCAGGATCCCGAGCATTCCTGTCTCCCATATTGCCGTCTTGATCAAAGAATACCTCCTCTGTGTCTGTATGACTGGATTCTATGTCCACCTGCATGGATGAACTAGACTGTTTGCTCTACAGGTCTAAAATCCTATTTTGTCTTGCTCTAGTATTGCGGAAATTATAAGGCCCCTGTCGCATGCTCAAACATAAATGCTCTGATTTTAGTGTTTTGACATTTCGTCAAACACTTTCCCCTCTATCTAACTGTTCCAAATTCCTTATAAGACCTCCACAGGATGGCAGGACTTATAGCTCTGATACCACTGTAATAACCCTCCTCAAATCTGCTCTAAAAAAAATGCCGATGAAAGCTCAAGGAATTTCATCAAACAATTCACATGCAAGGGACGTATGACTAATATAGTATTTCAGCTGGCTTCAAATGACTTTTTCTTCAATTCGCATCAATGAGAATCTTGTGCTAGAAGACTACAATGGACTACACAATGACCTAACATGAGTGTGCTACTAATTTTGACAATATTCAGTGCATATATATGATATAAGCATGAGAAATGAACACTTATAGCCAACTGGCATTTTTACAAACAGTTGGTATGCAAACTAACTAGCTGATAAACAATGATATTAAATTGCTTAAATGACACCAGCAACTATTATCTTCTTAATTGCAATGAAAATTACAATGCTCATGAAATATGGCCAAAACTTTGGCATTTACATGGATTACAAAATGATAATGCTAGTATAATGCACACTTATAGCTGAAAGCTTATAACACCCTAAAAAGCAATACTAACAAAAGAACCTGGTTGTAGATCGGTGTAATAATTTCCTTCAATGCTGCCCTTTCTGCTTTGTTTTTTTCGAACTGCTTTTTTTGGAGCCTGCTTTTTCAGTTCTGCTTTTTCGGACTGCTTTTTCATACCCATTTTTTCAGCCTGCTTTTTTGGTTCCGCTTTTTCGGACTGCTTTTTCGTATCCGCTTTTTCGAATTGCTACTATGTTGAATCTCAAGACCATATCTTTCAATGGCGTCAAGATTTTCAGCTTGAAGGGATTTCGTCCTTCAAACTATTGAGATATAATCTCTAGAAAATTCCCCAATTTCTTTGATATTTCCAAGCATGAATAAATGAGAGCTATCCTCTTTCTTTTAATCCCTTTCTCACTTGCTTCACGCTTCTGTCTTGCCAATGTGGGATAATACATGACTTTTAATATTACTTTTTTTTTCTTTTTACAAAGTCCATGTATGTACTCAAAAGGGGGACTCTTGATTTTTATAAAGTGACTTTATGAAACATTATAATATTTAATTTAAATAGTCACTTTACCGTTGTAACTTCAAACATTAAAATAATATACCAAATAAACTTGAAATCCCACATATAATAGCTCATCAGAAAGAGCCCAACAAAACGCATCTCATCTTGTCACTGAAAATTGAAGGCACTGCATCCCCCTATTGGCTTACTAAAAATAGTAAGTCTTTCTGAAAACCCAACAAACGAACTCTGTTTGGCTTGTAATTAAATTTGACTAGGCCAAATAACCTAAGGATCCCTTTGAAGTCCTGGTTAGCCTTCGGGACCATACAAGAATGGGCTAACGACAACATACCTCCAAACTGGCTAAGTGGGGGACATTACAGCCCATAAGGCATTAAATGAGTTCAATAGTATAATAATCAATTAAATCAAGTTTACCTCATAAGTGATTCACCTTCAAGAGTGAAACTCCCTCTCAATAATTATGATTGAGATTTTCATAAGTTGACTGAACCCATCTGCTCCCTCTGAAGCTTGAGTTCATTGACATTTTGACCTCTTTGAAGATGCCAGACTCCCTCTGAATCTCCCTCTGAATCTGAATTCCATATGCTTTCGTCCTTGTGTTTCAAATATTTCCTTTCATAAGGTGAGTCCATAATGAAATGTCAAGCTCCCTCTAAATCTCAGTTTCCCTCTTTTCGCTGCAAGAACATCTTCAAAGAAAAAGATCAAGGCACATAGCTTTTATAAAAATGAGAGAGAGAGAGAGAGAGTACAATAATACAATAATAAATAGTTTGCGTAATGACATAAAATCATTTCAATAATAGATAAAGATGTAATTTAAATATATACTTTGAATATTGAATGTATATATGCACGTATTCAATATATTAAGTATATATCTTTAATCTATGGCTTCACATATTATTAATTTATATATATTTATGTAATCACCATATATTTTCCAGCTATACTATCTCATATAATATAACTACAAAATAATGTTTAATAATGATACATATTATTATAATATAAAATGAAGATATAACAATAATAATGTAAAGTAGATACATTACTTTAACATTACTTTACATACTCTAAGGGACACGATGCTCTCTTAATAGTCCTCACCATTGAAAGGGTATCTCATATGACTTGGCAGTAAACATCATCTCTCTATTGTTTGGCTTCAAGTATCAATTATTCATGTCTTTACACTTGGTACATCCTTTTCATTGGATTATTACTAATTTGCATGTTTATAGACATCTTATATACTCTACTCTTATAGATGACAACACTTATTTCAAGTAGTTGTTGATGTCACTTTATTCATCAAATTTATATGTATGTGTGTCATAGTTTGACTGCACAGAGCCACATAATTTCTTTTCCCAAGGCACATGGGTTCCTATCTCCCTGCAGTGGTACTTGGCTTATCAAAAGAGGGCTTGTACTCCAAGGCAGATAAGTGGTTGTTACAACTAACATAAACATTTTGACCATCCTATTTGCGTAATGCTTCCAACGTTCTCAATGTCCACTACATGCCGTGCTCTTTTGAGGTTTCATGTTGTACATTTTTTTAAAATATGTTTTCTGTTTGATACATTATTGGCTTGTGTATCCATTCGAGATGACTTTGGAAAGTGATGCTTTCCTGTTCGCTAATACTTAGGGTTAGTGTTGACTGTATCTGTAGTCCTATGCATGGCTTGCTACAAAATATTACCAAGTTCAATATTCTCATTTCATTGTAGCTGCTTCCATCCTCGTGTTCATTCGCTGCTATATATTGCATGCAATGTATGTATTACTATGTGGTCGCCCAGATATAAGATTAAGCATATAATGATTGCACTATTCATTCTTGAGTACTTCACAAATTTTTATGTAATCTCTTTGTCTTTGATTTTCTGCTGTTGAAGATTATAGCATCACTTTTCCTTCTAAATCTAGGTGATATTCAGGATGATGCTATTCCTGTGAAACATTGGCTCCGCTGTTTTGTTTCCACCTATGATGAGTTGATGTTGCTTTTCATTCTTTGAATTACATCTCCTTCAATTTCTACCATTAAATCCATATTCCTCCAGTAAATATATCAAACAATAACCTCCTTAGAATAATATGTGAACATTAGCTTCCTCCAATCCCAAGCTTGCAATATACAGGTATAGGTACAACTTCGGTCCCATTTTAATAACAACTCACAATGAAATTGCGACCACCCATGCATATCTCAAGCTCCAAAACTTTGCAACGATAGATTATGCCTGGAAAATCGTGTGAAGCTCACTTGATTTCTACAAGGTTTCTCACTTCCACTTGCTTGAAAGAATCTAAAGTCCTTCCAATAGATCTATCTTCTAGATACCATGTATATTATTTCTTTCTTACATTTGTAGTTGGCTTTGATACCATGTTGGTGTTCTAAGGATCTATTGCAAATGTAATAACACTGCCATAATGTACTGGTATGTACTTTCCAAATGGCAGCCACCTCTCTAATATAGGATGAAGTATGGATAGACATGTCTCTTCATGGGACATGTCTATTCATTAAAATGTAATTAACATAATGAAAAATAAATATCTCATATATTTAATATATTAATATATATGTATTATATGTCACACACACACACACACACACACACACACACACACACACACACACACACACACACATATATATATAAATAAAATATATACACATATATGCATTATAGTTTATCCAACTAAAGCTACCAATTATTAACAAGGATAAACTATACATGCTTTCTTCATGAGAATTGCAAATTTGAGAGGTTATTTATCTGCAGTCAATTATGAGATTGACAACCAAGAATTATCCCTAATAGCATTAGGACTTCCAAATTCTTGGGAATCTTTTGTACACAGTATAGGTGCTAGATCTAAAATCCCAAAACTAAATCGATTAAGATCTGATTGTCTTCAAGAAGAACAAAGATTAATGATTAAAGGAAAACACAAAACCTTAGATGAAGACATTCAATTTCTTAACACAAACTCTCATAAGAGAAAGAACAACAAAAGGAAAAGAAACTTTCACGGAAAAGGACAGTCTAAACAGAAGAAAGATTTGTCCAAAATTCAATGTTTCAGATGTGATCTATATGGACATTATGCGATAAATTGTCCCAATCAATCTAAACCTCAAGCGTCCTTTGCCAAATCTGATAAATCAAAGGTCATGAATCTGAGAAATATGCCTTCTATTCAGCATTGTCCAATCAAATATCAACCAAATCTAACACTTGGATAGTTGACAACAGATCTTCAAGACACATCACTGGATATCAGGATAATCTAGAAAGCATGCAAACAGAAACAGATGAAGTTACAATTGGTGATGATTCTGCACATTCCGTAAAAGGGATTAGGACCTGCACCATCAAATTTAAATCTAGAAATTCCATTCAGTTTTCTGGAGTTCTTTATGTACCAGGTATTAAAAGGAATTTAATATCCATATCTGCACTTGAAGATGATGGTTATAGAAATGCATTACTGGAAGGTAAGGTACTAGCTTGGCCTAAGAATTCAACCATAAAGAAGGCTCTAACGATAGGAGTATGACAAGGACTAGTATATGAGCTATGCACTAAGACAAACTTTGCACTTGTGCATGAGACTTCAGATTCAAATGAAAAATGGCATAGAAGATCAGGTCATATCAACTTTCATGCCCTAACATCTATGGAGAAGTTAGTCACCGCAATGCCCAAATTAAGCCATATTCACAATTAATCCTGCAAAGGTTGTGCCTTAGGGAAAAACACTAAAAAGTCATTCCCTCATAGTTTGAGCAAAACTAAAGATGTGTTGTAACTAGTGCACTCTAACCTATGTGGACCCATGTCTTTACCATCTATAGGAGGGTTCCTGTACTATGTGATATTTGTTGATGATTTTTCAAGGAAGACATAGATATACTTCCTTAGGTGCAAAGAAACTAAAGAGAGTCTTTCTAAGTTTAAAGAATTCAAAATAGTCACTTAAAACTCCTTAGAAAAGAAAATTAAAGTTCTGAGAACAGATAATGAGAAAGAGTACACTTTTGAAATATTTAAAGAGTTCTGCAACTTGCTTGCATTAAGAGGGAGTTCACAATCCCCTACAATCCTCAACAAAATGGAGTTGCTGAAAGGAAAAACAGAACTATCGTAGAAGCTACTAGGACTATGATTTTTTATCAAAACTTGAGCATGTCATTTTGGGCTGAAGCATCTAATACAACAGTCTATATTCAAAATAGATGTCCTCACTCATATTTGGACAATAAGACCCCTGAAAAAGTATTTTGAGGAAAGGAACCTGATATTAGTCACTTAAGGATATTTGGATGTCCTATGTATGTTCATGTACCTAAGGAGAAAAGGACAAAGTTAGAACCTACTGGAAGAAAAAGAATTCTTATTGGTTTTAGTGAAATAGTAAAAGGATATAAAGTCTACATACCTGGACAAATAAATAGAACTCAGCAGAGATGTCATTTTTTGAAAAAGATATTGCTTTCAGATGTCACTTTTGAAGAAGATATTGCTTTCACAAGATATTGTTCTTGCTACCAAGATTCAAAGGGAGTACCTTTAAGAGACTTCAAATGAAACTCGGATCCTTTCTGAGACTCGAGAAGAGAGTCTTGATCATTGTAAAAGGCCACTTTGGGCAAAAAAAATTATACAGGACGGAGATGGATTTGCAGCACCTTCAGGGACTTTCCGAGAAAGCAAAAGACCTAGAAAATTGGAATACAATGCTTTCATGTGTGAGAATCCAAACCCGAAACCTTCAAGTGCTTTAGAAGCACCTAAACATCAAGCTTGGAAAGATGCAATGGTGGAAGAGTATCAGTTGATACTAAAAAATGATGTTTGGAAATCGGGATATAGTTCCTAAACCTAAGAGAAAATCTGTTGTTTCTTCAAAATGGCTCTTCAAAGTTAAGAATGTTGCAAATGGTAGCAATGAAAAACATAAAGCTTGTTTTGTGGCTAGAGTTTTTTCTCAAAAGGAAGGAATTGACTTTGAAAAAACTTTTGCACCAGCTGCCAAGTATACCTTAGTTAGAGCTATAATAGCCATTGCAACAACCAAAGATTGGAAAATCCATCAAATGGATGTAAAAACTAATTTTCTAAATGGAAAAAATTGAGGAAGAAGTATACTTGGAACAACCAGAAGGATTTGTGACTCGTGATGTTGCCTCTTATGTATGTAAATTGAAGAAGGCACTATATGGACTCAAACAGGCTCCCTGAGCCTGGTATGAAAGGATTGACAAATACCTTCTAAGTCTTGGATTCACCAAACATGTAGCTGATCCAAATCTTTACTTTAAGGTAACCAAAGGTGATATGCTAATTCCAATTCTTTATGTTGATGACCTTCTGATTACAGGGGAAGAACATCTCATTAATCAGTGTAAAAAATACTTGGCTTTTGAATTTGAAATAAAGGACTCAGGAATTCTTCATTGCTTCCTTGGTTTGGAAGTGTGTCAGAAGTCTGGGAATATCTTTCTATATCAAAAGAAGTATACGATTGATATTCTGAAAAGATTTGGAATGTGGGACTATCGACCTATGTCTACAACTATGGAAACCAACTTACACAAGCTAAAGGAAGCAAGTGTTGAATCTAGACTAGTTGATCCCACTTTATACAAACAGATAATTGGGTCCCTAATGTATCTTGTAAATACTCGACCTGATATTTGCTATGTTGTGAGTGCATTAAGTCAGTTCATGTGTGAACCTCGTGAGATTCATCTTGTTGCTTTGAAGCATATATTAAGGTATCTCCAAGGGACTATTGGGTATGAACTTAAATATGAGAATACCAGCTTGGAGTTACATGGATATACTTATTCTAATTGGGCCGAAAGTGTAAAACACGGGAAGAGCACATTAGGATGTTGTTTCAGCTTAGGATGAGCCATGATCTCTTGGATCTGCAGAAGCAAGCTTCAGTTGCACAGAGTTCTACTAAGGCAGAGTATATTGCAGTAGCAATGGGAGCTAGAGAAGCAGTGTGGCTTCGAAAGTTGTTTTCCAACTTATTCTATGAGCCTATGAAACTTACCACTATTCACAATAATAACCAAAGTTGTATCAAGTTATATGTGGATCTAATATTTTATGATAGATCCAAGCATATAGAAATTTCTTACCACTACGTAAGAGACATGGTGGAAAGAAGAGCTATTTAGTTGGAATATATTAATACAGGTGATCAAATAATTGACATTCTCACCAAGGCTCTTCCTAAAGTGAAGGCTGATTGTTTCAGAAAGAAACTTGGTTTGGTTGAAATGTAAGTTTATGAGATTGAGTCTCAACTTTGTAAATTTGTATTATTTTAATAAAGATGTTTAAAGTGTAAACTCTTTTGTCATATGTGTGACTCTATGACTCATGGGCCTACCCTGTGTACTTGTTTAGTGGCATTAGAAAAATATGAAGAAGAGAAATTATATAAGAAAATGCAGCTTGAAGGGTTAAGGGCTATTGGCTCCCATGCACCCATAGCTGCATTTGCATCCGCATCCGTAGGTTGTATTGGAGAGGGTTCTTCTAGGCCTCATTTTCGTCTTAGTTCTAGTGCTTGTGCTAGTGTTGATGCTAGTGCAAGCCATTCTTATACTGAGATTAAGTCCAAACTATTGTAGCCTAAAGTGTGGAAAAACAAATTGGATAGTAACTTTGTGCCCCACACTACTCTTGACTAAAAACCCATGCTTGAGGGCATGGGTTTGAACAAGGAGATTCATGATGTTGCCAGAAAAGAAATTTGCCAATTTTGGTACTTTTGCAACATTCCATTCATTGCAGCCAGGTAATTGATTTTGTTTCATTTGTTTTCTTTAAGGTTGAAGTAAAATTTTAATTATATCTACTTGTTTAATGATTCATTGATTAATCATAAATTCGCTTTACAAGTTTACATAGTAATTTGTAATCTAAATTTATAATCATAATCTATTTGTAACAAGGCTCCTTAATGGCAAAACATGATAGATGAGGTTTATATTTGTGGTCCGAGGTTTAAAGCCCCAATAGAGGCTGAGTTGAGTGGATACCTCTTAGATGAAATGATAGAGGATATGAAGATTGAGCTTGGGGACTACCAAAAGGAGTGGATCGCAAAGGGTTGCACCATCATATCTGATGGAAGGATGGATAGGAGGAATAGAACACTCCTAAATTTTCTTGTTTCCTGTGGAGGTGATCGATCATTCTACTTTCCTACATACATTGTGAATCGTGATTAAATAATTCAAATTTTGATTTGTCGATAGTTGTTTTGTTGATGATCCGTGATAATTCATTGATTTGTCGGATATACCGTGCTCCTCAAATCCATTGATGCTTCCGCTCACATAAAAAACACCACATACTTATGTGAGGTTATGGAGGAAGTCATAGCAGAGGTCGAAGAACAAAATGTGGTGCAAGTGGTGATGGATAATGCAATAAGTTATGTTGCTGCAGGTAAACTTTTAACTTTTCAAGTTTTGAAAATAAACTTATTTGAATTTTGAACCTTTTCTAATTCTAAGTTTCCTAACATGTTTGAATTTCTAATTAATTTAAAATTGTTGTAGGTAAAATTTTGATGGAGAGGCACCCCAACATATTTTGGTCTCTTGTGCGGCACATTGACTTGACCTCATATTGGAGAAAATTGGCAAGCTTGAGTGCATCAAATCATGTGTAGAAAGGGAAAAAATATATGCAAGTTTATCTACAATCATTTATTAGTCCTTAGCACAATGAGGTACCACTCAGGAGGCAGGGAGTTAGCTCGTCCAAGCACCACAAGGTTTGCCTCAAATTTCATCACATTGCAATCCTTATTGACATCAAAGGCAAAATTGAGGAACATGTTTGTTGGGCAAGAGTGAATTACATCTTCCTATGCTATGACCACTGTAGGGGTAGATGTGGTGAATTGCATCTTTGATGAGGATGGTTTTAGGAAACTTGCTAAAGAAATCCTTCAAGTAAATTTCTTACAATTTAAAATTTAGTATTTAGTATTTAATATTTAATATTTAATTATTTAATCATTTAGTTTTACTTTTAGTTTTATATTTAAGTTTTGACTCAATTTTTTTTTAACATTATATGCAGGTCACTGAGCCCCTCATCTCTCCTACAAACTACTAATGGAGAGAAGCCCTCTAGGGACTACATATATGAGGGCATCGATAAGGCCAAGGAGGCCATTAGAGCCCAGTATGTAGAAGTGCACGAGAAGTATGTCCTTATTTGGAAGATCATTGATAGGAGATAGCAGAATCAGCTCCACCGACCCATCAATGCAACAACTTATTATCTAAATTTGTAATGTCCCCTTTTTAGCATTTATAGCATGATGTTGTTGTTAGCCTATTTCCCCATGGTCTCGTAGGCTAACTAGGACATTAAAGGGACTTAGAGGCCATTTGGCCTAAATAGTTTCAGCTGTAGGTCTTTCTGTGGGGTTTTGAGGCAATTTTGGGCATACTCATCTTGGATATGGTCAGACATCCAGTGGTAATGGTATGTCGATGGTAATTGTTTAAAATCGACAAGAAGACTTGTTTATCATTGATAAGATTTGTTATGCTTGATAAAGCTATTTTATAAAGTTAAATTTAAATATTTAACTTTATTAATGCATAGACTATAGTTTGTGGGAAATATTTAAATTAAAAGAGTCCCCTTTATTTTATAACACATTGAAGACATAAGTTACATAAAGGGAGTGATGTTTTATCCCACATGGAGAAAACGAAGGATTGAGCTCTTGTGAGAACACTATAAAAGAAAGGGAAGAGCTTCTTTTTAGTATGCTTCAAAATATCAAAGAAATTGGGAAATTCTCTGGAGATTATGTCTCAATAGTTTGGAGGAAATCCCTTCAAGCCGGAAATCTTGATGCCATTGAAAGATATGGTCTTGAGATTCAACACGGTAGTAGTCCGAAAAAGTTGATACGAAAAAGCAGTCCGAAAAAACATAACTGAAAAAGCAGGCGGAAAAAGCAGTCCGTAAAGCAATTCAAAAAACAAATCCGAAAAAGCAGTTCGAAAAAGCAAATTGGAAAAGCAAAGCAGAAGGGGCAGCATTGAAGAAAAATTATTACAGCCATCTACAACCAGATTCCTTTATTAGTATTGCTTTCTTAGGTGTTATAAGTTTCAGCTGTAAGTGTGCATTATACCAGCATTATCATTTTGTAATCCATGTAAATGCCAAAGTCTTGACCATATTTCATGAGCATTTGTATTAGAAATTTCATTGCAAATTAAGAAGATAATAGTTGCTGGTGTCATTTAAGCAATTCAATATCATTATTTATCAACTAGTTAATTTGTGTAATGTCCCCTTTTTAGCATTCATAGCATGATGTTGTCGTTAGCCTATTTTCCCACGATCGCGTAGGCTAACCAGGACATTAAAGGGGCTTAGAGGCCATTTGGCCTAGATAGTTTCAGTTGCAGGTCTTTCTGAGGGGTTTTGAGGCAACTTTGGGCATACTTACTATTTATAGTAAGTCATCTTGGGCATGGGTGGACATCCAGTGGCAACGGTATGTTGATGGTAATTGTTTAAAATCGGCAAGAAAACTTGTTTATCATTGATAAGATTTATTT
Organism: Cupressus sempervirens; assembly: GCA_028749045.1. Classification (NCBI taxonomy): domain Eukaryota; kingdom Viridiplantae; phylum Streptophyta; class Pinopsida; order Cupressales; family Cupressaceae; genus Cupressus; species Cupressus sempervirens. The sequence goes on along the minus strand of CM053793.1, from coordinate 585,352,482 downwards.
TGCATTGATAAAGCTATTTTATAAAGTTAAATTTAAATATTTAACTTTATTAATGCATAGACTATAGTTTGTGGGAAATATTTAAATTAATAGAGTCCCCTTTATTTTTTAACACATTGGAGACATAAGTTACATAAAGGGAGTTATGTTTTATCCCACATTGAGAAAACGAAGGATGGAGCTCTTGTGAGAACACTATAAAAGAAATGGAAGAGCTTCTTTTAAGCATGGTTGGAAATATCAAAGAAATTGGAGAATTTTCTGGAGGTTATGTCTCAATAGTTTGAAGGACGAAATCCCTTCAAGCTGAAAATCTTTACGCCATTGAAAGATATGGTCTTGAGATTCAACAGGGTAGCAATCCGAAAAAGCAAAAACGAAAAAGCAGTTCGAAAAAGCGGAACCGAAAAAGCAGGCGGAAAAAGCGGAATCGAAAAAGCAAGCGGAAAAAGTGGAACCGAAAAAGCAGGCCGAAAAAGCAGTTCGAAAAAGTAAAGCAGAAGGGGCAGCATTGAAGGAAAATTATTACAGCCATCTACAACCAAGTTCCCTTGTTAGTATTGTTTTTTTTAGGGTATTATAAGTTTCAGCTGTAAGTGTGCATTATAACAGCATTGTCATTTTGGTAATCCATGTAAATGCCAAAGTCTTGGCCATATTTCATGAGCATTGTATTAGAAATTTGATTGCAATAAAAAAGATAATAGTTGCTGGTGTCATTTAAGCAATTCAATCTCATTATTTATTAGCTAGATAGTTTGCATACCAACTGTTTGCAAAAATGCCAGTTGGCTGTAGGTGTTCTTTTCTCATGCTTAGATCATAATATATGCACTGAATATTGTCAAAATTAGGAGCACACTCATGTTAGGTCATTGTGTAGTTCATTGTAATCTTCTATCACTAGATTCTCATTGATGCAAATTGGAAAAAAGTCATTTAAAGCAAGCTGAAATACTATATCAGTCATATGTCTTTTGCATGTGAATTGTTTGACAAAATTCTTTAAGCCTTCAATCAGCATCTTTGAGAGCAGATTTGAGGAGGGCTATTACAGTGGTATCAGGGCTTGCTTGCAAAGTGTTTGACGAAATGTCAAACAACTGAAGTATAAAGATTTTTGGTGTTTGAAGAAGTTATAACCTGTTGGGGTTATTACAGTGGTATCAGAGCTTGCTTGCAAAGTGTTTGACGAAATGTCAAACAACTGAAATATAAAGAATTTTTGGTGTTTGAAGAAGTTATAACCTATTGGGGTTATTACAGTGGTATCAGAGCTATAAGTCCTGCCATCCTGTGGAGGTCTTATAGGGAATTTGGATTAGCCAGAGAGAGAAAAATGTTTGACAAAATGAATGCCGGTCCAGATCAGGGAAAGGAAAGATTCTTACAATTATTAGACATCTTAGCACAGGGACAGCGATCAGCAGAGCAAAGAGCACAAGAACAGAGTCAGAGATTTGAGCTTATGATGCAGGTGATGACTCGTCAAATGGGGTTGAATGCTAATGTGGGTGGAGGAAATAATCAGAATGGTAATAATCAGAATGGTAATAATCAAGATGGGGCACATAATGGAGGGAAACAAGTTGGGAACAATTTCGGTCATGCACCCCAGCAAACTAGGACAGTGAGTTTGAGGCCCATGGTTCCAACATTCCCTCCTAGAGCTCCAGAGCAGCCCATACCAGAGCTCGAGATCACTGATATACAGGACCAGTTGAGGAGAGATTGGGAAGCCGGAGGTCCAGATTTTATTGCTGCAATCACCTTTAGGGAGTATATAGATGTGCGGATGAAGCATATGCCACGTGGACATGACAGGAACCAAAGCTATGAGCTACAAAAGAAAGTAGGGAAACTTCAGTTACCATATTATGATGGCTCGGGGAAGTCTACAGCAAGAGCTTGGGTTTAAAAGCTTGACACATACTTTCAATTGAACCTTATGCCTGAGGAAGAAGCCATTAAGTATGCAGCAATTCACCTGGATGGGTTAGCACACAAGTGGTGGCATCATGGTATGGTCACTATGGGTCATGCACACATTACCTCATATGTGGAGTTTACGGAGAGACTGATTGAACGCTTTGATAGGCCTAAGGATCATACCTTCCCTATGACAGGCAGAAACTTGTATGAGGAGTTTAACAGACATGCTGATTCGATACAGGGAGACATTAGCACATCTTCAAGTAATGGTTTATCTGCATCATCTTCACAAGCAGAAGGGGTTACAGATGTTGTGCAGGTTGAGCCAGTTGCATTAGAAGGTGATATCACAGGCACACCGGATTGTGTGATTGACACAGATAGTGATTCCAGTACAGTTGGGTTGGATGAAGTTACAGCAGTTGAGGATACTGTCATGTTTGAGGATAGTACAGTTGATCAGAAAGTGAGCATTCAAGACTTTGCAGAAAGTGAGTATCAGGCACAGTTGGATGCTTCTTCACATGAGATAGAGGCTAGTAGCTCTTTACTTGGTTTGGCAAGCCAGCTGAAGATAAGGGACAAGAATATTGTCACGGCTTTATCCCATCATGATAGGATACATGGATTGATTGAGAATCACATTTGGATGATTCAACTGCAAGAGAGACAGAAAGGATTCACAATAGGTTCTTCTTGTGACGACTTACAGCAGATCAAAGAAGGCATGGAGGCAATGAAGTTGGCTCTCCAGGATTCTAAGAGACATATGGACGAGCGTTTTGTTGAGGTGAGTTCAGTTCGGGAGTTAGCGCATATAGCAGGGACTCAGTTTCCTTTTACAGTCGGGTCACATGTTGATGATGATATGAGCACATCTAGCATTCACACTCCGGATTCAGAGACTGTAGATAGGTGCGTGAAGTCAGTTGGTATTGTTCACATTACTCAGGTGAGAAGTTTGCTTGAATTGCCAGCTAGTTTCCGTTCATGGATTAGATGTTGGGATCCTTATCTTAGTACCTTGGATCGTTTTGACCGGAGATATCTATCATTCCTTGGTAGTAGTATCTGTTGCACCATCATGGACTTGATTAGTAGTTTGCCAGGTGTAGTTCTCATCCATGCCAGCAACTTGTTTGATGCTGGATTTAGTTTTTATACACCTGTGTTGAGCATTGTTCATATATCCAGTTGACCATTCTTGTTGGAATGGGTTAATGATCTCTCAGATATGACAGAGTTTACAGAAGAGTCCCAAGATCTTATTATTACAGATGAAACCCAGAGGGATGTTGTGGACAATTTTGAGGACTTAGTCTCCTCAACAGTTTCCTTTGATACAGAGGTTTATGTTGATGCTTCAGTCACTCTGTTTGATGATACAAGTTCAGTAGTTGGACTGCAGAATTTGGATGGCAGTATTACAGACAATAGCTATTATGAGGTTACTCCTTTGGACAGTGTACCAGGGGTAGAGTATAGGAGTTTGACCAGCTAGCACAATCATGTGTCTAGTCAGCTGAGAGTTAATGAGCGAGACATTGCTATCGCTTGCCAACATTTCGATGTCGCTCGTCAGTTGTTAGCAATTTATGGATGGGGTTCTCCTACTAGTGATGAGCAGGGAGGCAGTTATCTTTCCTTGACAGAGATCCACTCTTTATGGGAGGCTATTCGGATTCTGAGACAGAATTATATGCAGTTGGTAGCTGACAGAGATTATCTTATGGAGTGGGGCAGTACAACATATGACGCATTATTGGTCAAGGAAGATGAGGTGAGTGAGCTTACTCAGCAGCTCGAGATGACTTCTGAGTTTCTTGAGAGTACACAATTGGCTTTCGAGGAGTCACAGTTTCATTTAGCTGAGGTGACCGTGGAGTTGGAACGACTTCAATCTTTACTCGATTCTGTACAGTCACTGACCGTGGTGTCTGGTGATCCGAGGATGTCCATGGTCGAGGTTGATAGAGGCAATGGAGATGAGGATATATCTATCTACAACACTAGTATTGGCATATTTGGTCTGTTTCCGCTGGAGGTAGGTTCAGCTAAGTTAGGCACTTCAGCTGAGCATTGTGGTATGTTTGACTTGAAGGGCACAAAGACTAGTGATTTTGTTGATTCTGCGCCCTTGGCTATATCATCATCTGACTTAGCTGATGATCAGTCACAGTTGGTCAAATCACGTCTGCAGGATGACTCTTTGACTGAGATTGGTTCTTTTTACCGGCATTATACTAAAGGATATGTTCATCGGTTTGCTTTTGATCCATGTGTTGAGGAGTTGATGGCAGACAGGTTTGGACTGGGCTCTCATTTTTGCTATCTACCGTGTAATGACTATTCACCGTCAGCAGTGCATGGGTGTTATGGTTATGAGACAGTGGCCGGTAATTTGTAGAGTTGTGTTAATTGTAGTAGATGTACAGTGTGTGGATTCTCTGTATTTGGTGCAGTTTCATGTGGGAGTGGTCACCATTGTTGCAGAGTTGGATTGTACATTCCATATAGACTAGTGGGATGCGTTGATGGTATTTACTGTGTTGGCAGTTTGGGTTATCTACTCTACTTGGGTTCTAATATTTCGAGAGCTTGTTTCTCATGGGTTCCTGACTTTGGAGTTTGGATGAGTTGTATTCGCCAATTTGATTATGGATTCCTCTTGGTTAATTTTCAGAGGTTGTTGCAGGAGCCTATGTTGACTAACAACAGTATAGTTCATGACTACATTTGGGATCCAGGTCGATTGATTGGGTTGTTGTTCGGCCATTGCTTGAGGACAAGCAATTTTGGGAAGGGCGGACTGTAATGTCCCCTTTTTAGCATTCATAGCATGATGTTGTCGTTAGCCTATTTCCCCACGGTCCCGTAGGCTAACCAGGACATTAAAGGGGCTTAGAGGCCATTTGGCCTAGATAGTTTCAGTTGCAAGTCTTTCTGAGGGGTTTTGAGGCAACTTTGGGCATACTTACTATTTATAGTAAGTCATCTTGGGCATGGGTGGACATCCAGTGGCAGCTGTATGTCGATGGTAATTGTTTAAAATCGGCAAGAAGACTTGTTTATCATTGATAAGATTTATTTTGCATTGATAAAGCTATTTTATAAAGTTAAATTTAAATATTTAACTTTATTAATGCATAGACTATAGTTTGTGGGAAATATTTAAATTAATAGAGTCCCCTTTATTTTTTAACACATTGGAGACATAAGTTACATAAAGGGAGTTATGTTTTATCCCACATTGAGAAAACGAAGGATGGAGCTCTTGTGAGAACACTATAAAAGAAATGGAAGAGCTTCTTTTAAGCATGGTTGGAAATATCAAAGAAATTGGAGAATTTTTTGGAGGTTATGTCTCAATAGTTTGAAGGACGAAATCCCTTCAAGCTGAAAATCTTTACGCCATTGAAAGATATGGTCTTGAGATTCAACAGGGTAGCAATCCGAAAAAGCAGAAACGAAAAAGCAGAAACGAAAAAGCGGAACCGAAAAAGCAGGCGAAAAAAGCGGAATCGAAAAAGCAAGCGGAAAAAGTGGAACCGAAAAAACAGGCCGAAAAAGCAGTTCGAAAAAGTAAAGCAGAAGGCGCAGCATTGAAGGAAAATTATTACAGTCATCTACAACCAGGTTCCCTTGTTAGTATTGTTTTTTTTTAGGGTATTATAAGTTTCAGCTGTAAGTGTGCATTATACCAGCATTGTCATTTTGGTAATCCATGTAAATGCCAAAGTCTTGGCCATATTTCATGAGCATTGTATTAGAAATTTGATTGCAATCAAAAAGATAATAGTTGTTGGTGTCATTTAAGCAATTCAATCTCATTATTTATTAGCTAGATAGTTTGCATACCAACTGTTTGCAAAAATGCTAGTTTGTTGTAGGTGTTCTTTTCTCATGCTTAGATCATAATATATGCACTGAATATTGTCAAAATTAGGAGCACACTCATGTTAGGTCATTGTGTAGTTCATTGTAATCTTCTATCACTAGATTCTCATTGATGCAAATTGGAAAAAAGTCATTTAAAGCAAGTTGAAATACTATATCAGTCATATGTCTTTTGCATGTGAATTGTTTGACAAAATTCTTTAAGCCTTCAATCAGCATCTTTGAGAGCAGATTTGAGGAGGGTTATTACAACGGTATCAGAGCTTGCTTGCAAAGTGTTTGACGAAATGTCAAACAATTGAAGTATAAAGATTTTTGGTGTTTGAAGAAGTTATAACCTGTTGGGGTTATTACAGTTTGCATACCAACTGTTTGTAAAAATGCCAGTTGGCTGTAGGTGTTCATTTCTCATGCTTAGATCATATATATATGCACTGAATATTGTTGAAATTAGTAGCACACTCACGTTAGGTCATTGCGTAGTCCATTTGGAGTCTTCTAGCACAAGATTCTCATTGATGCAAATTGAAAAAAGAGTCATTTAAAGCCAGCTGAAATACTATATCAGTCATACGTTCCTTGCATGCGAATTGTTTGATGAAATTCCTTGAGCTTTCATCAGCATTTTTTTGAGAGCAGATTTGAGGAAGGTCATTACAAAATCCAGCATGCCATTTCCGTCCTGTCTTCAAGGCGGATGAGGAGGTTCTCACTGACTTATATATAGTGATCCAGAGGTTAATTAGTGATGAGGATAGAGCAACTGCAACCATTGAGCTAGACAAATTCAATAATAAAGAAGAGTAAATTTTCTCTAGCAAGATGGCCATAGATGCTTGGACAACAATATAGCCAAGCAAAAACCAAAAATTCTTGAATCTTAAGTTTATGGCTTATAAGTTGTGCATTTTAATTTTTAATTTTGTAATTTTAAAGTTGTAAATGAGACTAATTATTTTTGTTTTCCCTTATTTCAGATAGATGTTGGCAAATGTTTGGGCCCACAACCCCAAAACTTCAAAAAATTGCCATCTGTGTTCTGAGTCAATCAAGCAACACTTCTGGATGTGAGCACAGTTGGTCCATGTTAAAACATATCCACTTGAAAAAAAGAAACAGGTTGTTTGTGTAGAGGTTGAATGATCTTGTCTTTGTTCATTGCAACTTTCGTCTTAGGATCAGATAGATTTTGGGCCCCGACTCCTCTTCGATCATTCTGGAGGAGATTGATCCAAAATCTAAGTGGCTCACTGAGGTTGTTGATCCAATCTTCACTAAGGAAGACCATGAGTGGGTTGATCAAGTAGATAGAGAGGTTGAGATTGTGGCCATGGCAGAGGAGGCAACAAGAGCACGTTCAGGCACTGGTAGACACATGCACACACAAAGACAAAGGCTCTAGTGATGTTGTTCGTGAGCCAATCTTACATGCAGGCTATGGCTCAAAAAACCTCTAGGACCTACCTTAGACACCTTTCTAAAAGGAAGACAGGATACTTAGAGGCTGAGGTTGAGGCTACAACCAAGCTTGAGGATGATGATTAGGCTTGAGCTAGAGCCTTGTTCCTTCATTTTGTTTACAGATACTGATAGACATACGTTTCATGAATCTTCATCTTAGATTCTTGCATACATTTATGATTTGATGTCTTATGGATCTTCAACTTACATACATTTGATGATTTGAATCGTTCTGATCCTATGATTTTTATTTACTTCAGCTACAGCCTACAATTTATATTTTACATGTAACATAGTTACGTATGTGAAGGATTTATCATTTATGTTTCATGTTTATGTATGTTACCTTCTATTTAATGATGTTATAGTGTGTTTAAGTTATATTCAATAAAGGATTCATGAAATAAGTTTTAAATTGTTAAAATCTCTAAATTTTAGGGTTTTTTTAATTTGCCAACTCATGGCTGATTCGAGATTTGATTCGGCCTTGCCAATTCCGATCCGATTCTAATCCTCGTTACTTTTCTAGCAATGACTAATCATTCAACTCAATGTCATTCAGTGTGAAACCAAATCATTGATGCCATCCTCTTCAAGAACAACCTAAAATCTACTTAAAATCTGCTTCAAATCGGTAGAAATCAGTTTGCAAGTGTTTGGAAGACTATTTTCCTTCTCTCAACAAAATCAAGCAAAGAAATTTAATTTGGGCCATTTTTTCCTTTAAGTGTTGTTATAAAACTACGAATAAGTTTTGAACAAAAACCTTACAAGGTTTTGGTAAAAACTCGACAAGTACTTGGCAAGTTTTGGGTGCCATTAAAAGTCAACTCGCCATGCCAAAAGCTTGGCTAGTCTATGCAACTCAATTAACTCTCTGCAATTAGTACATCTATGTGTGGTTGAATCCTTTTGTAGGTTGCAAGTAGAAGTAGGCTCCATGTAGGATAGAAACCAAATCCTCTTTGATTGACTTTGATCTAGTTTCAACCATTGTCGGAGCTTGTGACTACAAAACTTGAGAGTTTTGAGCATTTCCAAGAGTAGAAGACCACGTGAAGGTAGGGATCAATGGTGCATAAATGCTGCAATAAATGCAAAATAGAGGATGCCTTCCACCGATGGGGAAGATCACCTCAAAAGGTTCACTCTACACAACTTGCAGACCGTCCTCAATAGAGACCATCTTTATTCCAGTGATTGTTGAGGTGCATCTAAGTAGTACTTTCTAAGTCTCAATTTCGGGAAGATGAGTCAAGTAAACTATTTGTATGTTGTTTGTTGCATAGTTTCAGATTAAAACATTTAATTGACATTCCCAAGCCCTTCATTTGCTGCTGCAGGTTGATATAAGTCTGCCATTAAAATAAAAAGGTGAAGGTGGATTCTGAGTTGGGTTGGTTGTAAGTTCATTCTAAGTAGTTCCTCTAGATTTATTTATGTTAAGAAGGGCATCAGCATTGATTGCTGAAGACACTTCCACCTGAATTATTTATAATTGCTTCAATGGCTAGCTATGCAAGATAGAAGCATTGTAATCAGGCCTGCAATAACTTTGGAGGCTATGAAATAGGTGTTTCTTTATTAATAGCTGGTTGAATATTAGCTTTTCCATTTGCAATCTATGAGTTTGTTTCAGCTGATACAATTTTAATGATTTTGAACTTTCAAGAATGAATGCTAACCTCATTTTCAATATATGCAAAAAATAATTCAAACCTGGCAAATAATGCATTGACATTGGCAAATAAAAACAAAAAAATCAGGGGTTGAACACTTTCCAAGAAAAGGCGTCAAGTTGAAATTACAAATATGACATCATGTGGAAAAACTTGGTTTCAAAAATATTCATCAAATGGACATGCATGTGATTGTTGATGATATGCTCCAATCAATATGTTTCTTACCCTCAAATATGAGGCTAGTAAGATAGAACATCCAATTTTTAGAAGTTCGTTTTTCAACTTCACCCATAACTAAATTCAACATCATGATTAGCAAACTGAATTCCCTTTGAAATCATGCCAATACAAGCAATTGTGTAAGCATAAAGGCCCTTTGAATTCATTCAACCATTTCCATGAAAGCTCCTATTGGTAATCCTACAAATTATTACATTGTTTTCCACATTCCTCCAAATCAAGCAATTAATTTCCCTAAGAAGGCTTCAGTCTTAGCACTAAATAAAAAGTATCTACACCTATGCAAGATATCACCTAATTAACTAATGAAATGATCTATCTTGAGTGTAGGATCATGCCTACCTTGAAGAGTACTGATGAGCCAAATTATCATCCAGATATTCAACAATTGAGAGCTAAACCCTCTAAGGTTCTTAGTGTAGACCTTTGAATAGAGAGATTGATTATATCATAGAGTTGGAGGAGGGCACTAAGCCCATCATGATTACACCCTATCGACATCCAAAGCAGCTCAAAGATGAGATTGAGAAGACCATACAAGAGCTGCTTGATATGGGGCAAATTAGGCCTAGTAAGTCCCCATTTGTTTCTTCAATTGTATTGGTAAACAAGGATGGTACTTTGCAGATGTGTATAGATTACTAGATGCTGAATAAAAAGACTATTAAGAATTGGTACCCAATTCTACGGATTGATGAGCTCATTGATGAGTTGCATGGGGCAAAGTATTTCTCAAAGATTGACTTGAGGTCAGGATACCATCAGTTTCGAGTTAGAAAGCAGGATATTCATTGTGGACATTTTGAGTTTTGGTCATGCCTTTTGGCTTGATGAATGCACCTGGTACTTTTCAATCTACTATGAACAAAGTGTTTCACAATCAACTCTAGATATTTGTGTTGGTATTCTTTGATGACATCCTCATTCATAGCAAGACTTGGGATGACCACGTTGCTCATTTGGGTATTGTTTTGGGTACTTCCTTGTATCCTAAGGAGTTCAAGTGTGCTCTTGGCATGAAAGAGTTACTTTACTTGGGACATATCAATACTAGTGGAGTTCACATGGGTCTTGATAAGATTCATCCTATTGTCAAGTGGACCACACCTGAGAACCAAATACAACTAAAAGGGTTCATCAGTCTTTCTACCTTTTACCATAGATTTGTGGTAGGTTTCTCCTAACATGTGGCTCCCCTTACAAATCTAACTCGTAAGGGTGCTTTCTATTGGATGGATATTTTGCAACTAATAGTTTTGGGTAAAATCCAGGTGCAAAATAGGATGACCAGCCACAATGTGTGAGACAAAGTCTCTCCTACCTTAAAGGGAAGGCTCCCCCTTCTCACCATTCCTTGGATCAATTCATGGTAAACAAGAAGTTGAGATATTTTGTAAAAGGGTGTTACCAATATTCTTTCCTTTTAGCTTTCACGAAAGAATCCACTTACCTATGGAGTGAGTAATGGGCAAGGTGAAATGTCTAACTACACTTCTATCTAAAAGCTGAAAATAGTGATACCAATAAACCAACACTAACTCAAAGGCTAGCTGAAAGTGTACCGATTTGGTTCTAAGTCCAGTCGTAATTCTATATGAATAAGATTTACTATTAGGGCACAAAGACTTCTAGAAGTAAAGATATCCTAATTATTTTGTGAATCAAAAAAGATATAAAAGCTATAGACAAAGCTTCTAGTCTATATATCTCTACAACCGCAAAAAGTCAAAATTTTGGCTCCAGTTTCTTTCTAACTCTTTTTATACTCAATTATCAAGAATGCAAAACATGTAAATCACAGACAACAAATGCAAATCATAGTCAAAGCTTCTAAATTGCACAAGTAACAATCTCACTCAATCAAAGTTAAGTCTCAATTGATTCTTTGTATCAACTTTCTTTCAAAAAGGCGCTACACAATCAAAGTTATGCTTACACAATTTCTCCAGAGTTCTCTTGCATACAATAAAAAATGGATTTTATAATAAGAGAACACTCCTTTATATAGGCACAGGAGTTGAGAAAAAAATGGATGAAAAAGTGGGAGCAACTCAATCAACTTTGATCGACTCTAACTAGAAGAGAGATTATTGGATTACATATAACTACACATGCAATTCGCATTACATGTAATTACATAATTCCATGCAATGCATCCTCTTTGATCTACAAATAGAAAAACAAAATAACAATCCTAAAGATTGTTCTTTAATGCCTTAAATTTGATGATAACATCATATGCTGTAGGAAGATCAAAAATCTTCATTATCTTTGATATTGTCTCTATTCTTACTGTATCTACATATGCTGATTGCACAACCTTGGAATTGCCACTAGAGATTCTTGCAAGTGTTTTGCCAAAAATTTATATGAGGTAAATTTGTTCATTGTGTGAGAACCAAAATCCTCAGAATCTAAATCAGCATTGACCCTGATTGTATATTCTAAACTCATTTTTTCAATTGTAACTAGATTAGCATGTTCATCAAGAATCTGACATCCCATTTGCTCTAAGTCACATGTGATTCTTGTTTCTATTGCCTCGCAATCTCCAAGGGCTGCTTGCAACTTTGTTATTAGTTTTCTCAATGTTTCTTCTTTGTAGCCCTTAAGTCCTTGATATCTGAAGAAAATTTCACAGGATGGGAGAATGTCACATGTAACCATGGCATCCAAATCGGACTTAGCAATTTCATCCCAGTCATTAAGAATCCCTTTCAAGGTGTCCGCTTCTCGAGTCAAAGAAGAAATCAAATCTTGTTCCATTTCATCCATGTTTTTGATATGCCTAAGAAATTTAATCGTATCTGTAATAGCTTGAACTCCTTCAAAAATAATTTCTCTTATCCAAGGCTTAGCAACTTCTACTATCTTTCTTTCCCTGGATGTCTGATACATGACAACAACATTTTGCAAAGATTGTTGTTGAATAACTTCATTTAAGCAAGCAACCTCCTACTTGAGCTGATTTTTCTTTTACCATAATTCATGGTTACTCTTTGATACATTGGCAAGTGGATCTTTAGCATCCTGTAAGCAACTCATTCGTGACTACTTTTCGATCTCTACCTTGGTGAACTTGTAATCAGAACAAGGTAAGTTCTTCAACAAGCTTGTCCACCAATGGCTCAACAACCTCTACAAAGTTTTTTTCTGAATCAACTAAGATTCTAGAAACAATCTTATCTTCCAAAGATCTGGACCTAGTTTTCTTTACAGGAAGGTTATCTAGGGGTACTGCAACCTCTTCTCTTTTCATTGTAATCTTACTCAACCATGAAGGCAAGCTGAAACTTTCATTTGTGAAAGCAGGTACAGTGGAGACCATTAGCATTGATCTTGATTGTATCTTCGTTGTAACTAAGCAAGATTCAGTTTGCACAGCTGAATTCATAGATGCATGAAAAGAGGATTCTTTCATAAACAACTCAAAACTTGTTAAGAATGTATCAAGTTGAGAAACTTGACCCTTTGAGAGAGTTAGAAAATCCTCAAACACATCCCCCAAATGTTCATAGTGTTCATTTGTTAAGATGGGAAGAGTTGTTGAAGATATAGGAAGAGTCAATGTATTGACATCTGAAGTTGGGATGGAAAGAGTTAAAACAGTGGAAAATGAATCCACATCATCATCTATCACACATAGAAAAGGTGCTTCCTACATGGATGGTTCCTGAGTTGGTGCAAGTCTTAGAGGAGATATGATCATGACATCTCCTTCTTCTTCATCTTCTTCGTCAAGTTCTTCGTTTAATTCTTCCTCTGACTCTACCTCTGACTCTTGAACTAGTTCAAGGGTCTGAGATGATTTAAGTCTCTTTCCACGTTTCAACTTGAATTTGAGCAATTTCTTTACATCAGAAGAAGAAGCACTATCTTTACTTGTGATTTCTAATAGTGACTTCATTCCAAGAGGGAAAAAACTTCCACAATCCAAACACAATTTGGGATTAACCATTTATGGGCTTTTAAGTTTCAACCATTTGTTGGTGTTTGCCAATGTGATCAACTGAAGTTCTGCTTCCATGGTTTTTTCTTTGTGTACAAAATTGATCATATAACTACCATTTACCAGGGGTTTGGCGGGCGAAATACCAAAACCTGGACTATGCAAAGCATGCTGATCAAATTGAACTTTCATGAGTTGTCTGGCCAATTCCATTGAAGTGATCCTGTCAATAACATACCTAGGTAAGGTATATGGTTCTCCTTTGAAATACCAAACTCTTAAATAAGTAAAAGTTGGAAACTAGATAAAGATGCAACTATATTGATTAACCTTGGCCCACGCTTCATCAGATGCCATTTTAATGGACAACCGCCTATCAAACAGACATTGGAAATGCCCAAAGAATGCATCCTAAACTTTTCTATAATGGTACTTACTATTAGCCAGAGTAAATTGATCATTGTATTCCCAAACTGGAATTTGAAGACGATCTCCTTCGGTTGAAAGCCTTGAAAAAGATCCCATAGCAACAACAATATAAATAAGGTAGGAAATCATGTAGAAAGGTGTTGAAGTACCTACATTGAGCAACCGCTCACAAATTGCAGTGTTGATTAGTCCTCCCCAAAAGATATGTTCCTTATTTTCCATGATCTAGAAAATGAACTTATACATCCAAGGCTCAAAATCATTAGAATCCTTGAGACCACATAGCTTGCTGAGAAGGATATTAAGGTCTTTATATTCCAGCTTGAAATTAGATTTGTGAATGGTTTTTGGCCATCTTGAGAAATTATTCCTCTTGGAATCCAACCAATATAGGTTAATATACTTTTGATAATTTCCCTTATTCGCATTCCATATCTCCAAAGATGACTCTTTGGTCAAATCTACACACTTTGCACTCTGTGGCACTTTGAAAATCTGCTCACTAACCTCTAGATCAAGGCTTATAATAACATTACCATTAGTATCCTTGATCGTCTTTGACTTTGGATTGAAATGTTTCGCACATCCAAGAACAAAATTTGGTTCTAGGGCAGCCATGGGAAATGTGGACGCCAAGTGAATATTACTCCTTTTCATGCATTTCATTTCGTGACTAACAAGAGCTTCTACCCTTCACAGGAAATCAGTCATGTCCACATGTCCGACCTTTGTATTTGACACATTGTCAAGCATGGACATGACATGAGATTGAGTTGCATGAGCCAACTCTTTATTAAATTGGTATTTCATTTTGCCTTTAAATTTTGACGATGAGGGCATCTCTTGTGCTTGCGTAGCAACACAAAAATTCCAAAATGTGAACACATCATCAGAGGATATTGCCGTAAAGGTTGATTCGGAGTACGGATTAAATACTTCAAGGATCCAATGAGATGATCTCAAAAAGAGACATGCATATGTAGAAGATGGAAAATGGTTGGTGGAGAGAAAGAAAACATGAAGTACGAATGAAAAGTGAGGAATATGCTTTGAGATATGAAAGTGGAATACATGGGAATGCATGTAAATGGATTCTCAAGATGTCATTACATGGAAAGTGGATTACATGTAAATGCAAAATGTAATGATGAGCGGAAAGTCAGATGACATATAAATGCAAATGAAAGATAAGCTAACATGTAATTGCATGTGAAAAATGAGATGAAATGTGTTATGACATGGAAAGCAAAATAACATGTAATTTGCTCATGAAGTGTAATTGCATATGAAAGGAATGGATGCAATTTTCCTTGAGAGAGTGAGGCAAAGTGAGCTCTTATAGATTCCAAGTACATGGGAATGCATGCACATGACATTTTTTTACCTTTTAAAAGTGCTTTCAGTGAAAAACGGGTTCTCAAGATGCAATTACATGTAAAGGAATTTTCATGTAATCATGACATGTGATTGGGTGCGGAGAGTGAGATGACATGTACAAGTGGAAATTTGAGAATAAGATTACATGTATGTGCAGATGATGGATGTAAATACATGTAATCGCACGTGAAGAGAGATGCGAAGTATTATGACATGTAATGATGAAGGTGGAATGAAATGATGCACTTGCATAAAATGGTGGAAGGTGGAGTGAAATGAAACATGCTCAAGTTCTTGGGAAAGAACTTGCAACTTCTTCAAAATGAAGAAAAACCAAGATGCAAACAAACATAACACAAAAGAAAAATGTACCTTTGGCAAATGTTGAAAACCTTCAAACAAACTTGGACTTCTTCAAGTTTTTAATGATGAATTCATAATGAGCATACAATAAGGCGTTTTTGAATGATAACGCCCAAAACGTGCCCTAGAATCTCTCCCAATTCCAACGTTTTAAATGAATGCAAGGAAATGGGATGTTTTTGGAGAAAAACATGATTCAAATCTGCCCCAAACAATTTGCTTTTGCAAATAGAATGCAAAAACATGCGTTCCAATAGCAAGGAATGTAAGATAACTCCAAAACGCCTCTTCTTTTCCCCAAAATGTGATAAAAAATCCTCCAAAAATGGATGATTTTAAAAAACGTGGGTCCAAAAGGGCATGAAAAATAACGTTTTTTGCAAGGCAATCTAACGTTTTTGGCATGGGAATGCTTGGATTTGCAAAAATGCCTCTAGAGAAGATGGTTTGAGGACATTTCATTGAAGAATCCAAGCAAAATCATCAAAAACGTGTTCATGGAGGCCATAGACATGGACGTTTTGCCCTTGCAATGTAAAAACGGGTTTTTGGAATGCAAATGCATGAGTTATAGGGAAAGTACACTTTAGACATGCATATGCATATTTTAAAAACATGTCTTGAGCTTCCTTTTACCCAAACGCACCTTTTGGGTGCATTGACAGGTTTTAAAAATATGCATTTTGACCAAAAATGGGGTTTTAAGATGCATATGCATGTTTCATAGGCAAAACACACCTTTTTAGTGCCATTACACATTTTAAAACTTTCAAAAACAACCTCCAAGGCAAAGCACACCTTTGGTGTCATTGACATGTTTTTAAATTATGCATTCAATGAAAAACAACAATTTTAATTTCATTGCATATTTTTGATGAAATATGCTTGTAGACATGTTTTACACAACTTAAGTGATAAATTAAGCACATGTCAATTTAATTTTTGATGAAATATTATTTAAATGGGTCACAAATAACATTTACAATATCATATTTAAAACATAATGTGCAAATATCATTTTAAAAGTAATATTTACTAGAGCATTTGATTAAAAAATTAAAAAATAAATCAAACTATATAGTTAATATAGTCACATAAGTGAAAAATCAAAAAGCAACTCAACTTAAAAATATAACATAAAGTGCACTGTAGTACTTTAGGTGAAAAATCAAAATGATAAAGTAACTTGAATGTCAACTTAAAAATATAACATGATATTTTTAAATTCGTGTAGTGGCATCAATAAGATCCACTTCTTGGGCATTAAATTGGTCATATCTTTTGATTGCCAACTCTGATTAAGCCCTAAGATATATCAAATCGAAGGAAAAATCGAAAGCAATGACTAGTGCAATTTCAAAGGACTAAAAACCAACAAACACACTAAAAAACAAAGAAAATGATGTTGAAGGCCTCAAAAATCAAGCATAGGCTCGACAAACAGAAAAATGAAAAAAAAAACTTGACGAAAGCCTTCAGAAGAAGAATTTGTTACGTGAATTGGATTTGATTGATCAATCAACATTAACCAATTGAATAACAAATTCAATTCAAAGATGCAAAACTAGTTTGAAAAAGTTTCGTATTCTTATCTATATTTTGTGGTGACAAAATGTAAGACAACACTTTCCAGTGGACTGCTCAAGCACAAGAGTGATTTGAGAAGTTTAAAACTATCATGACTTTATGTTCGGTGTTATAGCTTTACCAGATTTTTCGAGACCCTTTGATTTGCACTGTGATGCTTCTAGAGAGGGTATTGGTGTAGTTTTATCCCAGGATCAACATCCCATAGCCTTTAAGCGAAGGAAGTTATGGAGACTAGAGGGATCATTTAGTGTTCACAATAAGGAGATGTTGGCCATCATGAATGCTTTGGCCAAATTTAGGCAATATTTAGTGGGCAGTAAGTTTTACATTAAGATTGATCGCAATAGCTTGAGACATTTTCTTGGACAAAGGGACCTGAATGAGCGGCAGCAGAAATGGGTCGACAAGCTATAGTCATATGATTTTGACATCTCTTATATCAAGGGTACTAAGAATGTTGTTAAAGATGCCCTTTTGAGGAAACCCCACTTATGTGTAGTTATTGATATTGCTAATGACTAGAGGCACTTAATTATTGTTGAGTATGCAAGGGATAAGTGGACTTCAAGCATTGTTGATGGCAACATTCAGGATGGTAGTTATTCTCTTGGAGATGAGTTGATCATCTATAACGGAAGGATATATTTGATCCCGAGGTCAAGCATTGGTGAGATTGTCCTACGAGCATTCCATGACTCTACTATGGCCGGTCATCCAGGGTTCGTCAAAACATAGACAAGTACAAGAGAGGTTCACTTGGAAGGGTTTGATGTCTAATGTTCAATGCTATATTCGAGAGTGTTCTGTTCGTCAGCTATATAAAGAAGAGCACACATATCCCGTTGGTTTGTTGCAGTAACTTCCTATTCTTGAGAGGAAATGGGAGAGTATTTCCATGGACTTTATCATGGGCTTTCCTAAAGCCCAAGGTAGAGACTACATTTATGTGCTAGTAGAGAAGCTCACCAAGTATGCTCATTTATTTCCCATTACCACTACCTATTCGGCTGTGCAGCTAGCTGAGTTGTTCTTTTGGGAGATATTCAAGTTACACGGTTTACCCCAGACCATAGTGAGTGATCATGAGAGTAGGTTTATGAGTCACTTTTGGTAGGAAATTTTCAGATTATTTGGGATAGAGTTGACTCCTAGTACTAGTTATCCCTCGGAGACAGATGGCCAAGTTGTGATAACGACTGCTAGTCCTAACTCTAGAAACTCAAATTTTGGTGTTCAACATTTTGTCAAACAATGTCCTCCAAAGTCTTTCCCTGTTGTTCTTGTTTCAGCCTGTATGTTTTGAGATTATATATGCTGCAAATTATGTTTGAAAATATCTGTAATGATGCCACATTGATTGGCAATGTAATGGTGTTTTTGAATTTTGAAGAAATATATATATCAAATACTGAAATTAGAAGAAATAACATATACTAACACATGCCAACACTTAGAAAATCTGAATTCTCCCTTTCAAATTAATGTTTAACAACTAAAATAAGAAATTACATTGATCAAGTATAACCTGGTCTGCTCCTTTCATCAATCAATCTGCAATCAACTTGCAATGATCATGTACTACTAAACCCTTCATACTATTGTCTGTGTTTTCTAAAGGTTGTAGATTAAATGGCATTACAATGCCCTTGAAATTCTGCCTAGATTTTACAGTCCCAACTTGTGCCTTATGCCCAGATTTATCAGACATCCAACAACAACAATCCCAAAGCCAACTGATCTGTATTTTAGGTGTCCAAAATTGTAGAATAATGGCGCTTGATTGCAACAAATAATGACGCCTGGCAATGGTGATTTCAATGCCCAGATTGCAAAGAAAAAGACACCAAACATGTGTAACCAAGCATTGAAATAAAACTGGTAATTGCTTGATTTGCATAACAATGGCTATGCCACAAACATTGATTCTAGGCATGAAAAGGCAGAGACAAAACTCCCTTAATTGCAGAAGTAAATGCAATTAATTCTCAACTCCTATAATGTCTCCCTAGCAACAGCAAAATATAAAAGGGAAGATACCAATAATTCAGATTTGTAAAGCTCAGTTTTAATCTATTGTACCTCAGCAATAGATCCCAGACCCCAATACTTCAGCAAGGCCGCAACAAATCAAACTTTAGGAAAATGTCAAAAAGACAACAATACAAAAGATAATCAAATAATCGGATGTTTTTCCTCATCAAATGTGCTCATATTTATAATCCATAATTGCCAAAAGTTTCCCCAAAGAGCTCAAATCTAGAAACTCTAGAGATTTTTAAAAGAACTCAACTCTTAAAAGTCTCCAACTCAACTCATTTAGAAATATCTGTAAATCACGTTATTATAGTAAAATATTAAGAATATAATAATACAACTTTAATAATTAATAAATAAGATGTAGTAACCCTCTCCGGATTTTTACCAAAAACCCGTGATAACAAATGCAGATTTAAATCCGAACGGAAAAACCAACATTCAATATAAATTCCAGAACATAGTTCCACTTTAAAACCAGCAAATGTGCATACCAAAAAACCCAGAAAAACTTGTTTATTCCTCCAATAATCAGGAAGTACATAATAAACTAGGAATTAACACAAATAACCCAAAATGCGCTACTGTATCATACAACAGCAATACAATAACGTGCAATATCTCAAGTAATCCAATCTTATAAATAGAAATGAAAGTTAGATTAGAAATGTAAATGAAACCTGTAAGAAGGCTAGGTTTGCGTCCAACCTTCAAACGCTTCTTCAAGGGTTTGTGTTCTAGAAGAAGTAACCAGCAACTGTTTCCAGCTCCCAAATTAATATTTGTTTTAATTATTCAATCTTCATATATCCTCCCATGTGGAGTCTATTGTACCCATGTGGAGTCTATTGTACCTTTATGCCTTTTCCCAATGTGATGCACGCTCTTTTAGGCAATGTGAGATAAAGCACCTTTTTTGTCCTTTGGTCACTTAAGTGAACATGGTAACTTTTAAAAATAAAGTGACAAGTTAAATGACTTTAATAGTCACTTAGTCAGGAGACCATATAATCATCAGGCATTAAAATAGCTGACCAAATGAACTCGGATAATCACATGCAATAGCTCATTGGAAAGCTCTCGACGAGACGCTTCCAAACCAACACTGAGGTACTGAAAATACCATGCTCTGATTACTTACTAAAAATAGTAAGCATCTGGACAACCTACCAAAACTGCTCTGATGGGTCTAGAACTGGAAATGTCTAGGCCAAATCTCGAACTGAACCCCATAAAGGACCTATCTACCCCCGAACCTAGGCGAAGTGAGTTGGCCACACAAAATTATAATGTCCCAAAAAAAGGGGACATTACAAAGCCTCCCCTCTCAAAGATTGCTTGCCCTCAAGCAATTCGATCATACCTGTAGAAACCAAATGCCAGGATCCCATACTCGCCTCGAGAATGTGGTTTTACTCCTCAGCCGACATACCCTAACATGCATCTTCCCAAACTCAGAATGGTGAAACAGTACAATAGGGATCAATGTGCCAGATAACTGAATGCCAAGATTCCAAGTCTCACCATAAAGGGACACCAATGGCCATGTGCTACTGCCCCATGTGCCACTACCCTCAGTCAGAATGAATGCCTCACTCCATGAGTGCCCCTGTGAGTCTCTACTGTCAAGTGATGATAGGAGCTCGGCAATATACCAATATCCACCCCAAGATGATAATGACCAAACTCTCCTCCTAGCTCCTCGATAAAAGGCAATGCATCGAGATGCTCCCCTTGGATCCCAAATGAGAACTCGTGCACTGATTGAGATATCACTAACCAGCTCTTGTGATATCTCTACCACTGTACTAGTGTACCACTCTTGCAATAACTGTATCAATGACAATGATAGATCCGGCCAATCTGACTCCACCACTATATCACCCTGGTGTAAATGGAGTAATCCTAATCTCTGGAACTTTGATGTGTCAGAAGGTTGAAACACACAGATCATAGTCACAGCATAATCCACTAGATGTAAGATACTATTAACACCTGGATCCCCGATCAACCAATACATCTTGTCAAACCTGTCGCCACCTGGATCCCAAAACAATCGTACCCCACATCCATTCGCCATATAGAGATAAAAATACCTGATAGTTTCTATAACACAACATATCTCTACAGCTCCCGCTAAACTCCCATGGATGTGATAACTAACCAAACCATCATGCCAACTGACACCACAATCATCCTTTAACCATGTACCCATAAGAGAACTTTGTGACATAGAAGTAGCAAACCATGTTGGATACATATCAATGTGATGTATAACCAACAACTTTCCCTGCAAGTAATACCCCACAAATAGCTGAGTTGGATGCTTGCATCCGCTAATACCACCTTTCGAAGATGGTGAATAACCATCCCACAAAGGATGATATAATTCTGGAACCAAGCCACACCGACGCATCATCAAGTCCTCCGTGCATGGGTCAAAAGAAAAATGATGAGCACTCCTCACTGTATATTCGCGGTAAAATGCTCCAACCTCTATCAATGGCTTATTACTAAAAACACTTGAATCAAGCAACTAATCCCTCCAACTTTGAAAATCAACAAGCCGACATCCAAAATCAGCTACATGGAATGAAGTGACAGATTTGCTTCCAGGAGATGGAAACAAATCAACATGAGAGCTATGCTCTCAACTGGATGACACTCTGCAAATGCCCTGTGTGGATGACAGAGTAGCGTTGTGTACTACCACACAACTCTTAGGAGAATCCACCGTTGTGACACAAGAGCTACCAGTAAATTGTCCTGTATCAACTGTAACGGCACTAACCCCTGGAGAACTTGATACAACTAGTGGTTCTCTACTGTTCTCCACCAAGGTACTCGTCCCAGCTGAAATATCTGTGATAGATGTAACCACATCTCTACTATAACCCATAGATATAAAATTCTTATCAACTACCTTTGTAACTATACTATATCTGCAGTTGGTGGAGATTGTGCCAAACTCAACTCCTCTGTAAGCTTCTCAATCTGTAATTGTGACTCTTGAAGGGCCAACTGGGTACTCTGCAAAGAGTCCATAGTCACCTCAAGCTCATGAGTGAGTTTATCAACCTTCTCCTCGTTTCCCTGCAATGCAACATAACAAATGTGATGCCATTTGAGAAGAAAATCTCTATCTGCAAGTAGTTGTAGGTAATTTTGTTTCATCATTCCAATTGCTTCTTGAAGTGCATGTATCTCTGCAAGGGAAAAAACACTATCACCATGCTCATCTCTCAAAGGAGTACTCCAACCATAGGTGGCCAACATTTGACAAGCAACATCAAAATGCTCAACGGTTGTGGCAACCATCCTATCATTAACCTTCAATTGGCTTGCTAAATGATGATCCCCTTGTGGCAAAAGAATTCCACACATATCTTCCAATTTGTCATCATCATTGTGATATGAGGCTGAATCAATGTCACTCACCATATGATAAGCAGCATCGTGTATGCTATCATCTAGACAATCCTCAATATCTAGGGTTTTGTTGCTATGCACCTCATAGGATGGCTCAACTGACGAGGTAGAAGCTGCTGATATAACAATATCTTCACACTCTTCCACTTCCAAGGTGGCTGCATGTCCATCCACATCATGATCTTGGGATTCATTGTCATCAAATGAATTTTCTGATTTGTTTTCTAAGATCTGATTTTTGCCCTCCATAAGGTCAGCTGTATGATGGTCACTAACTGTTGGGAATTCATCATAGAGGCTTCTAGATACTATAGGGACCTCTTGTTCCTCTTTCCTTTTAGTACTATTATCAAGTTGATCAATGGCTTCCTTATGTAAATTTCTATACCTGTCCTCTGCAAGGAGATCTTGAGCCAAATCATAACATTTATTTCTTATCACATCAGTCTTGTTTTGCAGCCCTAGCTGAAAGTCCACGTAATCAATGAAAGGAAATTCTTTTTGAAGCTTTGACAGGAATTTGTTATAAACATCGTACAATCTTCTCACTTCAATTTTACATTCATCAGGATCTTTGACTTGCCCATCACGAGAGTACCTTGAATTGTTATTTTTTTGAAGGTTTGTTGTAGCCATGTTCTCGAGTTTTGTGTCTTCAAATTTCCCTATCTTTCTATGCTTGTATTGAAAGACTGATCAAGATTTGTCATATTGCTGCATATTAAATAGCTACTGAACTATAACCTGCAGATGACCTGCTCTAAGATATGCCCCTTCAAAATATAGATGACACCATCCAACTTTTTGAATCTGCTTCCAACTCAATGCCAATCACAATAATTAAACTTCACAAATTCTGACCCTGCACTGATCTCACCTGAACTGATCAGAAATTCCATCACTTGCTGCATATTATGATGTCCATGGTGCAATTTTTTTTTTGCCATCAGTTTGCTTTGACTTTAACTTAATTTTCAGACCCATGGTAACTGCATTTCATGTGTGTCAAATCATATGCACAGTTTTATTTTCTAATAACATCACTGCTATTTGACTCGCGACTGTTCTCATTTCTCAATACGTTTAGACTTATCCAACATTGATTCCAAATTCTCCTAAAAGGTATACCCTTTAGTTGCTCACAGAAATCTGTTACCACTGTACGTATAGTTCATTACATAGATCTCTATAAGCTAAGCATAACGTGCGTAAACCAGCAGCTCCAAATGTTTTTACTATTCTGCACTTAAAATTTTTTCTCTAAATGTTGTATGCTTAGTATCCGGACATTACGTCAAACAATTGTCAACCAAGCACATAAAACCCATTCAATTAGGTTGTTCAACCAACTCCAAATCAATGATTGAGTTTTATGAGTAAAAGACTATACTCCAGCAATAAACAAAGGAATCCACCCAAATAAGAAGTCTCAGGCTAGTTTGAAAAACCAAACTATGAGCAGTAAGAAAATTATTTTCCTTGTATTCAGAATCATGAAGGCATTATGTCTTCATAAACAATATTTGAAGCCTCTCTTAAACCTAGAAATACAAATTTAAAGGATTGCTATGACTGTTAAGTAAATGAAAGTAGGGAATAACAGTAACAGGCCCATGTTATGAACTAAACCCGAATTAATCTGGAAGCAACTCACGTTTTCACGTCCCGACTGGTACTGGATCACAACCCTGACACAATATTGATGGCATCATAAGACGTCTGTTGATTCGAACGTGCCCAACTCGGTTGGAATACCCTTAACGCAACCCAGAACCGAATATGAAGTTGGCGTCCAATGCAATCACTGCTATAGCTGTTCACTTAATAACCCACATTGTATAATCCCGTCCCGTGCTCACTTGGCTTGCCCTCAAACTGTCCAGACATGTCTTCTATTCAACCCACAACACCAAAAAGAGATTTTCCCACTCACGATGGTCTGGGCTGTCATGTTACCAGTAGACGGGAATCACTTGTGACGCCGACTGTTTGAATAAGCCGTGGAAGATAGTTTGGAAGACAGTACCCTGTTAATGTGGTCTTGTGCGACTGTGGTACCTTCTCCTCGCATTTATAAGAATCCCGGCCCGTCCAAGGATGTTTTCGATTAAATCCTGGGCGTGAGAGTACTAACTGTCCGCCAACACCAATGTTCTAAACACCATTTGAAGACCTATTTACTGGACATGGAGAAAAGTCAAGCACGGTTTCAATATCTTGACTCCCGACTGTGCTTCAACCCGCGTGATTTCTCCACCTTTATGTGTGAGTGTCCTGCTGTGGCATATTCGAGTGTGCTCAACGTATTGCTTGCTGCAAGGAATTTCAAATAGACACACTACGCCTAGGCAAGACTTCTATTACGCCCTCCTGTTCACTATTTTTCTCTGAGGCTAAGGCTGGAGATGGTGTCTTTTGCTAGACGTAAATGCAGACCAGTAGACAAAGAAATTACCAAGATAAAGCCACATGCTCCATATCTGACTTTTTATTTGATTCACTGAACTTCTCCTATTGCCGTGAATAACTACAGCCTGGTGGAGGTAAAAAAACTAGACTCTCAGCTGAGTCTCTTCCAACTGTCAACACATCCTTCTCCAATTACTGAAACTTGTGGCCAAAATAACCTTAATTCCAATTGTAAATTCAAAGAGTAGATTCAACACATACACAACCTAGCATTCCAACTACGTACACTTTGAACTGACCCCACTATGTGAAAATGATGCCACGATGTGCTCCTAATTCATTCAAGTGACTACTATTATTGAACCTCACAGGCTGGCAAGACCTTTTGCTCTGATACCATTGTAGTAACCCTCTCCGGATTTTTACCAAAAACCCTTGATAACAAATGCAGATTTAAATCCGAACAGAAAAACCAACATTCTATATAAATTTCAGAACTTAATTCCACTTTAAAACCAGCAAATGTGCATACCAGAAAACCCAGAAAAACTTGTTTATTCCTCCAATAATCAGGAAGTACATAATAAACCAGGAATTAACACAAATAACCCAAAATGCACTACTGTATTATACAATAGCAATACAATAACATGCAATATCTCAAGTAATCCAATCTTATAAACAGAAATGACAGTTGAATTAGAAATGTAAATGAAACATATAAGAAGGCTAGGTTTGTGTCCAACCTTCAAATGCTTCTTCAAGGGTTTGCGTCCTAGAAGAAGTAACCAGCAACTGTTTCTAGCTCCCAGATTAATATTTGTTTTAAATATTCAATCTTCATACATCCTCCCATGTGGAGTCTGTTGTACCTTTATGCCTTTTTCCAATGTGATGCACGCTCTTTTAGGCAATGTGGGATAAAGCACCTTTTTTGTCCTTTGTCACTTAAGTGAACATAGTAACTTTTAAAAATAAAGTGACAAGTTAAATGACTTTAATAGTCACTTAGTCAGGAGACCATATAACCATCAGGCATTAAAATAGTTGACCAAATGAACTCAGATAATCACATGCAATAGCTCATTGGAAAGCTCTCGGCGAGACACTTCCAAACCAACACTGAGGTATCGAAAATACTATGCTCTGATTACTTACTAAAAATAGTAAGCATCTGGACAACCTGCCAAAACTACTCTGATGGGTCTGGAACTGGAAATGTCTAGGCCAAATCTCGAACTGAACCCCATAAAGGACCTAACCGCCCCTGAACCTAGGCGAAGTGAGCTGGCCACACAAAATTATAATGTCCTAGAAAAAGGGGACATTACATAAGAGCTCACGCAATTAATTACCACATCCACTATAAGTGACGACTAATTGCCATCGCCACCCATTGCACAAACAAAAATAGGAATTGCCAAAATTTGACTTACTAAAAATAGTAAGTCCACAAGTGGAACCCCCAAATCACCCTGTCAACTCACGAGGGTCACTATTATGAGCTAACTCCATTAACTGCATAGATTCGCCAAAATAGGGACATTATAGTACTCCCTCCCCGAGATTGCTTGTCCTCAAGCAATCTGACATCACACAAACTATAAAAACCCTGTTTGGTTATATCTAACTTAAACAACAACTTCTTCCTACCAATTCCTAGGTCCACTGCTTTGCAAGCTCTCTAGATATTACTGAATATAAAGTTTTCAAATTCAAGCTAAATAATGCAATTAATGCTTACAAGAAATTAGAATGCCAATTTGATATATGATTTTGCCCTAGGAATTCTTGTAAATAAATAATCTTAGTAATGACGAGTTTTCATATTTAATTCCCAAAAGTTCTATACTTCAACAATATGCATAACAATGATCTAATCAACACCAAGAACCTGGAATTTATATTTCAGTCCTCAAAGGAGCTCCAATTAACCCATACGTTCCATATGGATGCCAGAAATTAGTCACCAATAACTAATTGCAGGCAACTGAATTTCAAGAAATTCCCTCTACCATGTCAAATAACGGGTATCCAATATGTGCAAACCTTCCAGTATTAAAATGGTCCTCCCAAACAATACAATACCTCCTGCTATCTATAATCGCAAGACTCCCATAGGCTGCCGCAAGTCATAAAGGAGCAATTACACAAGTCCAAATATGGGTGATGACTCACCTTTATTCAGCCACAAGCTTGGAATGTGTGGGAGCTTCACAAGAGATGTCAGCCTCTAATTCCCCAGGGAATTAAATGCCAAATATAGTGACGTCCAACTTCCCCATTGCAGAACTCAGACTCCAGGCCTCCGCAAGAAACGACACAAGCTGAAAGTCAGTGTTTCCAAATTTCATGCCCTTGGAATTCTTATTGAATTTGCCCGCATAGCCTTTCCAGCACAATTCGATACACCATTATGCAAAACGTTAGCTTTCCTAGGCAATTCGATCGTAATGAAAAACTCACCAACGAAACTCCGTCTTCAATTATCCTCTTCCACAATGCAAATAATATTCAACGAACTAATCTATGAGCCCAGTAGTAGCTGGAGATTCTCACAACCCATTATACCATAGCAGCGAATTGCAGTCAACCTTCAAGTTAAACTTCATAATGATAATACCAATCTCCCAGACACAGACAATCACAAATAGGAGACTAACCAATGAAATCACTATATATTAGCAATGACTCCAGACAACCCTCAGAAACCTTTATACTTTAGCAAGGGCATACAATTTAGAAATTAGGAAAAAACCACAAAGGCACAAAAGCAAATATATAATCAAGCATGCCTTTCCCAATGAAAGAGCTCTTATTTATAAGCATTCATTCGCAAAAGTTTCCATCAAACTCCACTTCAACAATTGTGGAAGTTTCCCAAAAGAACTCAACACTAGAAACTTTCCAACTTGCTTTTCAAAAATATCTCTTAAAGTCATTATTATAATAATATAAACATTATTATAACAATGCAACTCAATGAATAATAAATAAATAAGAGCCCATGCAATTCTTAACTTGATTAACTGCAGGTGACAACTAACTGCCGAGCCACCCATTGCATTGCCAAAAATAGCAAACTAATGAAAATAGACTTACTAAAAATAGTAAATCCATAACAGAGACCCCCAAAATGCCCTATCAGCTCACAAGGGTCGCTATGGTGAATTAACTTGGCCAACTGCAAGAACATGCTAAAAATGGGGACATTATAGTCCTCCCTCCCTAAGATTGCTTGTCCCCAAGAAATCCGGAGCAAAAGGAACACACAATCCACCTAGATCCCAAACGTAGAACTATGTACCATCCCTACTATGTACAAGCAACTCTCGTAGCACCAACACCCAAATAACAAATATCAACATCAAAATCATCTGAAAGCTGACCTGAGGTGTTGATGAAGGCAACAACCCATCGAAACTCAACTCAACTGAAATACCAACCCTGTCCACACTTGAGTCTCCATCAAACTGATACTCACACCCAACTGTATTGTGGACATGGTAACAACCATAGGTAATTGAAACACTACCACCAACTCTAACCTCTGCTAAACTGTCTTGGGTGTATAGATACTGCAAGGGGTCTAACTTACAGTTGTCAATCCCATCTACAAAAGATGGTGCTAACCCATCCCATAATGGATGGTATGAAACTGGAGCCAATGCACACTGACCTGAAACCAAGTCCTCTACCTATGGGTCAAAAAAAAAGTGATAAGCACTCCTCATAGTATAATATTGATAAACGCTCCCAATCTCTGTCAAGGAATCATCAGTATCAGTCTGTGAATCACAAGATGACTCCAATCTCTAACTCTGAAAATACAGGTTGGGCAAGCTCTTGGGCAATCCTCTCAGCAAACTCAACCTTGAAATCCTGTGGGGAAGCATAGTAGACAAAGTCTCTACAATCTTTCCCACCAACCTTTGAATGACATGAGAGCCTCAGATGAGAGTACCCTCAGACATTTTGTATGAATCCTCCCTCACATTCAAACTCTCCAACAAATACTCCATGAAGGACTCTGTGCAGCAGAAATTATATGTGGAAGCACCCTCCTACTTCCCTATGACCCACAACTGATCCATCTGCAAATGTGGCACTGCTAACTACCCAATGCTATTAGCTGTATGAGATGAAGAAATAGATTCACTTCCAGTAGAAGGAAGCAAATCAGCATGAGGGCCCAACTCCGGTACTCTCATCTCATCCGTACCTACTGCACCCATATCCTAGACAATGTGTCGTCCCCATCATGATGTCCATCATCCCCAACAGTAGAAGCAAACTCACCACCAACTACAATATGCAACTGAACTGGATCTGGGGCTGGTGTGGTCCAAACATTCTCCAACTCCACGGTCACCTCATCTAATCATGACTGTGACTCCTCAAGAGACAACTGAGTACACTAAAGAAACTACACAATCACCTCAAGCTCTTGGGTGAGCTCCACCACCTCCTGTTTCTCTAACAATGTCTCATGAGAGGTGCTACCCTACTCCAGAAGGTAATCCCGGTTAGCAACTAGCTGCGAGTAATTATGCTTCAAGATCCTGACAACCTCTTGAAGCGCATGAACCTCTGCTAGAGAAAGAGTATTATCACCGTGCTCATCAGACATAGAAGCACCCCAACCAGATGTAGCTAGCATCTGACGGACAACATCATGATGCCCAAGAGCTAAAGAAATGTCACTATCGCTCACCTTCAGCTGACTAGTCACATAATGTCTTTGTAACCTCTGACCCCTATGCAATCTCTTTGTCTCACTAACTGCACTGTGATAGGAAATTGAATCAGAACTGCCCACCACAAGATCACTCATACGTGTGCCATCATCCTCGCACAACTCCATATCCGAGATACAACTACTAGTTACCTCAACCAACTCCTCATCCGAACAAATGGAAGCCCTCACAATATCAATCTCCTCACATGTCTCAACTTCCACCTCAACTATAAGATCATGTAAACATCAATCTTGGGACTCATCAAAAACCTCCTCTTAGTCATCACCCAATATCTGATAAGCGATATCATACTCGGTGCAACTCGTGTATCATCAAATGTGTCCATACCATTTGCATCCACATCTCCCTACTTCATTGTAACACCTATATCACCAACATCATAGTTGGGTGACTCCATACATGCCTCGATCGCACCTAAGGAAGCAACTGGCTCCTGTACTGGAGCAACACTATAGTAGCTGACATATAAGTCACCAGTAACAACTCCCTCCTCCGGTGAGTTTGAAAAGTTAGTGATAACTACATCATCAACCGCCTCTGAACTAACCATAGTGACTACCTTAGGAGCCTCAACCTGCTAAAGTTCAGTGCTGCTATCCATCACGGGCACATCCACATGTCCCTGTAAAACGAGTCCATCATCAACACTACGGATAGGACTAGCAGGTTTTGTACTATATATAGGTACATCAGCATCATGGACACCTATCGGGGAAAACTCAAGCTTCCTTCCTTACAACCTCGATATCGGCCTTCTAAAGGCAGAAACCATATACCTTGCCGCCCTCTCAACTATCGCTTGATCCAACAAGCTCTCTGCCAACCTCTGTTGATGAAGCAAGTGATGTCCCTATCCTCACTGAACCAACTGCATGCCAATATTATCATAAAAATCAATAACATGACCTGCAACATAGCACTGAATACCTATGTTGATGATGTCAAAATCGGAACATCACTAGAAAACGAATCCTTAGGAGATCTAAACACACTCTCCTTTACTGCATCTACCCAATCATATTTCAAACAATCCAACTTAAGCCCAGACCAACTCTGCACCCGATGCAAATCCTGAATATGTGAGTCAAATACCACATTGTAAATACTCATCACAGTATAAACTCTATCATCAATATGATCATCTCTATTGTCGTCCTCATGCTATTGTGATGACTCATCCTCAATCATATCAGTGTAGACCCACATACCACGATTCGCAACTCCCTTTTGCCTCAACGCACAAGGATGACCTTTAGAGAAAGGCCCCTTGCACCAATAACAGAGTTGTCCCCTCCTCAAATCCTCTCTAGAATTATCATCAAATCTCCCCAATGACTTGCCCTTGTCCTCAACAACTGCTGGGGACACCTCATCATCAAGCGAAAGAGCAGAAGATCTCGAAGCAACCTTCCTTCGAGAAGAGGACTCCAAGTCTCATGCCAACCTCATTGCTACCTATAGAGATGGATCAGCCAATCCCTTCATAAACAACACCACTCGTCTACGCTCCAAAATATCATAAACAATAATTGAAAGACTCTAGAACTTACTGATGTAACTCTCTAATCCCCTAGACTGCTTCAACTGAGCCAACTCACGGAAGTACACCTCTGGATCCGTCCTATCAAATCTCTTGATCAGGTGATCCATGAACTCCTAATAGTTAGTGACATGATCATATCGCAAAGAAACTAACCCATGGTACCACCAATCATGGGGAGCTTCATCCAGATGCAACTCTCCAAATCTGATAGCATCTACCTTTGACATAGGATGCAAAGCCAAATATGTGTTAAGCTTATGGATCCAAGCTTGAGCTGTAACTCTCCCAATACCATCAAAGAGCTTCAATGTCATCTTATTGACAACTTGCTATAACTCAATTTATTGGGCCTCTATCTCTCAGATATAGGCCTCGACCTAGAATGCTCCTATTTCTAAGTTAGAAACTTATCAAAAAT
Source organism: Cupressus sempervirens (assembly GCA_028749045.1). Lineage (NCBI taxonomy): Eukaryota > Viridiplantae > Streptophyta > Pinopsida > Cupressales > Cupressaceae > Cupressus > Cupressus sempervirens. The sequence continues at coordinate 585,320,969 of CM053793.1, read as the reverse complement.
TTGATGATCTTTAATCACTTGTGGAAAAGCATCCCACTCTGCAAAGTGTGCCACCGTGTCATCAACAAAAGGACCGGCCTCAGACTCAACATTGACCACATCCATCTCGAGTCTCAGAATTGTGGGCCTCTATGGCCTATCATGAGTGCTAGGATGTATGTCAGCTTTGTCAGCTAACCTACCACGATCCTCAACTCAAACTGGTTCTACATCTCTATACCTATCACCATCTCAGGTTTTGTCCTCAACTCAATATCTAGAAGAACCAATAGAAACATCTCGAGCTCTCTCCCTACTCCATCCTTGAGGAAATGTTATTTGCTACAGAGTGTTAGACAACTGTTGCAGTACCCTTTTCATCTCAACTGCCAAATTCCTAAATGTCTGCATGGCCTCTCCATCAATATTAGCATCTCTAACTCCTGACCAGCCCAAACCACCTGGACTACCAACAGACCCAAACTGAATCTCAAGCTCACCTTCCCTAGGTGGAGTGGTATGGCCTCTGCAAGTATAGTGCATACCCAATACAAATCTCCTATCACCTCCCATGATGCAAAACAAACACTAGCAACTCTTGCACATGTTGTCCTGCATTATGTCACCACAAAATGCAAGTAACAGTATGAAACTTTTTCAACTTAGTTTCATATTTGTCTAAGTTTGGTTCGTTATTTAATTGGTTAGTATTGATCAACCAATAAATTCCAATTAATATAATGAATCTTTTTTACAGGAGGCTTTCGTCAAGTCTTTTTAGTTTCTCTATTTTTCGAGCCTATGCTTATTCTTGAAGCTTTCAACGTCCTTTTTCTCGATTTTGAGTGTGTTTGTTGGCTTTTGGTGTTTTGGTTTTACTCAAGTTACTACTTTTGGTTTTCCTTTCGATTTGATCTATCTTAGGGATTAATCGGAGTTGGCAATCAAAAGATATGACCAATTTAGTGCTCAAAAAGTGGACTTTAAGGTGCAATTGCACGAATTAAAAATTTTATGTTATATTTTTAAGTTTACATTCACTTTTTGAAAAATATAACATGAATTCATTTTATGTTATGTTTTTAAGTAACTATAGTGCACTTTATGTTATATTTTTAAGTTGAGTTACTTTTTTATTTTTCACTTAAGTGACTATATTAATATATAGTTTTATTTAATTTTTTAGTTTTAAATCAAATGCTCTAGTAAATATTACTTTTAAAATAATATTTTAATATACTATATTAACTATATAGTGTAAATATTATTTATGATCCATTTGAGTAATATTGATTCAAAAATTAAATTAACATATGCTTAATTCATCATTTAAGTTGTGCAAACATGTCTACAAGCACATTTTAATTCAAAATATGTCATTGCACCTTAAAGGTGAGATTTTGAATGAAAATGCATGTAAATACATAAAAAACATTCAATCACATCAAAAAGGCAAGACATGCATATTGAAAAAATGTGCAATGACACCAAAAAGGTGCTTTTGGCCTTCGAGGTCAATTGTGCAAACATGTCATTGCACAAAAATGGTGTGTTTTACCCTTGCATGCATATTTTAAAATGTAATGACACCAAAAAGGTGTGTTTTGTCTTATGGAGGTCATGTTTGAATATTTTAAAATGTTTCATTGCACCCAAAAGGTGTAAGCTTAGAAGACATGCATAAACCCATTTTTGACAAAGATGCATGTTTTTAAAACATGTCAATGCACTCAAAAGGTGTGTTTGGGTAAAGGGAAGCCTAAGACATGTTTTAAAACATGTATATGCATCTCTAAAGTGCATTTTTCTCATATCATGTCTTTGCATCCCAAAAGCATGTTTTTGCTTCCAAAGGCAAAATTGACCCGTGCATGTGCTTCCCAATAACACGTTTTTGCATAGAGATCTCAGATTTCTCCATGAAATCTCTTAAAATATTGTCCTCTAGGGACGTTTTTGCAAATCCAAGCATTCTCAAGCTAAAAAAGTTGATTTTCATTGCCTTTTGGACCCATGTTTTTGAGAAAATGTCCAGATTTGGAGGTTTTTAGATCATGTTTTGGGGCAAAGAAGACGCATTTTGGAGTTTCCATACACATTCTTGCTATTTGAAAGCACTTTTTTACCCTCCATTTGCAAAAACGAATCATTTGGAGTAGATTTGGAACACTTATTTTTTGCCAAAAATGTCCCATTATCATGCATTCATTGAAAACGCTGAAGTTGGGAGAGATTCTATTGCACGTTTTGGGCATTCTCATCCAAAAACAAGTCATTTGATGCTCATTTCAAATTCCTCATTGAAAGATTGAAGAGGTCCTAGTTTGTGGAGAATTTGTCAAAGTTGGAACTTTATTCCCTTCATTTTTGGCATTTTAATCTTCAAGTAAGAGGACATTTTCCTTTTGGCTAATTAGTTTGTACTTATCTTGCTGATTTGATGCATATTTTAGCTTGATGTTTCACATTTGTTGATGTAGATGCCATGAAAAGTATATTTTCCCTTTAAAATGATGAAAATTCTCATTTTCATACTTTTGGTTTTTTCCTAGATTCCAAACTCGAGTTTGCATGTTGAGGTACCTTGCTTGTTGACATGTTTGAAGGTACATGATTCTTTTGTGTTTGTTTTATTGTTTTCTTGTTTTTTTTCATGTTTCTCTTCATTTGGAAGAAGATGCAAGCTCTTTCCCAAGAGTTTGATCACATTTCATTTCACTCCATCTTCCATCAACGCATGGAAGTGCATCATTTCATCCCACCTCCCTCATTACATGCAAAAGCACATTGCATCATTTCATTCCATTTTCACCATTACATTGCATAAGCAATTACATGTAATTTCCCATTTCATGTCACAATGCATTGCATCTCATCTTTTGCATGCAATTCCATGTAAACTCACTTTTCATCTACATTTACATTGTAATGTTCCCCTTTTTAGCAGGTTCTTGCAGTTGGCTAGGTCAGTTCACCATTGCGACCCTTCTGAGCTAGTAGTAGGATTTGAGGGTCTTAGTTATGTGGTTATAGGCTTTCCAACAGCCTATGGTGTGTTTTGGCTCCATTTGACGGACTTACTATTTATAGTAAGTCAAACTGTTTGTTTCGATGAGCTTAGTTGAGTTAGAGAAGTTGGGTGATGCTCTCAGTTTTTATTTTGAGCTTTTGGTTTGGGCTCCAAGAATCTTGGAGGGAGCATCTATTTATAGTAAGTCACCCGTCAGGTTCATTCATCGTCTTTCACCATTAGGTTTTCTTTGGTGTTGTCAGATTTTGATTTTGATGCTTCTTCAGTTGTTTTCGCAAAACTGGTGAATTATTATTATTATTCATCTAAATACGCTGAGGTTGTTATTTTTGTTGGTGTTATTTGTTGATCACCGCAGTATCATAACTCGTTGGAACCGGGACAAAAAGTTTTAAATTGTGGGAACAAGATAGAGTGGCCTTGCGTGTTAGAATTTTAAGTTATGGTGGAAAAAGGTCTTTTTCTAGAGCGGAAAGCAATTAATAAATTATATTAATGGCACTTTAATATATTCTAATGTTGTGTAGAGTAAGCTTCTTCAGTGGAGTTCTTTTGGGAAACCAATGCCATTTGGAGATTATAAATGAGGACATTTGATGCAAAAAGCATTTGATTATTTGATTATCTATTTGCCTTTGTCGTCTTTTTGACAATTCTGAGTTTGTGGTTTGTGCCCTTGCTGAAGTATAAGGGTCTGGATTGGAGAAGTACCAAGTAATTCACAGCTGAGGTATTGTGAATTAATTTTGAGGACTTGTTTTGTCTTCCTACTGTTCTTACTGTTGCTGGAAGTCACTATTTATTATTATCTTGAATTTGGCTGAGAGTTGTGAAGTCTGAAAATGATTCTAGGAATTGGAATTGCAAATTACTGCTGAAGTATAGTAATTTTCCCTAGCTTCTCTTCTATTGATAATTGTTTTTGAGAAGTGACTAAGTGTTGAAGAAAATATGATGGGGGTGGTTTGGATATTTGTGACTGCTGCCATAAACTCTTATTCCTACGTTGACTTGCTTATGAGTTGTGGTTACATCTTTGAGGCTTGATATTGTTCTACTATAGTCCACACTCACAGTCAGAGGGTATGCATTCAACATTTAGATCTGCATTTGGAATTTCCAAGGAATTGCAGTTACATTTACAAGGCCTGCTCTCATTATTGGTGTTTAATCTACACATCCAGGCATTGCAAATTGGACTTGCTAATATAGGGAGAGTGCATAATTTGAAGTCTACTGCAATCATTCTATGAACTATATATTGGACAGGTTCATTTCTTGTAATAATTTACATCATTGCAGCCATTGTTGATTTTAATAAAACTTCAGAATAACTTTTTTTGAGCTAATTCTCTATCCTTGTGTTGAGAGAAATACTTTCATTTTAGAATTGCATATTAATTTCCTTTTTATATGCATCAGTATCATCATAAGAAATCATTGTCAAACAAAAAATCAAAGCCAATAGGATGCCCGCCAAGTGTTTGACGAAATGTCAAACCTTTGAATTGTGAAAGAAATTAATGTTTGATTAAGTTATAACCGGTTGGGGTTATTACATACATGCAATCTCACCTCTCATTCCTTATTACATGTCACATATACATGTAATTCACTTTTTATGCAATGACATATTGAAAACTTGTTTCTGACTAGAAGTCACTTTTTAAAAGTCAAAAGTTTTCATTTACACGCATTCCCATGCATTAAATTTCCACGTCTTAAAGCATATTCATAAACTTTCACTTCCACTTCATATTTTCATCCTCACAAACCGTACTCCAGCATTCACCTATGCACTTTGTCTCTTTTCAAGATCATTACATTTGATCTTTGAAGTATCTAATCTATTCTCACAAGCTTTGTTGTTGATCGAGATTTGACGCTTTAATGGATGCCATATTCTCTGATGATGTGTTCGCATTTTGAAATTTTCATGTTGCAGCACAAGCACAAGGGATGCCCTCATCTACAAGATTGAAAGGCAAAAGCAAATATCAATATGATACAGAGTTGGCTCATTCAACTCCATCCCAAGTTCCATCGGTTCTTGTGTAATATTCTAACTGGAAAATGGAACAGCAAACTAATACCAAGCTAGTGTAATTTCGTCAAACACTTAATGTGTAGCCCAAAACCTTAGACCAAAGTAAGACAACAAATAGATCTTTACTGAAACTTAATGCCAAAACAAAATACTACAGCATTAACAGTTTAATACTAGACCTCAGCTTCGATAATTCTGGAAGTACTAATGAAATGAGAGCATTCAGTCTATCAATACACAAGTATTATGCAAATACAGGAGATACAATCCTTACCCTGTAGATAACCAAAAGCCTGTTGGAGATAATGTCTCGACCTTCTGATTTGAGCACCTCTCTTGGTGACTACTGTAACTAAGTAATCAAATCCTGCCCTTCTAAGACTGCTCCAGGAGTTCACGCATGATGTGTTAACATCAAAACCTCCATCCTAAACTGTACGTGTATACTGATATCAACGGCTTGTATATGTTCATTCCACACTATGATTCTTCCACTGCCAGAATGTAGCAACTGAAGTTCTGTTAATGGTGCCCAGTTCTTCCAAATAATCACCAGTTGAGTCTATTTATTCCAAAGGAAATGCAATTGCGATAACTTCTTCCCAAACGTGGCAATGGCTATATAGGTCGGACGTTTAACTGGGAGATCTTTGCATTAAGATTGGGCTCTATAACTGTACCATGGTCTAGATTCGTGGTCACAATCCTTTGACAATCTCTTTGCTTGTACACGTGAAATGGTGGAATCTGTCCAGGTAAGAGCTCGACCAGTATATATAATGTTAAATGCCGCCAATCAGCTATGTTCCCAACCGTATGAACATTATCAGTTACTAATCTATTAACTTAGACAATCTGCGAAAAAACCACCTGTGTGCAACCTTCCTTCCCAAACGTAATAACCAGAGGATGGGTTGAACAATATAGATCTCCTTGTTAAGTAGTCTGAGCTTGAATCTAATTGTCGTGTTTAACCTCAGACCATTGACTATGAATCTTGCTACCATTAACGACTGCCAAGAGAAAAAAACACCAGATGTATTCAAACACCAAATGCAAGATAACAATGAAACTTACTTATGCCTGAATTGGAAATCTTTCTATTTGTCGATTTCTACCCACGACCATTCAACTGCATATTAAAAGAAGCATGGGATAACGTCCAACTCCTTAGAGTTTCAGACTTGAGGGTTTTCGTCCTCAAGGCTCACCCAGTCACATTTAAGCAACCAAAACTTAGTGCACTTGGTTTTCATAAATTTCTTGTGTGTGATAATCCCAATGCAAGCTCCCTTTTATAGCCTCGAAGTGAGGGAAATCACAAGGAGTAAAGAATGTGGGATTAAAACTCTATTTTCGTCCTGTAGTCACTTAAAGTCATTTTATAAAGTAAATAACTTATAACATTAAAATGACTTAATTTTCTCTCACTTTAATAAAGTTCTTAAGTAAATTAATTTAAACTCTTGTTGTGACTAGTAGACATCCTGCGAAATAATATTATTAACCTATACGGATGTGGAGATAGATTAAATCGGCGCCCATCTATCTAGTGCTGAGAAGGGGACGTGACAATCCTCCCTTCCCAAGATTGCTTGCCCTCAAGCAATCTCAATGATGGATGCTGCAATATAGACTCACCTTCCCAAGTGGTATCTTCATAAGGTAACTCTTTCCAATGGATCAAATATTCCCTAACGGTTCTATTGCACAGTCTCCTCTCTCAGGTTTCAATCACTTCCTCTAGCACCAAAATAAGCTTATCCACTTCATCAAGCGGGGGCAAACTCACTAAAAGCACAACCTGCTGACCCACCGCCTTCTTGAGGCACGAGACATGAAAAACATTGTCAATTCGGCTCTCTCCCGGAAAATCCAGCTCATAAGCAACTTCTCCTACCCTCTCGGTGATAGAATAAGGTCCATAAAATCTGGGCTTGAGTTTCTCGAACCCACCTTTCTTCAAGGAACTCTGTCTATATGGCTCGAGACGAAGAAAAACTCTATCGCCCACCTCAAAACTCCATTTGGTGCAATGTCTATCAGCATAGAGCTTCTGCTGATTTTGTGCTTGCTGAATATTATCCTTAAGAGCTCTGAGGATATCCCGTTGGTGCATTATTTAATCTTTGGCCAGGGGTGCTCGACTATTCGGTAATGCTATATTAATAAAAGAGAAGGCCTCATAACCATAAAGAGCACAGAAGGGTGTCATCCGAATGGACATATGGTAGGTGGTGTTATAGAAATACTCTCCCAAATATAGCCACTTGACCCACGCCCTCTGTTGTTCTGCAACGTAGTTCCTCAAGTAACCTTCCACCCACTTATTCGCTATCTCGGTCTGGCCATCAGTCTATGGATGATAAGTCATGCTAGGAGTCAATTTTGTACCAGTCAATTTAAAAATCCCCTACCAAAAGGTACTGAGAAACCTACTGTCTTTGTCACTAACAATAGTTTTGGGTAATCCATGGAGTCGAAAAACCTCTTGGAAAAACAATTCAGCTACATGGGAAGCTGACCAATTTGTAGCTATCGCGAAGAAATGTGCGTACTTGGTCAATTTGTCCACCACTGTAAAGATGCAGTCCCTGCCCTAAACTCTCGACAACCCGGTGATAAAATCCATGGAAATACTCTCCCATCTCTGAGCTGGAATAGGGAGAGGCTGAAGTAATCCTGCAAGAAAACCCTGTTCCAACTTGTTCTGCTGACAAGTCTGGCATTCTCTGACATGTTGTAGTACATCATCCTTAAGCCCCATCCACGAGAATCTCTCTCTAATCTGCCTGTAGATTTTGAAAAACCCTAGGTGCCTTGTTGCTGGTGCATCATGTATGGTACGCATAATGTCCTCCTTCAGTTTAGATTCGGGTACTAGGTAAATTCTGTTTTTGTAATAAATAACATCATTCATTACCTTGTATCGCTCGTCCTGAAGTATACCATCCAAAATCTGACAAGCATGAGTATTTTTGGAATACTCTACTAATAACTGGGGTCTCCAATCGGCTGAAATCTCTGAAATAGTGTAACATGCAAGCACTGGGGGTTGTCGGGAAAGAGCATCAGCAACTATATTATTCCTCCCTTTGACATATTCAATGTTAAAATCATAAGCTTGTATCTTACTGACCCATTTCTGCTGCCTTTCGTTCAACTCCTTCTATTCCAGGAAGTAACGCAAACTATTATGATCCGTCTTAACTGTAAATTTACTTCCCACCAAATACTGCCTAAGTTTGGTTAAGGCATGCATGATAGCTAGCATCTCCTTATCATAGGTGGAATATAACAACTCGCTGCCGTTAAGTTTCCTACTCTCGAAAGCAATGGGATGACGGTTCTGCATTAATATTGCCCCTATCCCACTACTCGAAGCATCGCACTCTAAAACAAAGGGCCTAGAAAAATCAAGAAGTGCTAGCACTAGACACGAACTCATCACCTGTTTCAACCTATCAAAAGTTGCCTCAGCATCCTCTGTCCAAGAAAATGCCCCTTTTCGTGTCAAATTGGTAAGGGGAGTTGCTACCTATGAAAACCCCTCGACGAACCGCCGGTAATCGAAACAAAGACCAAGGAAACCTCGTAACTCTGATACATCCCTAGGTGGTGGCCAATCCAGAATTGTCTATATCTTCTCCTGATGCACCTTAACCCCCTCGACACTAATCACATGCCCCAAATAAAGAATCTCTATTAGCCCAAACTCGCATTTGGACTCTTTTGCAAATAAGGACTGCTCCTCCATGAGATTAAGAACCTCATCCAAATGATGTAAATGTTCTTCCCAAGTTCTGCTGAAAAGTAAAATGTCATAAAAAAAATCAGAACACTTTTCTTGAGTTGTTTCTTTAAAATATGGTTCATGCACGACTGGAAAGTGGCAGGTGCGTTAGTGAGCCCAAATGGCATCACTAAGAACTCATAGTGTCCATAATGGCATCTAAACATTGTTTTATGCACATCCTCCCCATGGACTCGAATCTGGTGGTATCCTGATCGAAGGTCTATCTTCGAGAAATAAACTACCCCGTGAAGCTCATCCAACAACTCATCAATGCGGAGAATTGGATACCTATTCTTGATAGTCCTCTTGTTCAGTGCGCGGTAGTCTATACACATCCAAAGGGTGCCATCCTTCTTCTTAACCAACACTACTGAAGAGGCAAAGGGGCTAGAGTTGGGTCTGATATGCCCCATATCCAAAAGCTCCTTTATCGTCTTCTCTATTTCCTCCTTGTAATGCCTGGAATGACGATAAGGGGTAGTAATAATGGGTTTGGCTCCCTCCTCAAGCTCAATATTATGCTCAGACCCTCTATCTGGTGGAATCCCAAGAGGTGTATCCTCAAACACTCTCCTGTGCTTATCTATAACTGTTTGAATGTCACAATGATATCACTGCCTTGGATCCCGTGTCTCCTTGGAGGAGATGAAACATTGTGTGGCCCACTCTATATCGTCATGCCTCAATATGGCCTCCATCTTGTGAGCTGAAATCAATCTGGGTCCACTATCAGGTATGGCTCTGAGGACTACCAATCGATCACCCTATAAGAACTCCAACTGAATAGTCTCATGGTCAAAGGTGTACCTGCGGAGAGTCCTTAACCACTGTCTACCCAAAATGGCATCCAGCCCATCCAAGTCAACAACATAGAAATCAGTCTCCAAAAGATAATCATCAAACTATATCTAAAGTCCAACTACCTTTCCTATACACCCCAAAACTTCACCGTCTGCTACCTTCACCTCAAACTCAGGTATGTCAACTATTGATAAACCCCTCCTAGCTACCATCCGTGTGCTAATGAAGTTATGTGAAGCTCCCGTATCCAAAAGGCATACGATGTGTTGCCCCTTAACCACGCCTTTAACTCTAAAAGGATGACATGTTGGATCACTGGAAAGAGTGGCTATGACTGGAGGCTGTTCTGTAATCTTCTTCTTCTTTTCTTCTAAGGCCTGCTTATCAACTTCTTCCTCTTCGCTGTCCTCACCCCCTTCAACTTCCTGCTGCTCTCCTTCATCCTCAGATAGAACCTCTACATAATGTATCTTGCCTTTCCCAAGGCATCTGTGATCTAGGGTCCACGGCTCCCTACAGGTGAAGCACAATTTCTTCCTTTTGAGCACATTCCGTGTTTCAAAATCCAACCTGGGAGGAATGGCTTTTTGTTGGTTTTGATTCCCTTGATTTGATGTAGATTCCCTATATGGTTTCTTTGGGAGCTGTAATATAGATGAGGGTGAATCCAAGTCATGAGCTATCTTGATTGCATCATCTAGAGTGTTTGGTTTAAGAACCTTAACCAAACCCCTGAATCTATCCTGTAAACCCTCTGTGAATAGCATCACCTTTCGCTGCTCTGTCATGTCTAGCACCATAACTGATATATGCTGAAACTCATCAATGTACTTATCTAATGATTCACTTTGACGTAATTGAGTCAAGTCCCTGTAATAGACTTCAGCATCCTTCCTGTCAAAGCGGGTGATCAGCTTAGAGCTGAAAATCTCGTATGAAGTTATGAGGCCGTGATTCTGCGTAACTAAACTATGATGCCACCAATCACATGTGGCTCCCTCAAGATGCATAGTCGCAAATATGATAGCTTCCACTTCAGCCATGGGCTTAAGTGTCAAATAAGTATTTAGCTTGTGTATCCAAGCTCTAGCGGAGGTCTGACCACTACCATCAAAAGTGGGAAGAGTAAGCTTGTTCATTACTTGTTTCAAGTCCTGTTAGGTGCTCTCGATCTCCTATCTTGCTGCTGCCTATCAGCCTCCCTTTTCTGATTTACATACTGCACAAAGGTCAAATTTTGTTTAACTTGATCCGGAAACAAATCTCACTCATCAAAGGTTGCCATAACATTATCCGATAACACATTCGGGGCTGCAGGTGGTACAACTTCCTCTTCTTCAACATAAAAAACAGTCATCAAAGGTCTGTCCGTATCATGTGTATGAGCTCTAGCTGCTCGGGGAGACCCACCTATACTACCACCCCCACTATGATGACTAGGAGCCCTTCTTTGGAATAGAAGCAATTGCCGCATAGTACCTGCTAATTGCTGAATAGCGTTTGCAATGTTGTTTTGTCCATCTCTAATAGCCCGTAAAGTTTCTTGTACTTCCTTGTCGTGTTCATCTCCGTTATGAGCCATTTGATTATTGTTTTCTAGTCCAACCTGTCCCAAACGATCAACCTATTGAGTAATATCAGCAATCAGCGTGTTCACCTGTTTCCAAATTTATTTCCTCATCAACTGAGAAACTATCTTCAATGTCAACGTGTACTGAGGAATCGGCTTGTTCTGGCTGTAGGTGACTGAATTTATATGGCCTTCTACTCATTCCTGGCTCATTTTCAGAATGAAAGAGTTCTGCAAAAGTTTAATTTTTTCCCACAAGATGGCAAGTCTTGTAGCTCCGATACCACTGTAATATTCTAACTGGAAAATGGAACAGCAAACTAATACCAGGCTAGTGTAATTTCGTCGAACACTTAATGTGCAGCCCAAAACCTTAGACTAAAGTAAGACAACAAATAGATCTTTACTTAAACTTAATGCCAAAACAAAATACTACAGCATTAACAGTTTAATACCAGACCTCAGCCTTGGTAATTCTGGAAGTACTAATGAAATGAGAGCATTCAATCTATCAATACATAAGTATTATGCAAATACAGGAGATACAGTCGTTACCCTACAGATAACCAAAAGCTTGCTGGAGATAATGTCTTGACCTTCTGATTTGAGCACCTCTCTTGGTGATTGTTGTAAGTAATCAAATCCTGCCCTTCTAAGACTGCTCCAGGAGTTCATGCATGATGTGTTAACGTCAAAACCTCCATCCCAAACTATATGTGTATACTAATATCAACGGCTTGTATATGTTCATTCCACGCTATGATTCTTCCACTACCGGAATGTAGCAACTGAAGTTCTGTTAATGGCGCCAAGTTCTTCCAAATAATCACCAGTCGAGTCTATCTATTCCAAAGGAAATGCAATTGCGATAACTTCTTCCCAAACGCGGCAATGGCTATATAGACCAGACATTTAACTAGGAGATCTTTGCGTTAAGATTGGGCTCTACAACTGTACCATGGTCCAGATTCGTGGTCACAATCCTTTGACAATCTCTTTGCTTGTACACACGTGAAATGGTCGAATCTGTCCAGGTAAGAGCTTGACCAGTATATACAATGTTAAATGCCGCCAATCAGCTATGTTCCCAGCCGTATGAACATTATCAGTTGCTAATCTATTCACTTAGAAAATCTGCAGAAAAACCACCTGTGTGCAATCTTCCTTCACAGACGTAATAACTAGAGGATGGGTTGAACAATATAGATCTCCTTGTTAAGTAGTCTAAGCTTGAATCTAACTGTCGTGTTTAACCTTAGACCATTGACAATGAATCTTGCTACCATTAACGACTGCCAAGAGAAAAAGAAACCAAATGTATTCAAACACCTAATGCAAGATAACAATGAAACTTACTTATGCCTGAATTGGAAATCTTTCTATTTGTCGATTTCTGCCCACAACCATTCAACTGCATATTAAAAGAAGCATGGGGTAACGTCCAGCTCCTTAGATTTTCAGACTTGAGGGTTTTCGTCCTCAAGGCTCACCCAGTCACATTTAAGCAACCAAAACTTAGTGCACTTGGTTTTCATAAATTTCTTGTGTGATAATCCCAATGCAAGCTCCCTTTTATAGCCTTGAAGTGAGGGAAATCACGAAGAGTAAAGAATGTGGGATTAAAACTCCATTTTCCTCCTGTAGTCTCTTAAAATCATTTTATAAAGTAAATAACTTATAACATTAAAATGACTTAATTTTCTCACTTTAATAAAGTTCTGAAGTAAATTAATTTAAATTCCTATTGTGACTGGTAGACATCCTGCCAAATAATATTATTAACCTATCCGGATGTGGAGATAGATTAAATTGGTGCCCATCTATCTAGTGCTGAGAAGGGGACATGACATCTTGATAGTGTGTCAGATACAGGGATCGGGCATGTAGATATGACTGATTTCTTGCGAAGGATAGAAGCTCCTACTAGTCATGAAATGAAACGCATTAAAAGAAGTAATATTCATTTGCTGTCTTCTTTTCCTATGGCTGCACTGGAACCGGAATTCGCTCTCGAATGTGCAAAGAGTTTCAGTCTAAAGTCAAAAACCATCAAGGATGTTGATGGTAATGTTATTATAAGCCTTGAACCTAAGGTAATTAAGCAGATTTTCAAAGTGCTGTAGTGCAGAGTGTGTGGATTTGAACAAAGAGACATCTTTGGAGATATAGAATGAGAATAAGGGAAATTATCAAAAATATGTTAATCTATATCGGTTGGATTCCAAGAGAAACAATTTCTCAAGATGGCCAGAAACCATTCACAGATCTAGTTTCGAGCCGAAATACAAAGACCTAATTATCCTTCTCAGCAAGATATGTGGTCTAAAGGACTCTAATAATTTTGAACTATGGATGTATAAGTTCATTTTCCAAATCATCGATAATAAGGAACATATCTTTTGGCGGGAACTTATCAGCACTGCACTTTGTGAGCAATTGCTCAATGTAGGAACATCAACACCATTCTGCATGAATTCCTATCTTGTCTATATTGCTACTGCTATGGGATCTTTCTCTAGGCTTTCTACCAAAGGAGATCATCTTCAAGTTCCACTTTGGGAATACTATGATCAGATTACTCTGACTAAGAGTAAGTACCATTACAAAAGAGTTCAAGATGCTTTCTTTGGACATTTCCAATGTTTGTCTGATAGTCAGTTGTCCATTAAAAGGGTGTCCGATGAAGCTTGGGCCAAGGTTAATCATTATGGTTGCATCTTTATCCAGTTTCCAACCTTTACCTATTTAAGGGTTGGGACTTTCAAAGGAGAACCATATACTTTACCTAGGTATGCTACCGACAAGATCATTTTAATGGAATTGGCCAAACAACTCGTGGAGGTTCAACTTGATCAACATGCTCTACATAGACCAGGTTTTGGTATTTCTTCTGCCTAGCCCTTGGTGATTGGTCATTACATGATAAATTCTGTACACAAAGCAAAGGTCATGGAAGTAGAACTTCAGTTGGTTACATTGAAGAAGTTCAAAGCCAGATTTGATTTTGATTATTGGGAGATGAATTCAAAAATCAAGAGAGCATTTACTCATGTCCATCATATAGAAAATATTTGGATTGACATGCAAACAGAGTTGGATATAATGAAAATGGACTACTACAGTTTGACTTTGCAGCATATCATTGATTTTAACATGCTCGGGATCCCATCTGAGTTCCATGATGGTAATATTCTTGATCCAGAATATCATCAAGATAGTTTTGATAAACTACGTCCTTTCCCTATTCAATGACAGCAAAAGGAAGGTATATCTATCCTTGATAGATTTCAATCCATTCTGACAAACATCAACAAGTGGTTGAAAATCAAAGGTCTTAAAAGGGTCAATCCAAGGTTGGGTTTGGATTGTGGAAGTTTTGGTCCTCCTAGAAGAAAGTCACAATTAGAAATTGGCGGTAAAGATGAAGCATCTTCTTCTGATATAAAGAAATCCCTCAAACTCAAATTAAAAGGTGGAAAGGGATTTAAATTATCTCAGACACCTAAACAAGTTCAAGAGTCAGAAGGAGAATCAAACGAAGAACTTGATGAAGAAGATGAGGAGGAAGAAGGAGAAGTCATGATGATATCTCCTCCAAGATCTACACAAACTCGTGAACCATCCATACAGGAAGTGCCTTTTTTGGATATGATAGATGATGATGTGGATTCTTGCTCCACTGTTTTCACACCTTCCATCCCAACTTTGGAAGTAAATACAAAGTCTCTTCCTATATCTTCAACAACTCCTCCCATTTTAATAGTTGAACAATGTGAACATTTAGGGAATGTGTTCGAGGATTTTCCAACTCTTACAGAAGGTCAAGTTTCTCAACTTGACACATCCCTGACTGATTTTGAGTTGTTCATGGCAGATTCCTCCTATCACGCACCTATGAATTCAACTGTGTAAACTGAATCTTTCTCAGTCACAACAAAGATACAATCAGGATCAATGTCAATGGTCTCCATTGTACCTGCTTCTATAGATGAAAATTTCAGCTTGCCTGCATGGTTAAGAAGGATCACAATGAAGAGAAGAAAGGTTGTCGTACCTCCAGATGACCTTTCTATTAAGAAAACTAAGTCAAAATCTTTGAAAGATAAGATTGTTTCAAGGACCGTAGTTGATTCTGAAAAGACCAACTTTGTTGAAATTGTTTAGCCATTGGTGAACAAGCCGGTTGAAGAACTTACTTGTTCTGATTACAAATTTACTATGGTAGAAGTTGGGAAACAGTCACGACAAGGTTGTTTACAGGATGCTCAAAACACACTTGCTAATGTGTCAAAGAGCAATCATGAATTATGGGAAAAGAAAAATCAGCTCAAGCAGGGGGTCACTCACTCAAACGAGGTTATTCAACAACAATCCTCACAACATGCAGTTGTTGTATCTCAGACACCTAAGGAGAAAAGAATAGTAGACGTTGTGCACTCTTGGATGGGAGAAGTCATTTTTGAAGGTGTACAAGCCATTATAGCTATGACTAGAGTTCTTGGACATATCAAAAATGTTGAAGAAAAGATACATGATTTGTCTATATCTTTGGCTGAGGAGGCTAATACTTTGAAAGAAATTATAAATGAATGGGATGAGATCGCCAAATCTGATTCAGATGCCATGGTCACATGTGACATTCTTCCATCTTGTGAAATGTTCTATAGATGTCAACGACTCATGGGTTACAAGCAAGAGACACTGAGAAATCTCGTAACAAAGTTGTAGGCCAGTTTAGAAGATTGTCTGGCACTAGAAGTTTGGACCACCTGCGACTTAGAACAAAGGGATGCCAAATTCTTGATGAACATGGAAATTTGATTGTAGTTGAAGGGATAACTTCAGAATATACAGTCATGATCAATGCTGATTTAGATTCCAAAGATTCTGGTTCTCATACAATGAACAAGTTTTCCTTGTATGAATTTTTAGCAAAGCACTTGCAAGATTCTCTAGCGGCAAATTCCAAGGTTGTGAAATCAGCATATCCCAATGCAATTAGAATTGAAGCCATATCAAAGACAATGGAGATTTCTAACCTTCCTATAGTGTGTGATGTTATCATCAAATTCAAGGTACTAAAGAACAATCTTTAAGATTATTATTTTATTTATTTTATTTGTAGATCAAAGAGGATCTATTGTATGAAATTATGTAATTACATGTAATATGAGTTGCATGTGTAAGGACATGTAATCTAATAATTTCTCTTTTAGTTAGACTCGGTCAAAGTTGGTTGAGTTGCTCCCACTTTTACCTCCATCCTTTTCTCAACTTCTTTGCTTATATAAGGGAGTGTTCTCTTATTGTAAAATCATCTTTTATTGTATGCAAGAGAGCTCTGGAGAAATTGTTCAAGTATAACTTGATTGTGTAGCGTCATTTTGAAAGAAAAGTGACTACAACAAATCAATTGAGACTTTAATTGAGTGAGATTGTTACTTGTGCAAGTTAGAAGCTTTGACCATGATTTTAATTTGTTGTCTTTGATTCACATGTTGTTTTGTGTTTCTTGATAATAAAGTTTAAAAAAGAGTTAGAAGGCAACCAGATCCAAAGCTTTGACTGGGAGTGGTTGTAGAGATATATAGACTTGAAGCTTTGTCTCTAGCTTATATCTCTTTCTCGATTCACAAAAATAATTAGGATATCTTTACTTCTGGACATTTTTGTGCCCCAATAGTAAATCTTATTATGATCGGACTTAGAGCCAAATCAATACACTTTCAACTAGCCTTTGAGTTAGAGATTGATTTATCGATATCATCGTTTCCAGCTATAAGATAGAATTGTAGTTAGAGATTTACCTTGCCCATTACTCAACAAGGAAGTGGATTCTTTCCTGAAAGTTAAGAGGAAATAATATTGGTAGCACCCTTTTACAAAATCTCTCAACTTTTTGCTTACCTTGAGTTGATCCAAGGAACGGTGAGAAAGGGGAGCCTTCCCCTTAAGGTAGGAGAGACTCTATCTCACATGTTGTGGCCGGTCATCCTATTTTGCGACTGAATTTTACCCAAAATTGTCAGCTGCAAAATATCCACCCAACAACACAAGCCACTAATCAAATAATTTTGAGCCCAAATCTTATAGGCTAGGAGGAAGCCATTATGATACCATTGTAATTACCCTTGGTAGTCCTAACTCTAGAAACTAAAATTTTGGTGTTCAACATTTTGTCAAACAGTTGTCCTACAAACTCTTTCCATATTGTTCTTGTTTCAGCTTGTAAGATTTGAGATTATATGCTGCAAATTATGTTTTAAAATACCTCGAATGATGCGACATTGATTGGCGATGTAGTGGTATTTTTGGATTTTGAAGAGGTATAATACTGAAATGACAAGAAATAACATGTACTAACACATCCAAACACTTGGAAAATCTGAATTTTCCCTTTCAAATTAATGTGAACAAATACTAACATAGGAAATTACAATGATCAAGTGTAATCTGGTCTGCTCCTTTCATCAATCAATCTGCAATCAACTTGCAATGATCACGTATGACTAAACCCTTCATACTGATGTATGTGTTTGTTGAAGGTTGTAGATGAAATGACTGTTGGGTGATGCGACGCGCTCCCCTGCCCACAGGTGGTTAATTATGTGGTGTTCCATGTTCACTAATAGTCATGGCTTTTGGTGCAACGGCAAATGGGCCCAACAATTGGTATCAGAGCCTGGTTTTGGCCTGGTCATGGGTTCAAATCTCCCCGGTGCCTTCCCGACCCGCGTAAGCACCTGGTATGCGCGTCGAGGGGGAGATTGTTGGGTGATGCAACGTGCTCCCCTGCCCACAGGTGGTTAATTATGTGGTGTTCCATGTTCACTAACAGTCATGGCTTTTGGTGCAACGGCAAATGGGCCCAACAATGGCATTGCAATGCCCTTGAAATTCTACCTAGATTTTGCAGTCCCAACTCTTGCACTATGCCCAAATTAACCAGACGTTCAACAACAACAATTCCAAAGCCAACCAATCTATAGTTTAGGTGTCCAGACGCAAATGGCACCTGATTGCAGCAAATAATGATGCCTTGCAATGGTGATTTCAATGTCGAGATTGTAGAGAAAAGGACACCAAACAAATGTAACCAAGTGCTGATAGATCCCAGACCCTTATACTTCAGCAAGGGCACAATAAATCAGACTTTAGGAAAATGTCAGGAAGACAACAAAGTAAAAGATAATCAAATAATTGAATGCTTTTCCTCATCTAATCAGCTCGTATTTACATTCCATAACTACCAAAAGTTTCCCCAAAGAACTCAACTCCAAAAACAACAGAGTTTGCTAAAAGAATTCAGCTCGAGTTTCCCAAAAGAGCTCAACTCCAGAAACTCTAGAGTTTCTGAAAACAACTCAACCCTTTAAACTTTTCAACACACCTCATTTAGAAATATCTCTAAATGACATTATTATAGTAAAATATGATTATTCTAATAATGCAACTTTAATAATTAATAAATAAGAGCTCAATTAATTACCACAACCACTATAGGTAAGAACCAACTGCCAAAGCCACCCATTGCACTACCAAAAATAGACTTACTAAAAATAGTAAGTCCACAAGGGGGACCCCCAAATCACTCTGTCAGCTCACGAGGGTCACTATGAAGAGCTAACTCCATCAACTACATAGACTCGCCAAATCAGGGACACTGCACAAACCGAGATTGTGCACAAGTGGGTTGAGGGTTATCTACAGAATTATAAGTCTTCTCAACAGAAGGCTTGGGTGAAGTGGAATGTGAGTATTGTTACAATTCCACTCACCATATGACCATCCAAATGTCCCCCTTCAAAGCTTTATATGGATATGATCTTCCTAGCTTTATGGATCTCTTGTGCAATGATAGCAGAGTAACGAGTGCAGGTGATATGTTACAAATAGTCAAGATATTGTGAGGTCCTTGTGGGATAACATACAAAGGGCACAAAATCAACAAAAACAGTATGCCGATCAGCAGAGGACAACTCATTCTTTTCAAGTGGATGAAATGGTTTATTTGATATTTGCAACCCTATCAACAATCTTTTATTAAGAAGAGTGGAGCAAAGAAATGTATGCCACGTTATTATGGACCCTTCTGTGTAGTAAGGCATGTTCGTGAGGTGGCATATGAATTGGATTTCCTAAGGATAGAAGGGTTCATAATCTATTTCATGTTTCGCTCCTCAAGAAGGTTTTAGACAGACATGTGGTATCATCTGTTGTGTTGCCTCCCTTAGACGATGAGGGAAGACTCGAGTTGATTCCTTAGGCAATTCTTGATACTAGAGAGAGACACTTAAGGAGGAGGACTATCAGAGAGCTTCGGGTTACGTGATGAGACCTACTGGATGAGGATGCTACTTGGGAGCCTAAGGATATTCTTTAGTACCCTAAATTGCAATTTCTTGGGGACAAGCAATTTTGGGGAGGGAGAACTGTAATGTCCCCAATTTACCAGGTTCCTAGAGTCAATGTTTGTCAACTCATCATTGGGACCCTTGTGAGTTGACCTTTGGTTGTGGTGGCCTTTATCATGGATTTGCTATTTTTGGACATGCTATTTTTAGGAAGTCACTTTTAGCCAATTTTTATTTTTGGCAAGATAGTATTGGCAATGGTCATTGCCTATCATTTCACTATGCAATGTCCCCATTTTAAGCAGGTTCCTGCAGTTGGCTTGGTCAATTCACCATCGCAACCTTATAAGCTGACAGTGGGATTATAGGCTTTCCAATAGCCCACGGTGTGTTTTGGCTCAATTTGAGGGACTTTCTACTTATAATAAGTCAAACTATTGGTTCTAATAATTAGTTGAGTGATGCTCTCAGTTTTTATTTCGAGCTTTTGGTTTGGGCTTCAAGAATCTTGGAGAGAGTATCTATTTATAATAAGTCACCCTATCAGGTTCATTTATCGTGTTCCTTTATTAGGATCACTCTGGTGTGCTAGGTTTCGATTCTAATAATTCTACAGTTGTTTTCACAAGATAGGTGATTTATTTATTATTATTCATCTAAATATGCTGAGGTGGTTATTTTGTTAATGTTATATGTTGCTCACCTCAATACCATAGCTCATTGGAACCAGGTCGAAAAGTTTTAAATTGTGGGCACAAGAAACAATGGCCTTGTGTGTCAAAATATTATGTTATGGTGGAAAAGGTCATTTTTGGGAGCCAAAAGCAATTAATAAATTATATTATAGTGGCACTTTATTATATTTTAATATTATGGAGTTTATTTGGGAAACTTGTGGCATTTGTAGATTATAAATATGAGTCCATTTGATGAGACAAGCATCCAATTATTTGATTAACTTATTTTCTTTTGTTGCCTTGGTGACACTTCTAAGGCTCTAATTTTGTGCCCTTGCTAAAGTATAAGGTTTTGGGATCTACAATTGAAGTATTGTAGATTCAATTCTGAAAATTATTCTGAGATTGCTTAGCAAAATGTGCCGATGTATACAATTTGACATTTCTCCTACTGTATTAACTATTGCTAAGGAGAAGATTAATTTTTCTTGCTACTAGAGGTTCTCGAATTTGTGAAGGGATTCACCAAAATTGTTATATCAAGTTGTGTGCTGGATTGTTTGGAGTTAGTTTAGCACCTATTTATATCTGTTGTTGGACATTATTTCCTATCTGCACTTTAGGAGCAGTGTTTTTCATATATGTAGCTGCATTTGTTTGTTGAAGAATTCTTTTGTTGTTGATAGTCTTCATTTTAGAGGATTTCAAAGCATGCTTTACCTATTACTTCATGAATTGTAACTTCTAATTTCTTTGGGTATTGTTGGTTTAGATAATAGGGGATATTTTATCAACTCGGTTGTTGGTATTTTGTGAAAATACTCAGTATCTAAATTGATATTAAAATCTGGATTTTCAGCTATATATTCCCTATATAATATCCATATATTTGAGTTGAAATTATTATTCCAATATCTTCTACTTTTTTGCTATATTGTTGTATCAAAAATTGCAAAACCTCAAAAACAAAAAAAAAGGAAATCAATTCTTCAGCACATATTGTTTGAGAGCCAGCAGAGCTCATTACACACTATTGGGTTCGGGATGAGATATTTTTTGTGAAGTCATATTTATTGCAATTCTAATGACACTTAATGCATATTAAATTCACTTATAATTATTATTATGCTTTATATTATAAAGCAATGTCTAAGTGAAAAGTGTCATGGAGAAGCAAGGTTGCACAAAGGCATTATAAATATGGCTTCATTTGGAAAGAAAGGCATCTTGATTATTATATTGAATTTCTTGAGCACTTAGCTGAGGGTTTTCTACTAAATTCTAAGATTGTGATCTGAGATTGCGTTGGCAATTGCATTGTACAATTGGCTATTTCTCCTACTATATTTATTGTGCCTAAGGAGTTGTTGTTGTTTCATTGGTTGCTTAAGAATTGAATTACCTGTTGTTGAATCGGAGGATCTTGTTGTGCATCGAGCCTGATGGGATTGACAATTCAGCATTATTAATAAAGAAAATTGCTCTCCTTACACATAGCAAACATGGCTGCATTTAGAGTTGGGCAGCAGACAAAATTGGTTGCACATTGATTTCCCAGACCTAACGTTAACCATTTAGGGAGCCTGCATTAAATTTGGAAGGCTTGCATTTGATTTCCAAGGCCCAACGTTGGTAATTTGGGCTGTGAATTTGTCCAAAGAAAGCTGCGATTTTATTACCGCATTGGTGGCAATATTTCAGTGGAACATGGCCAATTAAGAGGTCACATGGGAGCCGCAAAAGTGTCTATCCAGCCTGTGTGAGAATTGGACCATACTAGAGGCTTGCGATTGGCATCATAATTTTGAGGATTTCAAGAAGTTTTTGGCAAATTGCACATTCCCAAGTTTAATAATTAATTTATATGTAATTGCAGAACTATTCATTTCTTTCAATAATTCAAGTTGGGTTTGGTTAGCACTTTCTCTATTTAGCATTTGTTTTCAGTGTTTGTCTTAAGCATTATTATATTTCAAAAAATCCAAAACAAACATATATTTCAAAAATCATAAAATAATTAGACAAACGTCAAAATACAAAAAAATCAGTTTGCGTATCAGCATTACAGTTTGAGACTAGTTTGGGTCTTTACGGTACTAATACAAACCTTCAAAGTCAATTATCAAAGATTAAGGAGCTTGGGCTTTTTTGAGGGGTTTCAAATAATATACTACACAATATATTACATATATAAATATGCTTGCAATCATAAATTTATTAAGATTGATGACCTAATTGCACATTATTTACATGTAATACTATATGCAATATATTAATAAAAATTAACAGAAAGAGAAAAATAAAACAAAACATACTTAGAGCTTGAAGCCATGTTGTTTTTAATCAAACACATGGTTAAATTTTGTTGGGGGCTGATGTTAACTTCACTTAAGTGAGATTAATAACAACAAAACCATTGCCTTTAGTGTGAATCACTTGGAATGTTGTATAAGATCTACATCCCAATTTTTATTTTCCCTTGCTACACTTCATTCTCATTGGTGCTGATCAGGATAATTTTTGTCCCTTTCCAATGCTTTATTCACATTGAAAATGTTTGTTTTTGGCACTATTCACTTGATACTAATGAAGATCGTGAGGCAATTAAAGATTACCAAATACTTCAAACATTGCACCACTGTCCTCCTTTTCCTTTTTCCCTAAGAAAAATTGCATTAAATGAACACAGACCTTTTTCTTAACATTTTATATTTAGTGAAGCCACCTTATATATGCACCAAAATCTTTATCTATATCCTAAAGGAAGATTGAAGTGACCATCCTTTTATAAAAGTGTACTTAAAGCAGTTCTTGTAATCACTAGCCAATATACCCTTTCTCTCGTTCCAAGACCAAGTTACCTTTTGTTAGGAAATTACTAGAATAATGCAATCATAAACAACATGCAAAGTTGTAAGTTGAAATATTGGACCATGATACAATAGCTTATTATGTTAAAATAATGGATGGGTTATTAAACAGGGATCATAAATTATCTATATATACAAGTATACACAAGAATGTTTCTATAACGAACAAAGAGAGATAACTAGAAACATTCTGAATAAAGAAAGAGAAATTTTATGTATTGAACAGAGAGCAAACCATTAGAAATAGAAGTAAATCTATGGAAGGGAGAGACAAAAATAGAGAGATTTAACTTTAATACCCTTCCTTAATGGTCAATCTAAATTCAAAAAAGCCATTGCAAGGGAATCTGCTCTGTATATTCTGCACTATAAAGGCCACGAATTTGCAGAAAAGCAGGCTCACAAAAAAATGTCAAATGCAAGCCCAAATATGCCATAAAGCCAATCATTTTTGTAATGTCCCCTTTCTAGGATGACAGAAATTTGTTCATGCATTCACCTACTACTAGAGTTCTCATAGGCCAATAGAGTGTGTAGGGGACTCATATAGGGCATATAGACCCAAACATGATCTTTTCAGGCTGGTTTGGACGGTCAACAACAGGTTTCTAAAATTTAGTAGGGATCCCTAATTTTTAGGGACTGATTGGGAGTTGTCTAGGAGGCTTCCAAAGACCAATGGGGACATTTTGGAGACATTGGATGCATCTCCTAATTTTTAGGAAGAACCCCGACTTCACTGACACACTCTGAAGATGCACACAGCAAAGGAGATTCATTAGTACTCAGTCTCAGAGTGACAGACTCAATCTCCTACTTTTTAGGAGGCAGTTCCTTGATTGTAGGAGGAGATTCCTACCTTTTAAGAGGTTGTGACATTTTCCAGAGTTGAAGTTCTATGAGATCACCCCCTGATCTCAATTTCAAGAGATTTGGGTGTGTTCCCTATTTTTTACGACTATCCCTAGATTTGAGGGTGAGACTTCCAGTTGGCTCAGGTTGTCCAGCATCAGTCATAGGCAGGTGACAAACTCAATTCTATGTTTTGGAGGTGTTTGGGTTGTTCTTTGGCTACTTGGGAAATCTTTTAATATTCTCCTAAGCTAGCATTTTAATAATTTAAATAAGGCTAAGTGTTTAGCCATTTTGGAGTAATAAAGAGTTTTGTGACTGCATCTAGATCGATTTTCTTACATGTGATAGCTCGTTGGAAAGAGCTCAGTCTCTATTATTTGATTATCACTTACCAGGACCTATTTGATGCTTGGAGCTATTTGTCATTAATAAAGTAATGATTTCTTATGCATACAATTTGATCAAGGCAGGGGATTGATTTCTATTATTGCAGTCACACTTTGCAGGCAATGAATTTTTACGGAAGGCGTCCACTTTGGTTCAGCCCGTTGTTTCTTTATAGCAGCTCATGTGAGGAATTCTGTAGTGTTTATTTGCAGCAAACTAGAGTTGTTTTATTGCAGTAGCTTGAGCTTTATCATTTGAACTTGTTTGGTTGTAGCTGGTTCTCATCTTCAGCTAGTATCAACCTTGTTTGAAGTACATCTGTATTGGTACTATTTTCAAATAAATCAGACTCTGCTGGTACGGTTTTGGAACCATTTCCAAATTAGTATTTATTGTTGCATATGATTTCTATCACTTCTATTTTATCAAATACTGTTATTTATTCATTGTAATACCTATATTTTGTAAAATACAAAAAGAAACAACATTGTTCTGCAACTTCTATCTAGCTCTATAAGATCAAAGAAAAATCTACAGGAAAATATAATTTATATAATTAAACATGATAGCAGCAGCAGTGCAAATATCAATTTGGGATATTTCAGTTTTTTAGAGGAAGTTGTTTGAGTGGGTAGGGTAAAGGTAGATGATGCACAAGTTGCAAACA
Source organism: Cupressus sempervirens (assembly GCA_028749045.1). Taxonomy (NCBI): domain Eukaryota; kingdom Viridiplantae; phylum Streptophyta; class Pinopsida; order Cupressales; family Cupressaceae; genus Cupressus; species Cupressus sempervirens. The sequence goes on along the minus strand of CM053793.1, from coordinate 585,295,935 downwards.
AAAAGTTGCCCAGAGAAAAAATTATATATATAGAAACCCTAGACAAATTTTACAAAATATCCCTGCACACAAGTTTTTGAACAGACCAAGACAAAGGATGTTGAAAATCTTGAGTCTAAGATTTCATGAAGAAATTAAAAAATTTTAAAATTTATTTTGAAAAATAACTTAGAAAATTTCAATAATAAAATCATTATTTTTCGAAAAAATAACTCTAATACCATTTAATGGTAAAATAATAAATGTGTTATTAAATAGAGATCATAAATGATCTATAAATACAAGTATACACATGAAAGTTTCTATAACGAGTAGAGAGAGAGAGAGAGAGAGATATGGTTTATTTGATGTTGAAGCCATATCAGACATAGCTGCATTTAGAGTTGGGCAGCATACAAAATTGGTTGCACACTGATTTCTCAGACCTAATGTTAACCATTCAGGGAGCATGCATTAAATTTGGAAGGCTTGCATTTGATTCCCAAGGCCCAGCGTTGGTAATTTGGGCTATGAATTTATCCAGACAAAGCTGCAATTTTATTCTACTGCATTAGCGGCAGTATTTTGGTGGATCGTGGTCACTTGGGAGGTCACTTGGGAGCAGCAAAAGTGTTTATCCAGCCTGTGTGAGAATTGGACCAGACTGGAGGCTTGCGATTGGCATCATAATACGAAAGGTTTGCCCAAGTCACAATAGTGAAAGAGCAAAAAATACACATATGCTAACACGTGTAAACACAAAAGAGAAACTTTTGCTCATAAAAAACAACACGATTTTCACTTGATTTAAAATCCTCTATGGATCTAAATGCAAGCTTGAGCAAAAGAATGGTTTCACAAACAAACATAGAGAGTCATCAAGAAAAAATGCAGAAACACAAAGTCATCCTTAGCGTGCATGTTGTCACATGCACATACAATGGTTGAAAATTTCAATACATGGCTGAAAAAATTACAGAACACAAAAAAATCTAAACAAGAAAGAAAAATGCCCAAACTAGCGACAAAAACAAAAACAAAATTTTGCACTAGAAACCCTTGAAATGTATAAAGAGGCAAGCCAAAAAAATTTGCAGAATATAAATGGCTTTTTTAAAAAGGGAAGAACCATTTCTCAAAACACCGTTGGCAAACCATGCAAAACCCTAAGACATCTCGTAAGGGAGTCAAACCCAAACCAACTCCCACTCTGTTAGAATGTGAAACTAAATGAAACATAGGCAATTACATAATTATTATTGGGAAATGATGAATCATTTATAATCAATTACAATGAAGAAATTTCTAAAAGATGAATCATTTATAATCAATTACAATGAAGAAATTTCTAAAACAAACTACTGACCAGTGAAAACCAAAATAGAAGTATTCTATTCTAACCAGACTAAATGAAACCTACACTAACGAAAAATATTATTGACCATTGATTATATATAAACAAAATTATAATTTCTAATAACTTACGGAGAGCTCAAAAAATCTTCAAATCTATAATTCACAAAATATGCCAATAACCCCAAAATGGTTGCAATGTCTAGGCGTACCTACAAAACAATGGAAAAAATTAGAATTATCATGTATTTGGTCATCTGTTTATTCTACTAGAAGCAAAGTGTTTAACTACTTTGTTTTAAATATACCATGAGATTAAAGGTGAATGACGAAGGATTTCACTATAAATGTAATTGACTTGGGAATAATCTTGCCTTTTTAATCTAACTGCAATAGAGCTGAAAAAGAGTATGTAACTAGATCGTAGAAGATGTGTAGAATATTTCTCAAAAAAATTATATCGTTGCTCAACATAATAAATGATTTTTGTAATTATATCATATGGAAGGTGCTTTCTATAGATGGCAATGCCCTACAACTCTAAAGAATGGAATTTGCAAGGAAGGTTATTTGCTTACAATTAGAATAGTTCACAAAGTGCAAGATGACTACAAAAATTGCTTATGAAATAGCCAACCAATGTTTTGAACCATATTTTCAATTTTAGTTTCTATTTGTTTCTTATTAGCAAATCTTCTTCATATTTGACATTTTAAATGTTTATAAGTCTTCTAGATGTGCTTCAAAATAATTAGCAAGAAGTACAAACACTTTTTAAAAATAAAAAATATGCAAGAGTGGCATCAACATTGCTTACTAATTGTCCTATTTCTTCTTTAAAGGATAAAACAATTTGCTCTTTAAAAGCATGCCCATGCATTCGAAACAAAAAAAGATTGTATCAAAGGAATACCATCAAACCAAATTGGTTCTAATCCAAAGCAATTGATGCCCGAAACAGGATGCTTTCAGACCAATTGCTCCATGTAACATGATATTCAAAAGTATTTCCATAGTAACAACTTCCAAATGAGACAACTCCTTTATACCATTATATCAATTGCCACTCTGACTTTTTCTCTAGGATGCAGTTGTTATCAATCAGGATTGCACCTTTAGCAAGATGAAATATCTAGCCATCCTGTTGAAACATGGAAACTCTCTCGGGTGGTGGGTTGTCCTAAAACGAGAGATGAATCTCCGGAAGCTAGGCTGGTTCCTATATAATGATCACCTAAAACTTTAATTGTATGCGGGAAAAGAAGTGAATGAAAATAGCGGATACTAAACCTAAATGAGGTGATACACCAATAACTTGCATTCAACTTCAATTTAATTAACACCAATTACCCAAGATACAAATGATTCACAATACCCAGACAAGCATGTAACTACAAAAAATGATTCTATGCAAGGACCTAGAATCTTTTGCTTTGAAAGGAAAACCTAAGTTTTACCAGTTTTCTGCAAAAGAATAAGGACACAAACAAAGACCTGCAATTACAAGTATTGAGATTCTAACATGCAATAAGGAATATAGCTTTAATGGACAAACACAATATAAAAGCAAAGAACCCACAATATTGCACAACAATCAATGAGAAGGATGAATCTGTATAATCAAATGCTGAAAAATCTCTGCTACAAAGTGCTCTTACAATCAACTCAAAATTTGTAATGTGCAAAAACTCTGAGCCAACAAGAAGATTTCTCATAATGAGGCGAATGTACAATAAATAAAGCTCAAAGCCCTAACTCGGATATCAAAAATATGCATAGAAAAAATGAGTCAAAATTGATCCAACCTGTGAAGAAACCCCTGAATATTGTCCTCAAACACCTGTCCCATTGATAGCCAATCTAAAAAATCGCCTCTATCTCCTCAAAAGCATGCACAAAACCCTAGGTCGGATCTCAAAATCAACAAAAAAATATAGCATGTGAAATTGCTCAAAAATATTATGCAAAATATGCATAAAAGAGGCTCCCAAAGTGAACATGCAAAACTGGTCTTAAATGCTCAATAATATGCCAAAAGAGGCCCATTCAGTGACTTCATCGAGGGATAGAGAAGCCCTATGGTGGTCATAAAAGAAATTGGCATCTATGTGCACCACACTCTGCCCTAAAGATGTTGTGGTTGCTGCCACGATTGACTCTTGAAGCCCTATGCCTATTACTATTACGTCAAGCGTCCCCGGTTTGATCTTTGGAAATTCCTAGGCATCTGCCATCTTTTTTGCGTTCTTCTCTATTCAATGCAGATAGCAATTCTTACAAGAAGCAAATTCAATGCTTCTTCAATATTTTCTTGATGGAGACATGGAGAAGCAATCTATAAGTAAAGCATCAAAAATTTCAACATTTTTGCCCCTAAAGTTATCCCATTTTGAACCTCAAATTTTTTTCATTTCAATTCATATGTGATCCTCCTCATTTTTGGCATATTGGAATTAAAATGGGATTTGAAGCAATTCCACCTATTTAGATGAAAAAACAATCGTGGATTTGAGGGTAAATGGGGATACCAAATTCTACTTTTTTCCAATTCCAATTCTGATTTTGCACACCCAAATAGCAGTAGTTCCCAAATGACATAAATGTTGAGGCATATTTAATGAACAATTCATGAGCGATTAAACAGATGAAAGAATACAATGAAAATTTGGTGAATAAGGGGTAAAATTGTTGAGAAACAACCTGGACTAGAAATAAATATGGAATCTGAGTCCTAGATTTCACAAACTATTTAACAAAAAATGCTCATGGTACATATCACTTACATGACATGGATGATGCAAAAGCATCCAAGTTCTCAAGCAATATTGCATCACCTAAAACCAAAATAAGGTTATTTGAGAAATTTTAGTTTTTGTGCCTTTTTGTGATGTCTCCAATAAATGGTAAGTGATTTAAGTAAATTAATTTATTAAGTGGTTCCAAATTTAAATAATATCATATGAACTACTTTAATTAATTAATTTTAATTATATAAAATAATAAAAGTAATTAAAAATGTCAGCCTGACCCTTCAAGAAACTTCCTAGAACTCTTTATAAGGTTGCGGTTGGCATTGCACAAAGTCGTCATGGGATTATCTTTCCTTATGTATTGACAATTCCAATTTGAATCAAGTTTGTGTTTTCAATTTTGGAGGTGCAAGACCCTACCTATTCTATAATTGCAGTTTCGGTGGTTAGCGGCCACCCTAGTCTATCGTGACGATATTTTCTAGTGTACCCAAATGTAGAATTTGTGAAGTCTCTCTTGGAGACAAATTTGTATTGTTGAACTTCATCAAAAATATATCTCACATTTGGAACTACAATATCCTATTATTTTTCATTCATGCATGTATTTGTGATATTGTTTGGTTAAGCAAGTTTATCTATGCATAGTGATGAAATTAGAGGAGTAAGACATGTTCCTTTCGCTACTATGCAAGTGAATGCAAAGACCACACTAAGGATTGCCTGTGTGAAGAGTTAGTCATAAGGTAGTCTTGTGTTTGACCATACAAGTAGAGGGGTGAGTAGAAAAGAGTTGTATGGGCATTTGACCTGTGAGCGTGACTAGGAAGATATAGACATCTCCTAATATTGCAGCTCTCTGTATAAGTTTCATGCGGTTGCTTAGTCATACAAGGTAGAACAAGGAGTACGAAAAAATGTTTGTATGAGTGTGAGGAAGTTGCATATGGTGACTAGTCTGCACATTAAAGGTAAAGCGTGTGGGTGGTGTGTGATGTGTGAACAATGTGTGTGAGGTGTGCAGAGTATGTATGGGTGGCGTAGAGCGGATGTAGTGTGCGGAATGCGTATGGTTGGCATTCGAAGTGCAAAGTGTGTGCAAGTGGCATACGTTGTGTAGAGTGTGTGAGGTGTGTGGAATGTGTGTGGGTTGTGTATGATATGTGGAGTCCATGTGAGTGGCATACGATGTGCTAAGTGTATGCAAGAGTGAAGTGCATGTAGATGGCATGTAGTATGCATGGGACAATGGACATCTTAACTAGTATGGTGGACATGTGGCATTGAATATGGTGGAAGTGTCCATAGCATTGAGGTGTGTTATTTGGTACATCACACTTTTAGATGGAATGACATGTTTGACTGAATTAATGAGATGTTACAGCGAATTTTAATTTTTTAAAGGACCATGTCATATTAGATATATCATAGAAATCATAGTGTACATATTCATAGTGCTTGGTTGGCTAACAATGAATGTGAAATTAAAAGCTAGCCCACTAAAATTAAACAGAACGATGCCTTTTAAAGGGAAACGTACAAATCTTGAATTAAGAGTTCACACAAGCTATAAAAATCGAGCTAAAAAATAAAACAACTAAATAATAAAAACTAAAGTTCTAAATGACCACGAACATAATTAAATATAGCTAATGAACTATCAAAATATTCTCATACCCTCTCTTAATGGTCATTGTACTAACTACCCGACATATTACATGAAAATAAATTGCTCATCAAAAAGAAAAGAAGGTTGTAGCCTTCATCACTTCAAAATGCTCTGTGACATGAGCATGTTCTTGCTTCTGAGACCTTCCTTGATTGGAATTCTAAGCAGCCAACTTCTTTCTGAAGAACCTTTGGATATGACCAAGTCCACCATAATAATGACATATGAATTTTTGATTGCGACCCTCCTGTAATTTGCATTGTCCTTTCTACTGACTGGACTTGCCTTTGCCATTGTCTATAATGTCTCTGTTTTTGGCAAGTCTATGTAGTTGGAGTTAGCTCATCGTAGTGACCCTCATGAGCTGGCAAGGTGATTTGGGGGTCCTAGTTGTGGACTTACAATTTTTAGTAAGTCTATTTTTGGCAATTTCTATTTTTAGCAAAGCAGTGGGTGGCTCTAGCAGTTGGTTGTCACCTACAAAGAATGAGGTCAATAATTGCATTTGCTCTACTTTATTAATTAATTATTAAAGTTGCATTACTATAGTAATATTTATGTTATTATAATAATATTTATGTTATTACAATAATGACATTAGAGATATTTCTAAAAACTGTATTGGAAAGTTTTTAGTGTCGAGTTCTTTTGAGTTTTTTTGGGAATCTTCCACAATTTATGAAGTGGAGTTCTTTAGGAAACTTTGGCCAACAAAGGATTATAAATAGGAGTTCATTTCATTGGGAAAAGTATGCTTGGATATTTATTTGTTTTTGTGCCTTTGTGGCTTTCTAAGGTTCTGAAATTATTGCCCTTACTGTGGTATAAGGCATCCAGAAATTATTCTGATAATTCCATTGCAAATTGTGTTGTTGTATACAATTTGCTCAAGTCCGCCTACTGTATTAATGTGGCTGAGGAGTGATTGATAGCCAAAGAACTCTAATTGCATTGGAAATTAGTCATCGAATTGCACTTGTGAATTCTGATTGGAAGAGATTGGCGAAAATTTTGAAGGGTTGCATACCTACAGGCAGCGTCTGGTTATAGAAAGCATCAAAGTGTATTCTTGAGAGGTGGCATTTCAACTTTGAGTCTACAGACTTCATCACAAGGGCCTGCGATCACATACTCCCAACCTTGCGATTTGATTTGGCACCTGCGGTTACCATTTAGGGGCCCACGTTGGCTATCCAAGATACTACTGCACACGGTCTATATTTGCTCATTCTGATCTGTATTTAGCATTAGGAAGGTTTTTGATTTGATGTGAAGAGTTGATAATAGATCACAGGCTGCAAATCTATTTTAGAAGAGGCAACGGTTGTATCAAGGAAAGTGAGTTTCAAAATTCCCAAGTAGATAGACAAATTCAGATTGGGGTTTGGTTCGGATCTTTACAGAGCATTGGGTTTGACATTTCAGATCTCCTGCTCATTTAATAAATATTGGCATTATAAGATGCAAGTTGTTTTTTGTGCACAGGTTGTAGTTGTTCATAGGGTTTAATTGTTACTTTGTTTGGATGATTTATGCAAATACTTGTTAAAATTAGTTTAAGAAGATTAATTTGGAAAATTTCCATTGCCCAACCAATCTCAAAATCATTCATTAAGAATGCTAGTTGTGGAAATCCTTTTCACTTATGTCTGTGTTGTGATCAATATTAAGAAAGAACTTACATTCAGCAGTTGAGTCGAGTTGGATTCATTTCATTGTCCTTAGCAAGAAATGCATGCTCCACACGAGTTAATTCAATGTTGTTCCCAACCAGTTGTCTCAACTCTCCACTAGTCTTGTTGTAGAAGTTTGTCGCGAAGATTGGAAAATGTTAGTGCAACATTCATAGAGATAATCATATGATCTAGGCAAACTCTTCAACATAATGTGACCATATCTTCTTTCATCTTGCAACCAATAGCCTCCAACAAGTCATGTATATCCTTGATCTTCATAATATGTTATTGCAATGACATCTTCTCATCCATCATAATCGAAAATAACATGTTCTTCAAAAATAAAACCCAACTCTTATCAAATATCTCATGAAGATCCTTCAAATGATCCTATATCTCTTTAGTTCTTTTCCTGAAAGGTACTTGATGGAGTTGATAATGTGTGACTAAAAGCTTTATCAACATGACAACTTCTCAGTTATGTTCTCCCATTTTTCTCGATCTCACGAAGTCTAAGTAGGACTTGTTTCCTTACCCAAATCTATCTTATCAATGCAGCGGTAATAAAAAATAGAAAGCATACATTATTTCCAGGTCTTGTTATACTTTTTGTTGAAACACTACCTCCCTTCCAACATGATATGAGTCAATGATGCAAATATCCTTCATGTGTTCCACTAAGATAAAAAAAAATTTAAAAATTTATTAATCTATCAAACAGTCGTCAATGATAATCTACCATGAATTCTTAGCCACCAAAAACCCTAGCTGCAAAAAGACTAGAAACCACAGATTAAAAATCATGTTGCTAGATCCTCTAGACGAAAAACTGCAAAAAATCTTTTTCCAAAAACTAGAGAAAACCCTAATTACAAAAATCCAAAACTTAAGTTTTAGGGTTTTTTAAAAAATAATAATAATATGGCCCTTGCAACCTATGAAAAACACTTTTCCTAAAGACCAAAAAATCCTAAACACAATTTGAAAATTCAGAATTGGTGCCTAAGAAGTTACAAATGCAAAGAAGGGCCAAGAAAAATGCCAGTTGCCAAGAAAAAATAAACTAAGTTATAAAACTCCCACATGAACAGAAGAAAATGGTGCCCGAAAATAGGATCAAATACCACAAAAAAACAAGTTGGAGCCATCACAAAGTGCAAAAAACATGTGGGTTAAAAAAACTACCTAGAAACCAGGTCACATAAATGGTTTGCAGACCCATGCATCTACAACTGTACTAAAAAAATATCACCAAAAATTACGTGAGTAGATGGAAAATTGGGGCAATTACAGGAAAAAACAAGCCAAAAAATTCTTGCAATTTTCAGTCGCATTTGCAAAGTTGTTTTCCGTAGGCCACAAGCCACGAATCTCCAAGCAACTATTATCTCCAAAGCAAAAAGAACGAGCATAGAGACCACTAGAAACTCCCATGAGTTTGCAATAAACCCTAGACAAGTTTGGAGTAAACAAAAAAAATGGTGAAAAAGACCAAAAGAAATTTGCCCAAAAAAATTAATTGCTCTGATACCATGTGAAATTAGAAACCAATTCACTAAAATTAAACAAAACAATGTCTTTTAAAAGACAATGGTACAAAGCTCGACCTGAGAGTTCACGAGAGCTCTAAACCTAGAGCTTGAGGATAAAACAATAAAATAATAAAAACTAAAGTTCTAAATGACCATTAGCAAAACTATATATAGCTAATAAATTGTAACTAATGAGGTTACAATTTTCAAGAGCCCAAATCGCTAGCCCATGCACTACTTTATTGTGTTGTAATGTCCCCATTTTAGCAGGTTCCTATAGCCAAGACTAGTCAATTCATCATTGCGACCCTCGTGAGATAGCAGTTTTATTTGAGGGTCTTTGTGGTGGAATTGCTATTTTTAGTAAGTCAATTTGGGGTTATCACTATTTTCAGCAATACAATGGAGGCGCAGGTGGTTGGACTTCATCAGCAGTTGATTGGGTAAATAAATGGAGTTCATATAATAATTTATTAATGAATCATTAATAATGAGAGACATTATCTTATTTCATGTTATAATTTTAGTGTAAATGATAAACCTCTTAAGTGAGAGGTGTATTCGAGAAGCTGTATTGCCTTTTGTGCTATAAATATGACTCCAAGAAGAGGACCAATCTGTCGCCATTTGCTTATTGTTTTTTAAATATTTTCTTCCTAATGAGGGTTTGGAGTTGAAGAATTTTGAGGACTGATTCCTCTCTTCTAAGGACTTTGAGCTATTGCAATAAATGGTGAATTGTGTGCAAGTCTGGTTCTTAATTGTGCATTCAATTTATTGCTGCTGTATAGTAAACTGAATAGGGAATTCAATCTGATTTTGACATCAACATTGAGGATACAAGTCTGCAAGTATTTCTGCAATCTAGTCTGTGATTACTGTGTTTTGGAAGGTGAATGTGTGCTGCAAGTTGGCATCAATTATACCTGCAAATTAGCGTTGGTTTTTATCTGCTATTCCTACCAAGTTGGGTGGCGATTTTTTAGTGTCGGTGTGGTGACTGGGCACCCAAATTCTCCTGTCGCAACTGTCATTCTTGGACGCCAATATTGTCATTTCCTTGCTACACGAACCCACACATTTGGGCATGGGATTTAGAGGTAATCCAGGCCTTTTCCTGGCAGGCCACACTTGGCATTCCTTGTGGTAATTGGCCCTCAACCTGGGCGTTGTTAGTGAGTTGGAGATTGAATGTGGTCTTCTTAAATGACTGCTGCAAATTGAATTTTCACAGCATATACAAGGTCTTTTCAATTCCATTGTAATTTCTAAATTGTTGAACGATACATGGCAAAATCATATTTGCGGGAACTTGGCATTGATAGAAATGGATTATTCTAGTATTTAATTCAGTACTTCAGAAGTCCTTTAAAATTCAAAAAAATCATATATCTCAAAAAAAAACAAAAAGCACATACCTTCCAGCATTGCTAGTGTGAGCCAGCAGGGCTCTTACAATGGTATTAGAGCGAGTTGTTGCTAACCTGCAATGAATTGGGGTTCAACAAGGCACATAGATTCATTCTTGCAAGATGCTACACCAGCAGAGGTCGTAATTCTCCACTTAGTGATGGAGAGCTTGAGATTTAGTTTGACAGCATAGTGTAAAGGGGTGCTAGTGGTTCTCATGGATCAAGTGGGTACAACTTAGAGATGTTGGCATTGATTTTGACATTAACAGAGAGGCCAAGGAGACTTTTGTCGTTGGTAAAAATTGTGTATCGGCCGACAGGTCCCTTCGGAAAGGAAATTGTGTATCAACCGACGGGTCCCTTCGGTAGAAATTGTGTATCAGCCGACGGGTCCCTTCGGAAAGGAAATTGTGTATCAGCCGACGGGTCCCTTCAGAAAGGAAATTGTGTATCAGCCAACGGATCCCTTCGGAAAGGTTTTTATGTAACGACATGTATGTGGCCGACGGACTCCTTCGGGAAAGTTCTTCGGAAAGTATTTATAACCCCTTCGGGAAGCATTGTATTCATCTGAATATCATATGAGATCATATCTAACCATGAAAGTATAATGTACTGTTGATATATGCGAATAATAATAAGAGTTCTGCTGTTTGCTGTTCGGTGTTCGTGTCTATTGTGTGCGTTGCTTAATTAATCCATACGGTAAACATTTGGCGCCGTTGCCGGGGAACGAACCCGGGTCACCCGCGTGACACGCGGGAATACTCACCACTATACTACCAAAGGCACTGAGAGTAGGTGTTGGCCGTGAGGCTGTCTTGGTGGATGCGTAGAGAGCTCGGGAGGAGCTGATCATCCAGTTGGAGGCACTGCAGCGACACTTGGCTCAAGGTTCCGAGGAGTTGGAAGCAAAGGAAGCAGCACAGGTGGCTATCAAGGTCAGCTTGAGGAGTCAGTATTGTGTTAGCAAAGGCTATAGATGCAACGGGATGAATGTGAAAGTAATATGGCAGATCAATATTGTTGTATTAGTTGTTTGAGTTTTGTTCTGTAGTCGTCAGGAGACGACTTTTCTTTTTTGGGGGGGATGATGTCGTCGGCAGAAATTGTGTATCGGCCGAAAGGTCCCTTCGGAAAGGAAATTGTGTATCAGCCAACGGGTCCCTTCGGTAGAAATTGTGTATCAGCCGACGGGTCCCTTCGGAAAGGAAATTGTGTATCAGCCGACGGGTCCCTTCAAAAAGGAAATTGTGTATCAGCCGACAGATCCCTTCGGAAAGGTTTTTATGTAACGACATGTATGTGGCCGACGGACTCCTTCGAGAAAGTTCTTCGGAAAGTATTTATAACCCCTTCGGGAAACATTGTATTCATCTGAATATCATATGAGATCATATCTAACCATGAAAGTATAATGTACTATTGATATATGCGAATAATAATAAGAGTTCTGTTTTTTTTTGTTCAGTGTTCGTGTCTATTGTGTGTGTTGCTTAATTAATCCATACGGTAAACAACTTTAAGAGACCTTGTTGAAGGTCAACATCATGTTGTCGATGTGCTGCAGCAGCCATCTGACATATTGCAGCTCATTGCACTTCCCAGAGGTCGGAGTAGGAAGAGGTACGAGGAGTGATTTTATCAGTTTACACAGGTCTTGGGTTGGTGACAGGTCTAGAGTTGGCAACACGATTAGAGTTGAGGACTGGATTAGAGCTGTGGACCGGATCAGAGTTGATGATAAGGTCGACAGGATAGGATACACCAATGTTTACTATAGGTCACAGTAGCATAATTTTTTGAGAACTCAAGTTGACGTGGTTAGTATTGAGACTAAGCCCTCACCATTTGTAGATGATGTCATGGCTCACTATGCAGAGTGGGATGCTCTACTGCAAGTCATGAAGCACAATCTAAACTTAACCAAATTCCTCACACAGAAGTGGGAGCACACGAGAGGTAGGCCTGTACCTGAGAGACAAAGGCCTAGACAAACAGATTTGCATGACGCAGACAACAAGATGACCTTAGCACACTTTGATGGTAGTTGCACGGTTACACCATGAGCCTGGGTTCATAAGATCGATATGTACTTAGCATTACGTCCCATGACTAAGGAGAAAACAATAAGATTTGTTATGCTTCACTTAGATAGAGTAGCTCATGATTGGTGGTACCATGGGCTAGTATCTTTGCATTATTATCATGCAGTTTCCTATTACGAGTTTGTTGACACAGACGAGTAGCCTTGAGGCCTTTATCAGTGAGTTCCAATGGCTACCTGTGATGGTCTATGATATTTCTAAGCGGAGGAGAGTTATGTTCTATATTTAGGGATTTGTTGAGCCACTTAAAGGATGAGTTACTCTTTGGACCCACCTACTTTATCAGAGGCAATGAAGAAGGCTAGAAATCTTGAATCATCCACACCTTGAGACAAGTTTTCTTCGAAGCCCCTAAGAGAGAAGATAAATCTGATTCAAAGCATCCTATGGCAGCCCCCTTAGATCAAGAAACTTTGAATGATTTAAGGACAAAAATGCTAAGTTACCGGATTCGGACCTTGGAGCTCAGGTCCGAGTCCGGATTCGAGCCCGGGTCCGCGACGAGTCTGTGCAGGGTCTACATTTTGCCCTGTGGGTCCGCCCGGGTCTGTACGGGAGGACCCACAGGGAAAAATGTGGACCCGAGTGAATCCAAGCGGACCCGCGGCAGGTGGGACCAAAAAGTGGCCCAAAAAAGTATTAAAATTATGTTTTTTTTTTTTTTTGCCAAACCCTAAAGTATGGCCTATTAGATGAATTTCATTCATCTAATCTCTCATTTGCTTTGTCATTTTGCTCTCTCATTTTGGTGTGGCCATTTTGCAAGTTTGAAGAGAAGGTTGTAGAGATTTTGGAGTCTCAAATCCTTCAAATAATCAATGTTGAGTGTTCTAGGTATGCATTTGATCCTTCCTTTTCCTTCTTTCATAGTTTGTTTTTAGTTTTTTGTTTATATTTATTGTTCTAAATTTTTATCAAGTTTTGTATAAGTTCTGAAATATTTTTTAAAATTTGTTTTTATAGATTGCAAGAATCCAAGCATGAGTAATCAGGGTTCAGTGGGTGGGGTGGGATCCCAAAGATTTAAAATTGGTAGAGGCTCTCCTTTGTGGAAGTATATAACAAGAATTGAGCAATGTGTTGGAGGGGGAGGGTATATATGGAAATGCAATTTTTGCCAAAACCAATATAGAAGCTCCTATTACTGGGTTAAACATCATTTGATAGGTCCACCAGGTCAAGGGATTTCCATGTGTGAGGGGCCCCCAGAGGGAGGTAAAAAAGGGTTACCAGCTCCTCAAATAACAGGCATGTTAAAAGAGCAACAAGAGGCTGATAGGTTACTGTCAAAGGCAAAAAAACATAAGTCAAAGCAAAAACCACCAACACCGCCTTCTCAAACAACCACTAGACCACATCCCTTCCTACCTACCCCACCTGTGGATGAAGATGAAATTGAAACACCCCCATCCCACAAGAGAGGCCCATTAGATATAGCATTTGAAAATGACAAGAGAGAAATTGCTGACATAAAGATTGGGCGTTGCCTCATTACGAATGGTGTTTCATTCAATCTAGTGAGATCACCTTATTGGAGAGAGATGGTGAAAGCAATAAATGAAGCACCTCCTAGTTACCGAGCCCCTGGATATAAAAAGTTGAGAAACACCATATTGCATAATGAGAGAAAGAATGTAGAAAACCTCCTCAAACCAATAAGAGATTCTTGGATCCAAATGGGGGTGAGCATTGTCTCTGATGGATGGAAAGATTGCAAAAACCGTCCATTAATAAATGTGATTGTTGTTTGCCCCAAGGGGGCAATGTTTTTGAAAGCAACTTGATTGTGAAGGGCAAGTAAAGGATGCAAATTTTATTGCCCAACTTCTCATTGAATCCATAGAGTCCATGGGAGCTGACAATGTTGTCCAAGTAATAATGGACAATGCTAAAGTTTGTAAGGCTGCAGGTGCTTTGGTAGAAGCACGATATGAGCATATCTTTTGGACACCATGCACTGTCCACACCTTGAACTTGGTGATGAAAGCAATTGGCACCAAAATTGAATGGATGAAAAAAGTGTATGAGGAGGGTGAGCAAATCCAAATGTTTGTGACAAACCACCATATGTCACAAGCAATTTTCAGAACTTTCTCCCGCTTGGAATTATTAAAAGTAAATTTTAAACTTTATTTAGCTTCATTTATCATTTTAATTTTTGTGTCATACTTTACATAATTTAATACATATTATTTTTAAATTTTAAATTTTTGTGTTATTATATTAACTTACAATTTGAATCAACATGGTAATAGGTTGCTAAAACTAGGTTTGCTTCACACACAATCATCCTTAGACGACTTGTAAGGGTGAAAGAGGCATTGTGTCAAATGGTTATTAGCAACAAATGGAGTAGATGGAAGCAAGTTAATACAAAAAAAGCCAAAACTGTAAAGGATTTGATCTTGAGTGATGATTTTTGGAATAGGGTGGAATATGCATTAGAACTCACCGAGCCCATCATGTCTATGCTTCGGTATGCCGACACGGATGAGCCTTGTTTGGGGAACATATATGATGCCATGGACTCCATGCTAGAAAGAATGAAATCAATAAGTTTAAATTTTTATAAAAAATTTATACAATACTTTATCCTTGTTTATTGAGAGATTTTGATTTTTTATTTTAATTTAAGTTATTAACACTACATCAAGATAACTTACATGTACATCATTTGACATCCCAAGTCATTCAAAGGAGAGAGCAAGATCCTGAGGATACCTTGTACAATAAGGTGGAGAAAATTGTTCTACATCGTTGGAACAAGATGACTACACCTTTACACCTCCTGGCATATGCACTTTCTCCTAGACATTATAGCGGTGAGATACTTGCTATTCCTGGTAGAGTGGCACCAGAGAGAGATCCTAAAGTTGTTGTTGGGTATAAGAGGGCACTTAACAGGCTCTTTAGTGAACCTAATGTGGCATCAAATGTTAGGAGTGAGTTTGTAGATTTTGTCTTAGGCAAAAAAGCAGAACCTGATGCAATCAATGACCAAAGTAGATTGGATGCCAATGGATGGTGGTACTTACATGGAGAAAGTTACATGTACCTCCAACCTCTTGCTATTAAGATCTTGTCACAAGTATGTATTTAAGTTTTTTTCCTTTTCTTATGGCCACTTAACTTGTCGATTTAGCACTCTTAAATTCCTATTGTATTGTAAAATTACAATTTCTAATTTTTTTAAATTGTGTTGGTTGTCTCTCTAGGTTGCGAGCTATTCTGCTACTAAGCGGAATTGGAGTACATACTCCTTTATCCACTTAGTGAAGCGTAACTGGTTGGGTTCGAAGAAAGCAGAGGACTCGGTATTTATTCACAACAACAAGCACCTCCTATCATGAAAGGATCCAGGATATAATAAGGGACCAGAGAAGTTGTGGGATGTACTACCTGAGACTTCTAACTTGGATATGACTGTCCAAAATATATCTAGAATTGCCTTGCTAGATGTTGAGGAGGACGAGGAGGAGGATGTGGCTACATCTGGGGCTAGTGGAACCAATTTGGATTCCAATGATGAGAAAAATGATATAGATGAAGATGAAGCCATTGATCCCTCATATTTTGATGACCCATTTGACCCTTGAAGGGCATTTGCATCTTTGATAAACTATGTTTAAACATTTGTCATTGACTCATTGAGTTATTTATGATTTACCACCATATTTCAAACTTTATTAAATCATAATTTATTATCTATCAAAATGAAGTAGTGTATGTTTTGAAATTCCATTTTGCATTTTAGTAATTCAATGTATGATTTTATTTACAACATTAACATAGATTAATGAGTGAGTATTTAATGTTTACCTTTGACATTTGGCATTGATCAATAATCAAGTAAAATCGATATATTCATACTATGAAATGACTTAGTTTTACAACTACGTGAATTTCTTTTTTTTTTGCATATATATATATATACTCACGAACCCACCCACGAACCCAAATGGAAAATAAAAAATTGCCCAAACCCACGAACCCGAACCCCAAATCTGAATCCATACCCGAACCCAAATCAGCAACTTAGCAAAAATGATGTTTTTACTGTAGATGATCTTATGAAGCAAACCATGATTGCCCTATGATGTCTAAGGGAAAGAATAAGATGACAGAATGGTTCTACAATGATGAAAACAATTCTGATTTTAGTAGACAAATTGTTGATTATGATCATGATGCACATGTAGCTACAAGCAATGGTGATGATGAGGTAGATGATTCTAACCTCAAGGTTGTTTACCTTTCTAGCATGAGAAAGGAAGGTGCTCTTAGGATGCATGGATTCTTGGCAGGGCAATGCATCATTGCACTTTTTGATACAAGTGCTACACATAACTTCCTTGACTCACCTTTGGTTGCCAAGAGGGGGATTCGGACAAAGTTTCGACGATCTAAGGGTTCAGGTGGTAGATGGTTACACCCTAAGGTGTAACGAGATGATTTTTGAGCTTCCAGTGAACTTAAATAATTATTCCTTTAAGGAAGACTTTTATGTGGTGGACATGGGGTGCATTGATATGGTATTTAGCATGACTTGGTTGCATACACTTAAGAATATTTACATCGTTACTGAGAGGATGGAGATGGGGTCTATTAAGGATGGAAAAACACAAATTGTTAAGGCCATCAAGAATAGTAATCTTAAGCAGATTTCCTTCAGACATATGCAGCACTTAGACCGGCATGACGACATGATTATTTGGGCAAAAAAATATAGGATGTTTCCTATATTGGATTAGTACAGATAAGCCATCCTACCACCCTAATATTTTACAGTTGAGGACTAAACACTCTAAAGTGTTTAGTGATATACCACCTAGCAGGCCACCTAATAGAGGGATTGAGCACATCATAGAGTTAGAGGAGGGCACTAAACCCATTATGATAACACTTGAAGCAACTTAAGGACGAGATTGAGAAGACTATTCTGGAGCTTCTTGCTATGGGACACAATAGGCTGAGTAAGTCTCCTTTTTCTTCATCAATTATTTTGGTGAAGGAAATGACACTTAGGATGTTCATTAACTACCCGATGCTTAACAAGAGGACTATAAAGAATCTGTATCTGATCGCTTGGATTGATGCTCATTAATGAGTTGCATGGGTCACAGTACTTCTCCAAGATTGACTTGAGATCAAGGTACCATCAGATCAGATTCAAATAGCAAGATGTGGAAAAGACAACATTTAGATGTCATTATGGCCTATTGGAGTTTCTAGTCATGCCCATTGGGTTGACAAATGCCCCTGCCTCATTTCAATCTACTATGAACAAAGTTTTTTTACAATCAATTTTGGAGATTTTGTTGGCATTCTTTAATGACATACTTGTTTATAGTAAGACTTGGGATGATCATGTAGCACATCTGGAGGCAAAGTTGGATATTCTTGATAGGGCTTCCTTGTATGCTAAGGAGTCCAAGTGTACATTAGGCATAACTAAGTTGTTGTATCTAGGACACATCATTAGTGCAGAGGGAGTTCACATGGACCCTAATAAGATTTGTGCTATTCTAGATTGGTCTACACCAGAGAATCTGACATAGCTTAGAGGGTTAATTGGTTTATGTGCATTCTATGTAGATTTGTGGCAAGATTCTCTCGACGTGCAGCTCCCCTTACTGATCTGACCTGTAAGGGTGCCCTCAAGCACAGGAGTGCTTTGAGAAGTTCAAGGAGATCATGAGATCATTCCCAATTTTAGCATTGCTAAATTTCACAAGGTAGTTTGAGTTGCAATGCGACGCCTTGGGTGAGGACATTGGAGCAATTTTATACCAGGATTGTCATCCCATAGCATTTGAGAGTAGGGAGTTCAAGGGTGTTGAGAGATCATTCAATGTTTATGACAAGGAGATGTTGGCAATTATGTATGCTTTGACCAAGTTCAAGCAGTATTTAGTTGGCAAAAATAATTGTATGAAAACAAATCACAATAGCTTGAAGCATTTCCTTTGTCAACAAGATTTGAATGAGAGACAACAGAAGTGGTTCAGTAAGTTGCAGTCATATGATTTTGACATCTCCTACATCAATGGTACTCGTAATGTAGTAGTTGATGCCCTCTCATGGAGACCGCACTTATACTTGATAATTGAGATAGCACAGGATTCGAGACACTTGATCATTGTTAAGTATTCCAAAGATCAGTGGGTAGCTAGCGTTGTGGATGGCAGTATACAAGATGAAAATTATACCCTTGAGAATGAGTTGATCATTTACAACAGAAGAATCCATCTAGTTCCAAGATTAGGTGTCAAGCAAATTATTCTATGGACCTTTCATGATTCACCATTGGCTAGACATCTCACGTTTTTCAAAACCTACAAACAAATTCAAGATAGATTAAATGGAATGGCCTAAAGTCAGAAGTACAGACATAGGTCAAAGAGTGCTATGTTTATCGGTAGAAGAAACAAGAGCCTACCTATTCCACGCGGTTGTTGCAGCCACTTCTCATTCCTTAAGGAAAGTGGAAGTGCTTGTCTATGGAATTCATTGTGGGCTTGTCGGATGCCCAAATTAGAGATTGTATTTGTGTAGTGCTGGATTGTCTCACCAAATATACTCACTTCTTTCCTATCACCGCTACTTATTTAGTTGTTTAGATAGCAGAGTTGCTCTTTTGGGAAGCATTCTGATTGTATGGTTTACCTTGGACTATAGTGAGCAACTGTAATAGTCATTTAATGAACCATTCTTGGCAGGAGTTATTTAGACTATGTAGGATAGAGTTAACTCTAGGAACTAGTTACCACCCTCAGATTGATTATCAAACAAAGATTGTGAATAAGTGGGTGGAAGGCTACTTGTGGAACTATGTTTCCTCACAACAACAAAGCTTGGGTGAAGTGGATACATTTATGTGAGTATTGTTACAATTTCACTCACAAATCACTATTCAGATGTCATGTCCCCCCTCTAGTCTAACTAACAGAGTCATGAGAGTTGGCCTATTATTGGAGTCTCGAAGGCTAGCAGTGGTGGATATTGACTGATACTACATACTCATTGACCATAGTTGGTTCTACAATCAATTTGAGAGTCAGTCGAGCCAATTCCTTAATTTTAGGAATTTTCCTAAAATTTAGGAGGTTGTGGTAGTGATTAGATTTGAGGCTCCTCAGGACCAGTTGTAATGTCCCCACTTTAGCAACCAGTTGTAATGTCCCCACTTTAGCAATCGACCAAGTGTGTGTGTGTGTGTTAGCCTAGTTCTACATGGTCTTGAGGGCTAACGAAGGGTTTAAAGCAATCTTAGAGTGTTTTGGCCTAGTCATCTCCAATTTGGGCCAAAACGGAGTTGATTTACTTAGTCTCAGGCATACTTACTATTTTTAGTAAGTCAAAAAGGGGCACCTAAGGGAGACATAAGTGATTATTTTAATATGTTTTATATTGCACATCTTTTATCCTGCATTGCTCATGTGAGTTGAATCGACTGTTGGAGAAAAAATAAAAGGGAGCGTTAGTGGCTTCATTCGGCAAGTTGAATATGAAAAGAAAATTGATGTGTGAGTTGCAAATCCGTCTTGGCATTAGAGGACATCTATCCTCTCTTGTTACATTCTAGACATCTTTCCCTTAGGGTTTAACCTTTGGAATTCATTGCTATTAGCTTCTTTAAAAGGCAAATTGGGCGCATTTCTAGCTATAGGCAGATTGGGTGTTTGCTCATATCATTCTTGCTTCTTGCCCCATGCTTATGCCATTCTGAAGGGATGATTTTATGAGGATCTTGGACTAATTGAAGATAGATTTTACTGTAGCGCGGCACTATTCATGTTACTATAACAGCAAGTTGGGAAGTCATTATTGGAATATTATGTTATAATGCTAGAGTAACTAGAGAGTTGAAAAGTCTACTATGTATTCGATTTTATTAAATAAAAATAATATTATTTCAGCAGTAGTTCAATCTTCAGTTTGCATATTTTTATAAATTCCTTCTTGTTCATGTTATGTGATTTCAACTCTATGCAAAGACATAAAAAACAAACATTTTACTTCTGGAGCCATAAAGGGGTTTAAACATTTTACGGAGAAATAAAGAGTTGGATGTAAATTATTTGACTAAATTCCTATCAGCAGTTGGTTTAGTTTTTGGTCATTTTTAGGGTGTCCATTACACCAGTATACAGTTTTAGTTTTAGGGTGACAGGGTATATTCCCTAGATTCTAGGAGCATCCATAGTTTTTAGGGATGGGATTGTTAGTTGGCCTACATTGCCCAGCTCAGTCACAGGCAGGTAACATGACCAGTTCATTGGTTATTTGGTTGGTTTGGCTCTATTTGGTTGGTTTGGCTTTCTAGTTGAATAAAAGGAAATATTTTTCTAAGTTTACGTTTGAATAAATTAAAATAGAGCTATTTATATAGCTAATTGGAGTAACAAGGGGATGTTGGCTTCATTTGGTCAGGCAGGCCTATGTGTTATAGATTGTTAAAAAGGTCTTGAATTATTATAACTTATTTTCATCATTCAGACACCTTCAAGCACCTAGATTTATGTTATTTGAGGAAAGGGGTTTTTTTCCTATACACAAAGACCTTTTAATTGAGAAGATGTCATTTTATAATAAAGGGAAAAGCATATTCTCCCTTTAGGGTTCGATTGGCTTTGAGAGAGATAAAAGAAGATATTGGCTCATTCTTTCATTATCTTTTAAATCTTCATTCTTGGTATTTGTGATTTTGCTATGAGGAGCGATTCTAGAGGTCTAGGACACAAACCCCAGACCCTGGCTATTGGGACACAAACCCCAATAGGTGGTTTCAGCAGCATTCTATAGTACTGCTTTAGCAATTAACAAAGATTGTTAAGTTCGGCATTGAGGGTGCTTGTCCATTGCATGTTGTGGGGCTTGTTTACACATTGGGATCTTCTTGTTGCCTTGGCATGACTATAGTAACCATACAGCTACCTTTCAGCTGGCACATGATTTGTTGGTTGGATTACGTCAGCTATCTCTATCCTTTTGGTGCATCACTGGTCCATTTTTGCAGTTGGCATCATTATTCTTTGTTTGTAAACACCTTTGCTGGCATATTGATTACATGTCTTGCTTGGTACAATTTGTAGCTATTCTGGTTAATTAAATATTATATTATTTGTTGTTATTTTTTATTATTGTTTTACTTATAAATGCAAAATACAAAAAAGAAGAAACAATCTTTCTGCAACTTCTGTCTAATTCTCTAAGACCACAAGGAAAGCACAGGAAAATCTATTATTTTGATTAAAATTTACAGAAGTTTAGTGAAAAGGATCCTTTTGGGATCTTTCAGTGGTATTAGAGCTTGAATCCTGTCAGCCTGTAGGATTTCAGTGAAATTATCACAAGTTACAGAAAAGGGTTTGATAATTCATTTCAGCAATTGGCATCTATTTTTATCTATCTTCTATGCATCCTAGTGGACAAATACACAGGTTTTACGAGTGCAGAAGAAACTAGTGGCCACCAGAAGCTGCTTGAGACACAAAGACACAAGCTATGGGTGAGGCACAGGGTGTTGTTGGTGACGACATGCCTACAGAGGCAGAGGAGAGAGAGTTCATGAGAACTCTGATTGTTTTGCAGCCCAGGATCGTCCAAACACTGGACAAGGTACAGAATACCTTGGAGCGAATGGAATTGGATAGGCATGGAGGTAGACAGGAAAGATAGCAAAGGAGTTGGTCAGCTTCTATTGTGGGAAGCCAGTGCAGTCATCGATCCTATGTCTTAGTAGAGAGCTCCCTTCATTCCCATAGGTAGGAATGTCCACAAATTCCTTCTCTGGATAGACCATTATTGCCTCAATTTGGGCAAGTTGAGCAGCTGGCATAGGTGCAACCACTTGAGGTTAGATTCTAGGATTTAGTAATGACAGATACAGCGGAGTGGAGAGCCCTACCCCCAGAGGTTAGGGATGTTTTTCCTTTTCCATAGTATTGTGCATAGCATAGGGATAACACCAGGTTCAGAGGAGACAGAGGCTACAGACCACAACAGAACGACGACCTCAGTAGAGCCACTAGGAAGATCACACTAGCTACCTACGATGGCACGGGTGATACAAGTGCACGAGCTTGGGTGCACAAGCTAGATATCTATTTATCATTGAGACCTATGCCTGAGAGAGAGGCTATACAATTTGCGGTTTTGCATTTAGACTTGGTTGCCTATGATTGGTGGCATCATGGATTGGTCACCCAAAATCACGCCATGGTTCACTCCTATACTAAATTCACTGAGCTGCTCATTGTTGGGTTTGATCGTAAAGACACAGAGCTTTGCTACCGGGAGTTGGCACATATTAGGCAAACAAGGAACGTGGAGTCTTTTGTGAATGAGTTCCAGCGTATTACAGTCATGGTTTCAAACATGTCTCATAGTCGTTGTGTGATGTTGTTCATAGAGGGTTTGCAGGACAGGCTAAAGTGACTGGTATGAGCATTCAGGCTAGCCACCCTCAAGGAGGCCATTGATGTTACATTTAGACTAGACACCCCTCCTACTCCTTATCAGGCATATAAGAAACCTTTCAGGGATTCTTGGCCTCCCCAAAGGGCCAACACTTCCCAGGACGGAAGGGGACCACCTTCTAGACCACCCAAGATGGACCAGAAGACGAGGAATGAGCTGAGGAAGAAACTATGCTTCTCTTGTAAGGAGCCATGGGAGCTTGGACATTGTCACCATGGTAAAGGCAAGGTTCATTTGATAGAGGTGACATCTGAGATAGGCGATGAGGAGATACTTAACTGATACTAAGGATAGCCTAGAGGAGGTTGAGGAGGAACACCCACAATTAGAGCTAGACATTTCGAAGCCCTTGGCATCAATTAAAGTGACTATGGCTACTCTCTCCAGTTATCCCAGATTTCATGCCTTTCATTTGAAAGGTACATTGAGAGGCTAGCGAGTTATGAGCTTAGTAGACACAGGTGCCACGCACAACTTTATTGACCAGAAGCTAGTTGACAGGCGTGGGTTCCAATCTAAGGAGTTTAATAGTTTTGGAGTGAAGGTTGCAAATGGTGTCATTTTGAGCTATACTCAAATGACTCCTTAGCTTAGCATCCACATGGGGGACTATACTCTGACAGATGATTTTTATTTGCTACCGCTAGAGGATTAAGGTGTAGTTTTGGGCATGCAGTGGTTACAGGGTATTGGACGATACATCATGACCACCACCGCATGCAGCGGGAGTTTCTTTCTGGAAGGAAGAAGACTATCTTGAGGGCGGCTTCAAATGGTGATCCTAAGGAAGTGACTTCTCGTAGGCTGGAGACTATCATTCGTCATGATGACATACTTTGGGCTACACATTTTGTGAAGTCCAAAATACCTACACCTCAAGATGGCAAGGCCTTTCATGTAGACATAGAGTTCATCAAGAGGAAGAACAATAGTGTTGCTGATGCACTTTCCAGGAAGCCATCACTTGTTGCCTTATGTTCATTGAGCGAGATTTCGGCAGATTGGAAGGCTCAACTTTTAGTTGAGTATTCCAAAAATCAGCATGCTTGTGAGATCATGGATGGGTTGACACAGGATGATAGATATAGTGTAGTGGATGATGTCATCTACTACAATGGCAGGGTCTACTTTGTTCCTGAATCACGGTTAAAGGAGCACGTTTTGCATGCTTACCATGATACTCCTATAGCAGGACATTCGGATTATGGTAAGACCTATAGGGCGGTATGAGAGAGATTCTCTTGGAAGGGTCTGAAGGATGATATCTTACACCATGTTCGTGAATGCATAACTTGTTAGCAAAACAAGTCAGAGCATACTTTTCTGTTCGGATTGTTGCAACCTCTCCCTATACCAAAGTAGAAGTGGATAGGGATATCTATGGACTTCATTACAAGTCTTCCTCGAGTTTAGAGGAAGGACTATATTTATGTTGTGGTGGACATGTTGACTAAGTATGCCCACTTCTTTCTTATTGCATTAGACTTCACAGCTTCACAGGTAGTAGAGTTGTTTTTCAAAGAGATATTTAGACTCCATGGTCTCCCCAATCCATAGTGAGTGACAGGGACAGTAGGCTCATGAGTTCCTTCTAGCAGGAACTTTTCAGGCTAGCAGGCACAGAGTTGACCCCCGACACTAGCTACCATCCTCGAACGGATGGACAGACTAAGGTAGTTAATAAGTGGGTGTAGGGGTATCTGCACAACTATGTGTCAGGGTAGTAGAAGGCATGGGTGCGTTGGTTGTATTTGGGTGAATATTGTTATAATCCTATGCACCACATGTCCATTGACATGACTCCAGAGCTCTTTATGGCTACGAGGCATTATCTTTTGTTGATTTGGTTTTTGGTGACAGTAGAGTTCCCTTGGCACAGGATTGGTTGCGAGAGAACTAAGATATCATGAGATCTCTCAGAAAGAACTTGCAGCATGCTCAGAATCAGCAAAAGTACACTGATCGGCATAGGACGGAGAGAGCATTTGAGGTGGGTGACATGATTTTCCTTCATCTATAGCCTTACAGACAGAGAACCCTTAAACGGGGAGGAGCTAAGAAGCTTAAGCCTCGTCTACATGGACCTTGCAGAGTACTCAGGCGAGTTGCAGAGGTGACCTACGAGATCGAGTTACCACCAGATAGTAGGGTTCATAATGTGTTCCATGTCATGCCTAAAGAAGGCACTGGGGCAGCATATTACAGCATCACACGATTTACCTCCTTTGGATGAAGAGGCTAAATTGACTTTGGTCCCTGAGGAGATTCTGGAGGTTAGGGAGAGATGATTGAGGAGTAGGGTGATTCGAGAGTACTTGGTGAGTTGGAGAGGTCTACCCATGGAGGATGCCACCTGGGAGGGTGAGTCCATTTTGTAGCATCCAAGGAGCAAGCATCTTCGAAAGGGGAGGCCTGTCATGTCCCCTCTCTAGTCTGACTAATAGAGTCATGAGAGTTGACCTATTATTGTTGTCTTGTAGGCTAGCAGTGGTGGATAGAGACTCATACTGGATACTCAGTGACTAGAGTTGATTCTACAGTCAGTTTGAGAGCCTATTGGGGCAGTTCCTTAATTTTGGGGATTTTCCTTAAGTTTAGGAGGTTGTGGCAGTGATCAAAATTGAGGCTTCCTGGGACCAGTATATGGTTTCAATTTTAGGGTGACAAGGTATATTTCTTAGTTTCTAGGAGCATCCCTAGTTTTTAGGGATGGGAATGCCAGTTGGCCCACTTTGCCTAGCTCAGTCACAGGCAGGTGATAGGACCAGTTCATTGGTTATTTGGTTGGTTTGGCTTTCCAACCTAAGTTTGTGTTTAAATAAATTAAGATTAAGCTATTTATATAGCTAATTGGAGTAATAAGGGGATTTTGGCTTCATTTGGTCAACCAGACCTATGTGTTATAGCTCGTTGGAAAGGTCTTGAATTATTATAACTTATTTTCATCATCCAGAGACCTTCAGGCACCTACAGTTATGTTATTTGAGGAAAGGGTGTTTTTCCTATACATAAAGACCTTTTAATAGAGAAGATGTCAATTTATAATAAAGGGAAAGGCATGTCGATTGGCTTTGAGAGGGAGATACACGGAGATGTTGACTCATTCTTTCATTATCTTTTACATCTCCCATTCTTGGTATTTGCAATTTTTCTCTGAGGAGCAATTCTAGAGGTCTGGGATGCAAACCCTAGAGCTTGGTTATTGGGACACAAACCCCAATAGGTGGTTTCAGCACCATTCTACAATATTGTTTCATCAGTTGACAAAGATTGTTAAGTTCAGCGTTGAGGGTGCTTGTGCATTGCACGTTGGGGGTCTTTGGGATCTTCTTCCTGCCTTGGCATGACTATAGCAGTCATATGGCTGCCTTTCAGCTAACAATTGATTTGTTGGTTGGATTACGTCAGCCATCTTTGCCCTTTTGATGAGTGGCTGGTCCATTTTTGTAGCTGGTGTCATCATTCTTTGTTTGTAAACAACTTTGCTGGCAAATTGACTACATATCTTGCCTAGTACAATTTGTAGCTATTCTGGTTAACTGAATATTATATTATTTGCCACTGCTTTTAATTATTGTTTTACTTATATATTGGAAATACAAAAAACAAGAAACAATCTTTCTACAACTTCTGTCTAATTCTCTAAGACCACAAGGAAAGCACACGAAAATCTATTATTCTAATTAAAATTTATAGAAATTCAGTGAAAGGATCCTTTTGGGATCTTTCATCAGATGTCCCCATTTAGAGCTTTGTATGGGTATGATCCTCCTAGTTTCGTGGATTTGCTATGCAACGACAATAGGGTATACCTTGTGTAGGTGGTTTGCTACAGGATTGTCAGGACATTATGAGGACAATGAAGGATAATATACAGAGGGCACAGATTAGCAGTAGTATGTTTATCATAAAAAGACTACTATGATATGGTTTATTTGATGTTACAACCTTACAGACAGTCTTCCATCAAGGAGAGTGGAGATAAGAAGCTCAAACCCCATAATTATGGTCCCTTCCACATAGTGAGATTTGAAGGTGAGGTTGCATATGAGTTAGATTTGCCAAAGGACAGTGTTCCACAATCACGCCTCAAGAAGGCCCTAAGCAGGCATGTTGTCCCATCTTCCACCTTACCCCCATTAGATGACGAGGGGAGACTTGAGTTGATCCCTGAGGCTATTCTAGATACCAGAGAGAGATAGTTGAGACGGAGGACAATCAAAGAGTTTTCGGTTAAGTGGCGACGACTTCCAGATGAGGATGCCACTTGGGAGCTTGAGGAGATACATCAACACCCCAAACTACGATTGCTTGGGGACAAGCAATCTTGGGAGGGAGGATTGTAATGTCCCTATTTTAGCAGGTTCATGTAGCTAGAATTAGTCAAATAATCACTGCGACTCTCTCGTGAGATGACAGTTTGATTTGAGGGTATTTGTGGCGGACTGGCTATTTTTAGTAAGACAATTTTGGGTTGCTCACTTTTTTTAGCAATGTAGTGCAAGCATAGGTGGTTGTTCTTCATCAACAGTCAGTTGGGTAAATAAATGGAGTTCATAAAAATAAGTTATTAATGAATCACTTATAATGAGAGGTTATCTTATTGCATATTATTGTTATCCCTAAAAATTGTACCCCGACTGAGTTCTAAACCTCAATCACTCTGAGAAACATGGAAATACTCCTGGGTCTATGGGTTACCCAAAAATGGAATAGATCTCTAGATTCTAGGTCGGTTCCTATATGATACTTCACCTAAGACCAATGCAGGAATGTAAAATATTTGGTTGGAAAAGGGTAAGAAAGACTTCTTGCTTGAAATTTCAATACTAAAAGGTAAACTTAACTGAAACTTAAGGTGATGCACAAAACTTGAAAAGAGATTGATATTCTTAACACAATGAAACCTTCTTGAAATAGTTCAAACATGACACAATTCTAATAACAAATTACTCATTTTTGCAAATGCTAAAAACTGAAGAATTCTCACATAAGACTCAAAATGAATCACAAAAATGACAATAAATCAGTACCTTTCATACAACAAGATGAAACTCGGCAAAGGTCTTCAAACAACTCTTCCATTCAAAATTTCAAAAGGTGAGACAATATCATTCCCAAAATTGTTACAAAGCAATATGTATACAAACTATGAAGGATTTAGGAAGAAATCACAACAATAGTTCTTTTGCAAAAAAGCTCAGAACCCTTACAAATGAGCCTCAAGCTCATACTTATGTTTTTACACTTCAATTGCATCATAAATGCAAACAAACACTCCTGGGTTGAATTGAGCCTTCAAGGCCAATTTTTGAGCCCCTTGAAAGTCTTCAAAAAGTGTACAAATGGCCGCAAAAGACATGGCCCCAAAATATCAACATAAAGACCCCTCATGAATGCAGTCTTATCTCCAAAAAGACTCCCAAAAGTCTTTAGAAAACAATAACTCTATCTGACTTTTCATCCCATCACTACAAACCTTTGAACTCTGTCATAACCCTAAAAAATTTCTAGTTTGATCTCTTTAAAAGTAAATAAAATATCTATTTGATACTTAATTATATTTATTTTGTTTTAATAAATGCTTAATTATATTAGAAATATTATTAAGTAATAACTTAGAATCAATTACCTTAATAAAATTATTTATATGATAACATTTATTTAAAATAACCATTAATTATAAATCACTTAATAATTATTAACAAGTATAAAATAGATACTTTATTTTACTTGACATACTTCACATTTTGCTTTTCTAACAAAGTTTTTTAACTAAATGATTTAATATCATTTAATAACAATGTCTTACATTTGCATAATAAGAAATAGGAAATATAAGGTAAAAATAAATATTTTATCTTTTTTGGCAAAATTAAATGGTTTATAATTGATTTATCTAGTTAATATCATAAATATTAATTAGATAAATAAATTATAAGACATTTAATACCCCTTTTAAAAGTTTCAAATAATATTTATTATACTATTAAGTGAAAAACAATATCACTTAATTAATATCATTAATATATTTAACATCCATTAAGAAAATCAACTATACATATAATAATCAATATTATTTAAAATTTATAAAATAAAATATTTACAAAACTATTATATTTCATATTTCTCTCAGGAATGATAAAGGCTAACTTAGACAGTTTTTGGTCCAAGGCCTCACTTGGCATGAGAAAAAGGTATCCACGGCAGGCATGGGAAAAGATTTGGAAATATAAAAACATACTCCACAAAGTTCATGAAAGTTCTAAGGCATGACTACCCTGAAAGGACTCGAAGATATTCATTTTTTTCAATTGTTAGTTTGCAGAAAACATGCTCTGCTGGAAAAACAAAACCTAGCCACCATGAAAGAAGAAAGATGGAAATCTGGAAGCTTGCAGATGATTTTGGGGATTTCTCCTAGCTCTGAATGTAGCATTTTTGTGATCTTCCTTTCCGATTTTTTACTCTTCCCATGTTGGCCACACTTGTTGGGTGGAAAATGTAGATTTTTGAAGCCATTGGTGGCTCTGAATGTGGAGTTTCTGGCCACTTTTCTGTGATTTCTTACTGCTGTTAGGACCAATTATCATTTATTTCTGCTATTTTTCCTTGCTGGGCCGTCATGACTGGGACAAAATGAGGGTTGTTGAGGCTTTTTCGAAGCCATTTTATTCGTTTTTCTCTGAGATTTTGCTTGTTGAAACTTTTGGTGTATACTGGCCACCATTTTGGAAGGAGGAATGAAGCTTATGGAGCCCGAACTTGGCACTTTCTGGGCACTTTTGGCTAAATTCCCAGGTCATTCTCCACTCTTTGTGGCTGAAATTTACATTATTTTCTCCTCTTTTTTGAACATCTACACTTACATTGCTAAAGCCACCATGAAAGTGTCTCAAAAACACTTATTATCTGTTGTTTAGTAAGCACTCCATATATATTTTGATGTCTTCCGATGCCAACTTTATATTTTTTAATGGTATCTGGTTAAAAGCTTAGAAGTTTTATATGTTCTGACAATAGGTTTTTGTTACTAATATGCTCATGCCTTCAATGTTTTTATCCTTGCAAATATATAAAGAAAATTATAAAAACTTTCATTGTTGGGACTTTTGTTGCTCATTTCATGACCTGTTGTTTGGAAAGATATTTCAGTTACTGAAAGAGAGCTTCCATTTTTCTGTACTTTACTGTTTTCCTTTTGCTTCAAAAGATTGATCTTAAATGCATGACAGAACTGTCCTGTGAATATTAGTAAGGCATTTCAATCAACTTTAAACCCCTTACTTTGCACTTAGATGATAACATTTCTCTCTATTGTTGCTTATGTACTTACCATGCTAAACATTGGTTGCTCATCAGTTGGACAATCCTTGGATATTTGATAACAATTGTTCATCTTTTGAAGATATTTTGTTGTTGTTTCTTCCTTGTTGACATTACTTAGCCCCTTAAAACATCCTCTTTCTAGCATATACATACATGCATATCATACTAGTTGTCCATTGAGCTTAAGGGACATCACAAAGCTTATCTTTGTTATTGCTGATAAACTGAAAGAATACTGCTTCTTTAACTAATCACTCTTTTAGTATGTCATTTTGTAGCAACATTATGATTGTAATTTGATGTTCTACAATCAGATTTTAACAATAAATATTTTCCATAGCATGTGATAATCTAATCATACCTTTGATTGATTGCTCTTTTGGCATCTTTCTTTTGCTAGAATGTCACAACACCATGATGATATTGTAGTGATTCTTCCCTAACAGCTGTGTTGAAATGTAATCCTCTTTAATGATTGCATCATAAATGATTTCATCCTCTCATGCAATAAATAAGTTGGGATACTTGTGTTGAAAATAAACAACCCTGTTGATCTAGTGCTTGGATATGTACATAATATCATTACTCCATTTCTTGTAGCAGCATGATATCCATTGGCATGTCTTAAATGCAACAATAGATGACTTCACTTTTCCATCTTGCTTGCCTTGTGACATTAAAAAAATCATTGCTCATGACAACATGTCATTATTGTTCATTGATGTATTTGAAATGAAGATACCTTTTCAAATGTCCTTGACTAATGATGGTTGTATGCATTCTTTGTTGATATATGGAATGAATGCTATTTCCTATGACAATAGATACCACTTTCATTGATCAAACAATTTAAAGATTACTGCCCAAATATATACTATGTTTTTGTTGTCGATTATCAATGGCACTTGCATCCATTTCACTTTGATTGTTGATCGTTCTATCTCTTATTAGCGAGCTGGGCTCAAACCCTTCTGGGAGCCGCATTTACTTCCACTCACTAATCAGAGCATCTATTGCTACACATGAAACTAACTAGTTAGAAACAAAACAGGGTTTGGGCTTGGTAATGTGGATGCATGTGTAGGGCATCATGATGAGATAAGCTAGTCATTGCTTAGATCCATTGGACCTAACCCATTCTTTCTTTCATCTTTAGGATTTGGCACTAGAGTGCAGGAAAACAGGAGCAAAAAGGCATCAAGAGCATGTACGGTCAAAGTGAGCGGCAACATTGCCAGTCATTCAACCAATGACTAGCCCTTATGACTTTATGCCCTTTTCTTTTTTTTCACACATGCATTTATGTTTTCAAATTCAAATTTTGAATTTGTTCTTTAGCTAGTTTCACAGCTTGTGTGAAACCTTTGAACATATATGATCAATGAAGAAATAAATTTTTAGAAAACGCTTGTAAAAAAATCAGTTTTATGTGATGCTCTTTCTTATCTAAAGTGTAACGTTTCAGCTCTTTGGTTTATTTGAAATCAAAGCCCTTGTACACAAAAATGCACCTTTGATTGTCATAACTATTGTAATGTCCCCTTTTTAGCATTCATAGCATGATGTTGTCGTTAGCCTATTTCCCCACGGTCCCGTAGGCTAACCAGGACATTAAAGGAACTTAGAGGCCATTTGGCCTAGATAGTTTCAGTTGCAGGTCTTTCTGAGGGGTTTTGAGGCAACTTTGGGCATACTTACTATTTATAGTAAGTCATCTTGGACATGGTCAGACATCCAGTGGCAAAGGTATATCGATGGTAATTGTTTAAAATCGACACAAAGACTTGTTTATCATTGATAAGATTTGTTATGCATTGATAAAGCTATTTTATAAAGTTTGAGGCCCATGATTCCCACATTTCCTCCTAGAGCTCCAGAGCAGCCCGTACCAAAGCCCCAGATCACTGATATACAGGACCAGTTGAGGAGAGATTGGGAAGTCGAAGGTCCAGATTTTACTGCTACAATTACCTTTAGGGAGTATATGGATGTGCGGATGAAGCATATGCCACGTGGACGTGATAGGAACCAGAGCTATGAGCTACGGAAGAAAGTAGGAAAACTTCAGTTACCATATTATGATGGCTCGGGGAAGTCGACAACAAGAGCTTGGGTTCAAAAGCTTGACACATACTTTCAATTGAACCCTATGCCTGAGGAAGAAGCTATTAAGTATGCAGCAATTCACCTAAATGGGTTAGCACACGAATGGTGGCATCATGGTATGGTCACTACGGGTCATGCACACATTACCTCATATGTGGAGTTTACGGAAAGACTGATTGAACATTTTGACAGGAAGGATCCAGA
Organism: Cupressus sempervirens; assembly: GCA_028749045.1. Lineage (NCBI taxonomy): Eukaryota > Viridiplantae > Streptophyta > Pinopsida > Cupressales > Cupressaceae > Cupressus > Cupressus sempervirens. Next base: position 585,263,335 of record CM053793.1, on the reverse strand, counting down.
ACTCCATTTTAAGGAGTTAGCTTAGCTTAAACAGTGGGGATCATTGGAAACATACATTTCAGAGTTTCAGAAACTTGCAGTGTTAGTAACAGATGTATTTGAACGGAGGATATTGGTTCTATTTATGGATGGGTTAGCTGATCCGTTGAGAGGGTGGATTAAAGCTCTCAACCCTCCCACTTTGCAGGAAGCCATTAAGAAAGCTCGTGACATGGATTCCTCTTTAGCTTCTAAAAATAAATTTCAGGCAAAGAGTTTCCCTTCGAGGAAAGATAAGGACATGAAACCTTTCCATAGAGAGCCTCAGCCACCTAAGGAAGAAAGTAAGAGGTTGGACAATGAGACACTTAATGATCTTAGGAAGAAGAAGCTTTGTTTTCATTGCAAGGAGCCTTGGGATTTGTCACATAAGTGTCCATTGAAAGCAAAATCTAAGCAGATGGAGTACTTTTCAGTTGAAGAGTCAGTGGATGGAGATTCAGAGCAGTCATCAAAATCAGATGGAGATGATGATAATTCTTCACATGAGGAAGCACGTAGTGATAGCACAATAGCTCAGCTTTCCAGTATACAGGAGGCCATCACTTTCAGAGTTAGGGGAACTTTGGATGGACAGAGAATTGTGGCACTCATTGATACAGGGGCAACACATAACTTCATTGATGAGAAGTTTGTGTCATGCAGAGGGCTACATATAGAGGAGCATAGGGGATTTAAGGTGATGGTTGCCGATGGCTTCAAAATCGACTGTACCAAGAAGATCTCCAACTTGCAGCTTCGTTTGGGAGATTATGACATGACAAGAGATTTTTGTGGTCAACATTGGTGATCAAGATATGGTGCTTGGGATGAACTGGATGAAGTCTCTAGAAGAATTCACATTTAACCTCCAGAAAATGGAAATGAGGTTTGAGGCAAATGGTAAGAAGATAGTGCTCAGAGGTTTGTCAGATGGGAGAGTTCAAGTGGTGTCACTCAAGCGGATGCAGAGTTTCTTTAGACATGATCAAGTACAGTTGGCAGTAGAGTTCAGAGCAATGCTTGAGATGACAGAGCAGCATGAAAAAAAGTATCCACCTAATGTACAGGAACTAATAACCAAACATACTAAGGTGTTTGGTGAGATACCTCCAGGGAGACCCTCGGATAGGGGAATCGAGCATGTTATTGAGTTAGAGGAAGGGGCTAAGCCAGTCATCATCACACACTACCGCCATCTAAAGAGATATAAGGAAGAAATAGAAAAGGCAATCAAGGAGTTGATTGACATGGGGCACATACGGCACAATGAGGATCAGCAGAAGCTAAACAATGAGGATGTGTATTGATTATAGGGAGCTAAACAAGAAGACAATCAAGAACCGATACCCTATCTTGCACATCGATGAGCTTATTGATGAATTGCACGGTGCATGCTACTTCTCTAAGATTGATTTGAGATCTGGCTACCACCAAATACGGGTTAGAGAGGTGGATGTGGAGAAGACAGCTTTTAGATGCCACTACGGACATTTTGAGTTCTTAGTCATGCCCTTTGGGTTGACTAATGCCCTCGCCACTTTCTAGTCCTGTATGAATAGAGTATTCAGAGATCACTTGAGGAATTTGTGTTGATTTTTTTTGATGATATACTGATATACAATCGTACTTGGGAGGAACATTTGAAGCATATTGATGCAGTGCTCAGCATTCTAGAGAGGGAGTCATTATATGCCAAGATGAGTAAATGTGAGTTCGAGATGACAGAGTTGCTCTATCTAGGGCATATTATTAGTGCAGGAAGTGTTCGGGTTGACCCAGACAAGATCGGGGCCATTCTGGATTGGCCACCGCCGAGGAACACTTCACAACTCAAGGGATTTCTTGGGCTTTGTAGGTTCTACCACAGATTTGTGAAGGGATTTTCACAGACACTTACAGATTTGACACAGAGAGACAGTTTCAAGTGGTCAGAGAGGGCTCAGGATTGTTTTGACAGGTTCAAGGAGCTGATGAGTACATGTCCTATTTTAGCCATTCCAGATTTCACCAAGCCTTTTGAGCTGCAGTGTGATGCCTCGGGAGAGGGCGTAAGAGCTGTCCTCATGCAGGACAAACATCCCATCGCATATGAGAGCAGGAAATTATGAGGTGTTGAGAGAACTTACAGCATCTATGACAAAGAAATGCTAGCGATCATGCATGCACTAGCTAAGTTCAGGCAATACTTAGCAGCGAGCCGATTCACAGTAAAAACAAATCATAACAGCTTGAAACATTTCCTTGGACAGAAGGATCTCAATGACAGGCAACAGAAATGGGTGAGTAAGTTATAGGCTTATGATTTTGACATAGTCTATGTCAAAGGGAAGAAAAATATTGTCGCAGATGCTTTATCCAGAAGGCCTCATTTGCTTGCTGTTGGTATAGTCATGGACGATTGGAGAGAGTTGATCTTGGCAGAGTATGCCAAGGATAGTTGGGCATCTAGTGTTATTGAAGGAACTATTCAGGATAGTCGATACACTGTTGTAAATGATTTGATCATCTACAAGGAAAGGATTTATTTAGTGCTCGGGTCTGCTATGAAGCAGAAGATTTTGAGGGCATTTCATGATTCACCATTGGCAGGACATCCCGGATTCTTTAAGACATATCGGCAGGTGAGAGAGTACTTCACTTGGAAAGGACTCAAAACAGAGGTGCTTCAGTTTGTTAGGGAGTGCCCAGTGTGTCAGCAGAACAAACAGGAACATTCCTTTCCATGTGGTTTACTACAGCCCCTACCTATACCAGAGAAGAAGTGGGATAGCATTTCCATGGATTTTATCATAGGCCTTCCAAAGGCACAAGGTCGGGATTGTATTTTCGTTGTGGTAGACAGATTGATGAAATTTGTAAATTTCTTTGCGATTTCATCCACATATTCAGTAGTACAGACAGCAGAGCTATTCTTTCGAGAGGTATTTAGATTACATGGGATGCCATGGAGCATAGTCAACAACAAGGATAGTAGGTTTATGAGCCACTTTTGGCAGGAGTTGTTCAGGTTGTGTGGAACAGAGCTAACTCCGAGTACCAGTTACCACCCCCAAACTGATGGGCAAACAGAGATAGTGAATAAATGGGTTGAGGGGTACCTTCGAAACTACATTGCAGGAGAGCAGAAGGCTTGGGTGAAGTGGCTACATCTAGGCGAGTACTGCTATAATACCTCTTTTCATATGTCTATTCAAATGTCCCCTTTCATGGCACTGTACGGGTATGATGCTCCTAATTTTCTGGATTTGTTATTTGGGGACAGTAGGGTGCCTAAGGCCAAGGATATTTTGCAGGAGTGTCAGGACATTATGCGATCCTTGAAAGAAAATTTGCAAAAGGCACAAAATCAGCAGAAGCAATATGCTGATCAGCACAGGGTTGAGAGGTCTTTTGAGGTAGGAGGCATGGTATACCTCATGTTACAGCCGTATAAACAGTCCTCTCTCAAGAAGAGTGGAGCAAAGAAATTGAAACCACGCTACTATGGACCATTCAAAGTAATCAGGAGAGTGGGCGAAGTAGCTTATGAGTTGAAGTTGCCTGCAGACAGTAAAGTGCATAATGTGTTCCATGTGTCACGCCTTAAGAAGGCATTGGGCCACAATGTGGTGCCTTCAGTAGTATTGCCACCTCTTGATGATGAGGGAAAGCTTATCTTGGTTCCCAAAGCTATACTTGACTCCAGGGAGAGGGTGCTTCGTAGGCGGATCATCAAGGAGTACTTGGTCAAGTGGAGGAATCTACCAATGGAGAATGCTACTTGGAAAAATGAGCAGATATTACAGCATCCAGAGTTGAAATTGCTTGAGGACAAGCAATTTTGGGAAGGGCGGACTAAAATGTCCCCTTTTTAGCATTCATAGCATGATGTTGTCGTTAGCCTATTTCCCCACGGTCCCGTAGGTTAACCAGGGCATTAAAGGGACTTAGAGGCCATTTGGCCTAGATAGTTTCAGTTACAGGTCTTTTTGAGGGGTTTTGAGGCAACTTTGGGCATACTTACTATTTATAGTAAGTCATCTTGGACATGGTCGGACATCTAGTGGCAACGGTATGTCGATGGTAATTGTTTAAAATCGACAAGAAGACTTGTTTATCATTGATAAGATTTGTTATGCATTGATAAAGCTATTTTATAAAGTTAAATTTAAATATTTAACTTTATTAATGCATAGACTATAGTTTGTGGGAAATATTTAAATTAAAAGAGTCCCCTTTATTTTATAACACATTGAAGACATAAGTTACATAAAGGGAGTTATGTTTTATCCCACATTAAGAAAACGAAGGATTGAGCTCTTGTGAGAACACTATAAAAGAAATGGAAGAGCTTCTTTTTAGTATGCTTGGATGAAGATTAATGTTATGTTGCTAGATATCTGATTATCGGGCTTGGAGGACGGAATCCCTCTTTGCTAGCATTCTCTTCACTATTGAAAGACACAGTCAGGAGGATTAACGATGTTCCCAAACATAATGGGTTTCATTTAGTGTTTTGCTACAGTACGAATGAATAGTGTTTTGCTACAGTGCGCATGAATAGTGTTTTGCTACAATGCGGATGAATGGTGTTTTGCTACAGTGCGCGTGAATAGTGGTTGCTACAATGCGCATGAATAGTGAATTTGCTATAGTGCATGAACAGAATTTGCAACAAGTTTATTGTTTATTCTTGCTGATTTGGGGGTTTGGAAAGCTGCCAACTACATCTGCAAAAATACTACAGCAACTAATTCCAAGTTTCTTCTGTCAAATTTAAATACTTTTGCATTGTAGTTGTTGAATACGAGACTGATATTTGTCGCAGCATGTTAAACAATTGTATGAGCACATTTACATGGCAAAAATCAATATATAATTAACAAATAAGAAGTTTTAATTTTTCCTATATATTACAGTATGTGTGCCAAGTGTTTGACAAAAATGCTATGTTGAGTTATTAAGCAAATTAATTGATATCATAAAGTAGCTTGCAAGTTTCTTTATTTGGGAAAAAAATAGGGGAGGATACTACAACTATAGTTCTACCTAAATTCAGCCAAGGGCGGAAATTTAGGTAATAGTTATAGTTTGAAAGTGTAAATGAGAAGCTTCTTAAGTGAGAGGTGTTGGATTTATATCATCTGCCAGATATCTTCTATCTGATTATTGCTCAAAAGGAACCCCAAATACTTTCATAAATATACACATGTATGTGTGTGTGTGTGTGTGTGTGTGTGTGTGTGTGTGTGTGTGTGTGTAGATATGAGAGTATTTTAATTGACTATATTAAACTGATTTGATCTGTTCAATCTCTGTACATATGCAGCGATCATATCACAGTATGAATATGATTCCATTATTCACTATTATCGTGAGCCACTTCATTATGTTATATCACTGATTAAGATCAGAAGTTATGAATTGCTAGATACCAATCATGATCGGATTTCTTGAAGCACCAAACGTGATTTAGTATAATGGATCTTAACTAATGATTAAGGATAATTGTTAAGAGTCGTCTCATATAGAGACATGACCCTACATGCACAAACAGCACGTAGAGTCATGTCTCTAAATGAGACACAACCTCTAAATCCTTATATTTACATAGTGGCACGATCATTTGGAAACACATGCTATTACCAGCAATCTGAATACTTATATCCACCTGTAATTAAAAGAAGAAAGCATCAGCATTATTCATTGAAGGATTCAAATACAAGATATCAAGATTCATTTCTTGAATGATCTAGTTATATCCTCACTGTGATAAGTATCAGAATTAGAGCAGTCATATCTGAACATAATTTAAAGAATAAAGTTCTACCTTTGATCTTATTTTCCTTAACAAGAGGTGTATTGAAGAAACTGATTTGTTTTTTGTGTTATAAATACGACTCCATAAAGAGGATCGATCCATCTCCATTTGCTTATTGTTTTCAGTATATTCTCTTGCTTGTGCGGGTTTGGAGTTGAAGAAATTCAACAACTGATTCCTCTCTTCTGAGCACTTTGAGCCATTGCAATAAATGGTGAATTGTGTGTAAGTCTGGTTCTTAACTGTGCATTCAATTTGATACTGTTGTATAGTAAACTGAATAGGTAATTCAATCTGATTTTGGTGTCATCACTGAGGATACAAATCTGCAATTATTTCTGCCTTCTAGTCTGTGATTACTACGTTCTGGAAGGTGAATGTGTGTCGAAAGTTGCCATCAGTTATACCTGCAAATTGGCATTGGTTTTTATCAACTACTCATACCAAGTTGGGCGGCGATTTTGACTGTGTTGGTGTGGCGAATGGGCGATCAAATTCTCCAGCCGCAACTATCATTCTTGGATGACAATATTGGTGTTTCCTTGCTGTATGAACCCACACATTTGAGTATGAGATTTAGAGATAACGTGGGCCTTTTCCATGCTGGCCGTGTTTGGCATTCCTTGTGGTGATTGGCCCTCAATCTGGGCATTGTTAGTGAGTTGGCAATTGGGCTTGGTCTTCTTAAATGACTGCTGCAAATTGAAGTTTCACAGCATATACAGGTTGTTTTCAATTCCATTGTAGTTTTTGAATTGTTGAGCAATACATTGCAAAATCATATTTGCAAGAACTTGGCATTGTTAGAAATAGATTATTGCAGTATTTAATTCAGTACTTCATAACTCTTGAAAAATTCAAAAAAGGTCATATCTCAAAAAAAAAAATTGCAAAACCAAGAAAAACACAAAACACGTCTTCCAGCATTGCTAGTGTGAGCCAATAGGACTCTTACATGTGTTCTCTAGGAACATGATTGCATCAAAACTACTGGAACTTATCATACAAGTTTTGAATTTTCTCAAACTCTCTAGCTATTTGCTGGTTTCTATTGAATCCCTTATGATCAAATAGATAATGATTACCTTTAAAACAGATTTAATGTGAAGTTTTTGCCACTTTATTGTGAGATCCACTTGCATCCCTTTATTAATGGCATTGATCTCTACTAAATTATTAGTGAAATGTCCCAATTTTTCAATAAAGAAGGCCAGAGATTTATCTTAATTATACTAGTGTTGGGAGGTTGGTGCCTCTGTCCCCTCTACGTGGAGTAATGTTCAGCATAGACCGATGGATTTGTGACACGTGCTTTACCGCCTCTTGTAGATCCTTGTTTGTGGCTATTGTGGCATTCATTGAAAGCTCTAGCTTTTGGTGTAATGACAACGGTGATTCCAACAAGTGGTATCAGAACGCTAGGTTACGGGTTCAAATCCCTCGGGTCATGCTGAGGGGGGGATTGTTGGGAGGCTAGAGCCTCTGTCCCCTCTAGATTGAGGTATTTTTCAGCATAGACCAATGGATTTGTGACATGTGCTTAATCACCTCCCGTGGATCCTTGTCTCTTGTTGTTGTGACATTCATTGAAAGCTCGAGCTATTCGTGTAACAGCAACAGTGATTCCAACAACCAGTACCTCCCATACTAACCTACCCCGATTTGCCTCTTGAATGAAAGATAAAAAAACATTGTTAGTTGTTAGAGAATTGTGAAAATTAGTTGGAATTTTCTCTAATTAGTTGTTAGGTAGGTTCATTTCTGTTGTGAATCCCATTCCATAAATATGTAGTTTGATCAATGATTTTTTAATGAAGATTTTCCCTTGTTCCTTAATTATATAAGCATTTTGTTTTGATGATCTGCAGATCATCTATTAAAACTTTAGTCGATATTGAAGCACCGTCGATATTCAACTTACTATACCCAAAAGGAGGATGTGTTCAAGGTCTGTCCTTATATTTCCTTATAGGTTGAAAGGTAGGCATTGTTTAAGTACTAGGCTACAAAAAGACTCGTTTACATAAATGTTTGAGTGAAAATTTGAGGTAGACAAATCTTATGCTTAATAGATTCAACTACATTCATTTGATCTTCTCCCAAACATGGCTAAGATACATTCTATCTCTGTTAAAATGTCTCCCGCGACCTGGTATCTCCCACGACCTACGACCTCGCATTTTTCTGCCGTGACTTTTCATGGCTGCCGTTAGCTCTTCTCCCTCTTTCCTGTTCATAGTAGGATATCTCTAGCGTGTGTGTTTTTGGTTGCAGAGACTTGACTTCCGTCATTGCTAGGGTTTTGTTTTTTCTTGTGCTCGGGTTCTCTTTTCCGTCGTCGCTCCTAGTTCTTTTTGCTCCTTCGTGTGACACCTTCTCCTTCTTCGGCCATGTGCGGGTGTCTTTGTTTCAGGCTTGGTGTTGTCATGTGTTCCCACAGTTTCCCTCTGCACAACCTATGTGTTTATGTTCCACAGAATTACGGTAACAGATTCACATGCATCTACTTGTCTGATGCATTTTCTCTTGTTATCATCTAGGGTTTGAGCGCTACTGTATGTGGATTGTTGTTGTGAATCCGACTGGCCATAAGGTTTTTATACGGCTCCAAATAATGCCTACCGGTGATAATCAAACCATCACATACCACTGCTTATGTGATCGGGAAAATGATAACATCCTACTAAAAGAACAAGTGTCTGAATTGACAGCAAAAATTGCGAGCCTCAAATAGTCCATAGAATCGAACACCATGAAGATTCAACATTTTTCAGATACTTTCATCTCTAAAACAGCTGGGTTAAAATCCAACATAGAGGTTGTCATTGAACAGTTGGACAAGATTGACAAAATCAAAGAATAGCAGACTAAGATGGCAACCATACACTCTTCTCTAATTGCAGAAATGGAACAGATGGTGAAATCATGGGCTTCACTTTGCACCAATACTGATACCACTACCCCAAGGCTGAGTATAGACAAGATTGTTCAAGGTAAGATTGATGACGAGCGGGTTCAGCGGGCACGTGAGCTCAACTTGCGTGTTCGTGGTCTTACACCCACTTCTGACCCTGCTGCTGCTAGAGATTCCTTTCTTTCTGATCAATTTGGTATCTCAAACATTACCTTGAATAATTGCTAGTTTGGTACGGGGGACATCCTTTTTATCAAATTCTTCTCTTTTCCAGATAGGCTTTGTGCCCTTAGAGCGAAGAGAAAGTTGTTTTCTCTCCCCTATAAAATATATCTGGACAAAGATCTTACTAAGGCACAGGTTATAGAACTCAAACAGGCTCAGGGAATTGTGGCAGATGCTAGGCGTGCTGGAAAATGGGCTGTTATTAGGAATCTTAGAGCAGTCGTTCATGATTCTCCTCCTAATGGTTGGGTAGAGAGGACAACCTCCAAACCAGCATGACGGTCCCGACAGCAGTCTGACAAGAGGAGACCTCCTCTTCTTGTCAATTGTTGGAATGGTAATGGCTCCTTATGGTCATTACCTGGTCTTTTTCAGGATGCAGTGGGGTCGTCATATATTTTGGCCGTTACTGAGACTCACGAGAGCCCTATGCGCCCTCTTCCAAGTTATTTGGTTATCAGTGGCTGTCAATTTGCAGGGATGAGGTCCGGACTTCTAGTGGGGTCCGTGGGTCCAGGGGTGTTGCTTATTTGGTTCGAGATGATATCTTCAATGTTACTTCAGTTGTTCACTCTAACGCCTATGCTAGATTTATGTGGGTCCGAATTGGTCAGCGGAAATATCAACAGAGAGATTTTTATTGTCGTTTGTTATTTTCCACCGACCTCCTCTCCTTATGCCATTCATGACTCGGGGAATGGAGATCCCTATTGTGATCTTCGGGAGAGTATTTCACAATTGAAGGCTTTGGGTGATATTATTATTCTTGGAGACTTCAACGCTCGAACCAAGGATCTTCAGATTCCTTTACATGATTGGGGCTCTGATTCGAATTGCACTTCTGAGTTAGATCCGACTACTGTGGGCCTGCAATACACCTCAGAGGATGTTCTTGGACTGCTCTCAGTTTATGGCCATCACCTCTTCCAGCTCTTTGAGTCTTCTGGGTCATTGATTTTGAGCAGTTTATCCTTCCTTCCTGGATTGGACCTCTTTACCTGTTAGCCGCACTGTGGTGGTGTGAGAGTTTTTGACTATGTCATTTCCTCTCATTCCTTCATTTCTTCCATTCACAGTTTCACCATTTCACATCTCCCCTTAGCTAATCATGCTCTTCTTAGCATTTCTGTTTGCATTTCACCCCATCTGTCTCCGCCTTCGCTCTGCCCGGCTAGTATCGTCTCCCTCCCAACTTGCATTCATTTCCCTGAGAGTGATGGTGAGCTTTTTACGTATCACCTTAGGAGATTTCTGACACCGGCTAGCTTTAATAAGTCACTTGCTGCCTTTGACATGTTTGATTCACTTGCCTCTACCATCTGGGATTCTGCTCTCCTTTCTATTCCCCACCATTCCCCTTCCTCTCTCAGAGCTAAGCGTCGCAATACCTGTCCATGAATAAATGGTTTGATGCTGATTGCAAAGCTTTCCATCACTTTGTTTGTGTCACCTTTGAGGCTCAGTCTCCTGCCTTCACCCATCTATGCCTTTCGTACCTTCGTTTTCTTCGTCGTAAAAAACGTTCCTTTGCCTCCATTCCGTGCAGAACCCTTTGCTCCACACTTATTCAAAATCCCTAGATCTTTTGGCATACCCTTTTCCCTCGTTGCTCCCCCTTGTTCTCCACTCTTGACTACCGCTCTCTGACCTCCCATATCACTATGCTTTACAACATTCTTGGGCAGCCACCTCTCCACTCCACTCCACCTCCTTACTGTCGTTTGTTCAGCTACTCAAGTATTATGGAGGCCATCAAATCTTTGAGATGCAGCAGAGCAACAGATGAAGCGGATTTCCAAGCAGAACTTTTCAAACTTGGTGCTTCAGTTCTTGGATCTTACCTTCCTACACTCTTTAATAGAGTGGTTTGCACTGGGTTTCCTGATTCTTGGTCTAGACATGTGGTTTACCCTATTCACAAGTCTGGGCCTGCTTCTGATTCGGGTAACTATAGAACTATTATGATAGGACATACTTTTACCAAATTTTATGCCACAGCTCTGAACACCATTGTATCTAGTGAGCTTGATAGAAGAGGTTGTAGGGCTAAAGGACAAGCTAGTTTTTGGGCAAACTATCAGACTATGGATCATGTGTTTACACTACGGGCTACCATTGAGGAGGCTAGACACCGCTCTCAAAAGGTCTATTGTTGTTTTGTGGACTTCCGTAAGGCCTTTGATTATGTTCCTAGGTTGGCTTTGTTTCAACGGCTTCATGAGATTGGGATCTCAGATATGTTACAGACTGCTATTATGAGGTTTTATGAGAGGGTAACCGGTAGGCTCAGGACTCCGAAGGGCTTTTATGATCTGATTCAGAGCACCATTGGGATGAAGCAAGGTTGTCCTCTTTCTCCTACACTATTTGGTTTGTATATTGATGAGTTGAAGGATTTCCTTTTGAAATCCTCCCAATCAGGAGATGGTTGTTATTTGTATCAGGTCTTGATCTCCATTCTCCTCTTTGCTGATGATATAGTTCTCTTGGCTTCTTCTCCCAATAGCTTACAGAGACTCCTTGATGGTCTGGCTTCATTTTGTGTTCAGTGGCAGCTTGTGGTCAATTTTTCTAAGACACAAGTTATGGTCTTTAACTGTTTAAAGACCTCTCATCTTCATTTCTTCTTTTAGGGACAGGAGGTTGAGATTACTCCCTCTTATATGTATCTTGGTGTAAAGTTCTCAGGACCGCGTTTTAGTTTGAGACCTGCTATTCAGTCCAAAGTCAGTAAGGGTATGGGTTCCCTGGCTTTGCCGGAGAGACAATGCTTCAGGCATCATTTTCAAGATATTTCTTCCAAGTTGTCCCTTTTTGACTCCTTGGTTCATCTGACAGTTCTCTATGGTTCAGTTGTTTGGGGGCCTTCTCTTATTACTTCTGATTGGGCTTCTATTGAGCAGGTTCAAACGTAGTTGTTACGATGTATCATTAGATGTCACAAACTCACCCGTCACAGCATTGTCTTGGCTAAGTTTGGTGCTCATCCTCTCAAACTTGTCATCATTTTTTACTTGATTTGGTTTCTTCATCGGCTTCGTGGTTGTATGGAGATGTGTTGACCGGCATAGATACTCTCATCTGGCATACTATTCTTCAGTGGAGATTATGAGATCCGACACTTTTGCTAGGTCTCGATGCTGGTACGCTCAAGCCACCTCTTTGTTGGGTTCAATTGGGATTGACATTGATCATCTTCCTCCTTATCAGTTTTCGCTGGATGCTCCTGCTCATCTTCTCCCCTGACGTTAGAAGTTGAACGAGCATGTCAAACAAGATATTTATACACACTACATTACCACTACCTAGAGTAATCCCCCGAGGGGTCTGCGACCTAGAATGGCCTTCTATGCTAAGCATTTTCTTGAGATTCAAGATGGTATTGTTGTTCGCCCTGCTTATCTCTATCAGCGCTGGAATCATGCCTTACGGTTTTCTCTGGGCTCATTTAGAGTTGGTTCTCATCGCCTCAGGGTTCAAACTGATCACCATATGGATCGGGCTAGTAGGTTATGTCAGTTATTGGCGGAGGTTGAGACTGAGATCCACTTCATATTTTGTTGTCCTCTTTACTATGAGATCAAAGGGAGATTTTATTGCCTTTTCAAAGACTATTCTTCTCTTTCGATGTTCTTCAGCTATATTGATCAGCGGTGTCTTGCATTTTTTCTTCAGAAGGCCACCCATCTTCGAGAGATTACCCTGCAGTCTTTTATTCCTCAGGGGCATACTTCAAATCACTCATTACCGCCTTTTTCTCTCCCTTATCTCCTCCACGGGGTTTGAAAAGGCCTTCCACTACTTCTCATTCCAAATCACTCAGACATTGTACAAGTCTCTCCAGGCAATGATAGTCATATAGCGGATCTTTACGACATTCAAAGGCTATCGATAGTTCACGAGTGTACCTCTCTATTACTGATTTCTTTGTGGCAAGGAAGGACCCTTAGTCCTTACCTTGTCTTCTTTATTGTTTGTCTCTGGCTTTTCTTTCTTCTCAATCACTGTTTGGTGCTTCTACTTTGGTCAGCTCTTTTGTTTATATTCTCAGTCCCATAAACCGTTTTGGTTTTTCGTGGACATTATTATTTTTATCTTATCTCCTTCCAAATGGCAGACCATAACATAGGTCAAAATTTCTGACCCTAAGGTAGATGGCTTGTCCTACTCAGATCAGTTATTCAAATTTAAATGACTAATGCTAACCTATAGAAGATTGAACACTCTAGATAAAGACTTCCGTAGGGGAACAAAAAACCACAATGCATCTTTGACAACAAGCACTTCAACAACATTGTCATCTTTCACAGCAACTCATCTCAGTGGCACTATCATCTTTGGTAGCAAGTTTGTGCATAACTTAGGCAACAACATAAATTCAGTTCAGCAATATAACTCTAGTGAGTCAAACTCTATGCAGAACACACAATGGATCCTTGCTAAGATGTGCCTGCCAAGTCATTCTTGGTTTCATGGCAAAAGGCAATCAACCAAGAGTTGGACTAAGGAGTTGTTCTTTTCACATGGAAAAACATCACAGAGGGCAACAAGATTTCTTGTTGATGGGGCCACACCGACAAGTTCAATCACTTCTCTAGGAAGAAGCACCTAGGGATTGGACATTGCACTTATGTGCTGAGCTTGAGGTGGTCCTTGTTGAATGGTGAAATGTTGAATGCCCCTCATGATTGAGGAATAGTACTCATGTTTAATAATCTATCATGGGAAAAACATCGTGTGTCCTATCTTCTTATTGTATTTCCCCAAATTGAAGTGTGTTCTAATTAGCTACTTGCAATCAAAAACACTTTAGGATGATCTCAATGCAATGCAATCGAATGTTCTTGTTTCTTTGGTTTTCAAATATGATGATCTGATTATGTGTGCCTCATGTTGGGATTAGAGCCTTCCAAGATATATGCAAAATTGAGATCTAATTTAATCTAAACTACTTGCATAAACAAATCTACATTGATAAGAACAAATAAGCTCTAACTAATATAAACACAAGACACAATGACAAAATCTAGCAAATTATTGAAATTTAGAGATTAATTGCCAACTCAAATAAATCTAATTAATTCTACTTCTAAAATAAGTTATTCTAAAGAGCATGATGGAACTTGTGTAAGATGCATTGTGTTCAATCTGCCCTTAGTGACTCGTTTTGTGCCAACCTTGCTCCTCTATTGTCTAGGGTGCTTCACTTGATTGATGGAAGGGGATAGTATGGAAAACTAGGCTCAAAGGGGAATAGAAGAATCCCCAATATTTGAGGTGTCAAAAGCTTCCAAACCTTAACAAAAAAGAGATGTTAAGATAGCATATGAATCTAGAGGCTACAGTATAAATGGAGGTAGGAGAACCTTAGCTTTAGGCCTTCATAAGGTAGGCTTGCAAGTTAGGCAATGACTTGGAGCTTTTACCAAAGCAACCAAAATACCAGACTCTCAACTCTGATTCTACCTCTCTTTGGGATGAGTAGCAAGCTTCTTTATATATGCTCAAGAAATTCAATCAAAATTACAATTGTGAGAAGCTAACTAGTCAATCAAAAGCATGATTTGGGGGATCTTGAGGGTTAACCAAGAGTAGGGGGATCTTGAGGGTTAACCAAGAGTAGGTGGATCCTAACACAAATGAACTACTCGTTAAGAGCAAAAATGGTGGAAAAATGGGTAAAAGAAAAATACTTTCCACCATTTCGGACCAAAAGCTGGCTTGTTTTGAGATCTAGGTTGCCCAACCAACCTTGGATGACATATGGGTGATCCAGACGATTTGAATTGATTTGGGAGATTAGAGAAGCAAAATACGGCTCTTGCAGGTATGACTAGCAAAAGGTTGGTACATGAGGCTAGGGAGGAAGAGATAAAGAGTCTTCTAAAGGACAAGCAAAAGCTTCCATCAAGACTAGAAAGGTAGAGAAAGGGTATTCAATCATTCCATGTGGATCATGAGCTAAATTTTCTGATCCTCATGGGCTGCCATGTTGGCCCATACAGGTTTGGGAAATTACAGCAACAAGGATGACTTTGACAACAAAATGTGAACGATCATTAAGAGGGATGATTTTGGTAATGTGTGTCAAACAGCTAGCATCATCTTCTGTCCAAATCAACCTTTTTAAGCCTCCAACTCTAAAACAGGGTCACATGATTTTCTTGATTGGTATTATTTTCCCAAGTGCATTTTTTCTAACACTTGGCAGTCATTAAAGCTTCATCATGATCTTGCTTGGAAATGGGTAGACCAGCGGATTGTTTTAAACAGATCTTGATTAAATTTAAATTGGCTCAACAAGAAGTCAGAGTAATTATAGGAGACAGCCAAGCAGAGTTAATAATTGAATTTGATATCTCAAATCATTATGTAGTATTTCGAACCAATGAATCAACACAAAAATATTTACAATTTTGAGGATGTGGATGAAGAAACGTGGGAATGTCTTTGATCTGAATCATGCTCTAAATCATGACCAAAGGAGAATTCAAGCAAGAAAAGGGAAAGACAGAGGGTAGGCCAAGAGGAGGAGGCGGCCAATCATCTAGTGTAGGCCATAGGGGAAACAGGAGAAAAATAGAGAAGAATCAGAGAAGAAAATATTATCCATTGTTGAGCATACAATATTCCTATGCCATTTTTTATTGTTTTTTAATTTAAAGGCTTTTTTCTCAGCATTTTTGTAAGCTTCGTAAGGCAGATAGCCATATTAACACCTTGGTTTTGTACTTGTTTAGGTCTAGTGTTTGAATGCTGTTTCTGCTGCTAGATTAAGAGGTCTTTCATTGACCCCCCTTGCTTAGACTACACCAATATCTAGGAAAAAACCAAACTTATATTGAAAATATCAAGCAATTTAGTCAAGGCTGGGGTACTTCAGAGACAGATGCGGGTACAGATATTTTCTCAAAATAGGAGACGGGTCTTTTGGGTACATCAATTCCTTTGTATATAAAATTTAATCTATTATAGAATGTCTGAAAATATGACATTGAATTTTCAAAACAAGAACAGTGATAAAGTTTACTATCAAAGATTAAGGACATAAGTTGAAGTGTCATACAATCATTATATCAAAGTTTCAAGCTGGTTAGTGATTACATATTGAAATAAGCTTGATAAACAGCAAGCCAATATGCAAACAAAAAACTGCAACAGAAAACAGAAATCAGAAATCTTAATCAAGGTCCTTAGCTATGATGCTTTCTACTGAGTACCTGGTATTTGGGTATGCATACCAGCGCCGGGTACACGTCCCAGAGGTGCGGGTACAAGTACCCATGCATCTATGAATTTAGTAGGAACCAAAATAATTTTGTGCCTCTTAAAAATAAGTACCAATAACATGCAAGAATATGTAAAGCATTTTATTTTTTGATGCAGATAAAATCTCCAGACTTACTGTATCCAGTATTCGAAATGAGAGCTTCTTGTTTGGAAAAATCACCTGCAAGGGATAATATTATAATAATGAATATCAAGCAGAACAACAAGAATGTTTTCTTAAACAACATCGGAGTGACAAATGAAAATTTAAAATTGTTCTATAATACAGTTCCGATTCTTATAACAGTGAAAGTGCAAGAAAATAACTAGCAAACCCTTTTGATATTTAAAATACTGACTTTAAGATCCGGTAGTGGAATCCTTTTGTATATTTTCAGCTGTAGGGTGGGAAAATCATCTCTCTTTTCAACATCTTTTTTGTCCATTGCCATAGTGTACAATAAAACTAATTCTTTGAACGCTGGCTCCTGAAATCATATCAGCATCAAGATTAGTAACATCCACAATATAAAATTTAGTATATATAATCCACAGTACAACATGCACACTTGTCCTTCTTGAAATGTGCTTCCTGTCTAGAACTTGGTACATTCACTGAACATAAGTAGTTTCTCTCATATATTTTATGGCATATGAACAGATTTTGTAGATCTATATGCATAAATCATGCTTTTACAACACAGAATGAACTGGATTTAGATTGTATCATATAATATGACAGAAAATTAACTGCTACCATGTGCAATTAAGAGTTAAATGATGTGCTAGAGATAAAACAAAAAAAAAATCTGGATTTTTACTCAGAATCTCAAGACTTGCTGCTTTTCACAGTAACCTATGCCTTTCTGAAAATATCACAACCGGTTACAATGCACAATTGAATTTCTAAGCAACAAGTACCTGCAAAGTTGAACGTGAAAACAGAACTGAGAATGCTGCCTGGATTTGTCTCCAGATGTCATTTCCACAAATTTCCTTTGTTGCAGGTTTCCAGATATCCTTTAGTGAGACCCTTGACAAAAAATTTGGCCTAAGGCATCCATTCCAGTCTTAGAAACATTGAATAGCTCAGATCTTGCACAATGAATTGACACTTGCTCTATGAACATCTTGACAATAATACAACAATGCTGTCTATCTAGAGACCAGAATAATAGTAACAGTCATATATCAAATGTGATTAATTCGGAGGACATGTATGATGTTTCTATTGTTTTGAGCTTTCATCCCTTATACAGTCCATGAGATCTATCGCTTAAAGAATACACAATTTCAAAATAGATTTTAAGCATATGAAAAAGGGAAGAAAGTCTGCAACCATATTAAAAGAATGCTTTTTGAGCAGAAATTCCTTTTATCAAGATTATCTATTACGAGATATTGAAAAGCAAGAAAAGTCGATAAAAGTGAAGAGGAACTGGGCATAATTCAACAAATTTGGCAAATATTAAAGTATAGGGTACAAAAGATCTCTGGATGATAGTGGTGAACATTTAGATAAATTCAACTGACTCTGCAGCATAACTTCAGAAATAAACAAGAATGAAGAACGAAATAGATTCAGAATGTCTTCCTCAAATATTTTGTATTTAAATTTTACCCCTTTTCATTCAGTCTTATACAATTCAATGAAATCCATAATTCTTAAAATTATTTTCTCAAGTGAATGCAATCAAAATTTAAAAAATTAGTTGACCTTAAATATGGGTCTGATGATGAACTGTAACTGTCAAGCATAACAGATGCTGCTGGTTGTGATGGAAGGAGGCCCATCCAAACAAGCAGTTTTCTAAGGAGCCTCCCACGAGAACCAGCTGAAGATAAAATACTTTCATACCGAGGAACTGCCTGTTGTGCAGCGAGATAAATTGGTAACTCATTTTCTGCTTCCATGTTTGATGTACAATTTTCTCGCAAAGGGCCATTCTGGTGAAAATTTCTTGATTGGTGTACCCTGTTTGGCCATAGTGGTTCTTCCAACCATATCTTAATTCCTTCAACCCATGTCTTTGCTTGTTCATTTTCTCCTAGGTCTTTCCATTTCTGTCACTTTCCACGCAGATAGTATTACTAAATAGTAAATATGACAAATAGCTCATCAGCTGAAAAAAAAAAATTAGTAGGATAACAAGCATGTTGACAAATCTCTCTTATAGACATGTACATAAACGCAGATGAAGATTTATCATAGATTTTCCATATACTAAAACAGCTGCAAAAGGTTATAGTCATTAAGACTTCAAAGCACGGTTATGGAATTAACCATGTTTTGTAGTTTTACATGCAGAAAAAAGGTTAAAAATAACTTTTGATAATGAAAAAAATTAGAGTACAACTTTAGTGTATGATATGTGGCTATTTTCTAAGATTCAAAGCCAAGATCAAAACCATAGAAATACAGCTCAGTAGCTGTAAAAACAAACAAGTCCATCAGGAGGTTCAGAATTAAGAGTAGTAAAATCCAACTTATTCCAGAAGCCCAAAAGAAGATTTTAATATCTAAAACTGATACAAAGACTAGTGCTATTGCTATCATATTTTCCAGTACTACTGCAAAAAAACACTAAAATACTGGAGCAGAAAAATCAATGCATGAGACTCCCATGTCTATATCTTAGTTGTCCAATGCTGTCTCACCTTGTTCAACAATCATAACTACACCCATTAATAAATTAGCCAATAGCCCACAGGAATTCCACTCCATCTGCTTCCACAATACCAATTTACTCCTTTGGGAATGTTGTACCCATGTGAAAATTTCATACTGTCAAGTTTCAAGTCGAAGTGAGTGTTCCAAGGAATCCTAAGTGAGAATATGTTACAGGTCTTGTTTATTCTCCTTGACTTGTCATCCTTTGTCCTTTTCTAATCTTCATAGTGTTTTAGAATTCAGCAATTCAAATAGTTCCCTGACGTGAAGAAGGATTGATTGCTCCTGAAAAATGGACTGTAATGCCTGCAAATTTTTAGTGCCTATTTCAATATTATTCAGCTCAGTGTCCTATTTTATTTGTGGTAAGCCTTCTAGAGATATTCAAGACACTTTGATTCACTCTTACTATTTTTGAAAAGTCACTTCGATGTTTTGCTCATACTTACTACTTACAGTAAGTCATCAGGGTGATTAGTTGGCATCATATCTATATTTGGAAAGTGGATGGATTATTCCCATTAGTTGATATTGGCAATTATCATGGGTTTAATAATTTAAGTTAAATTACTAAAATTAAAATCAAGTTTAACCAAAAGAACATTCATTATATTAAATGACTTTATGATATGATGACTTAAAGTGGGTTAAAGAGTATTTAAGTCATTTTCATTAAGTGACTTTATGAAATGAAAATATAAAGTCATTTTACTTCACAAGTAGGAATTAAAGCTAAGGGTGATTTATCCCACATTGAGCATGGAGGTTCACTTGGAGTTTGACGAGTTTCTGTAAATGAACCTTGTCTTCTTCAAGCACATGTCATGAGAATTTTATATGGAAGCCATTTCTTCTTGTTGCTGAAAGTCGTTGACTGGTTGGTTTCTAAAGACAAAAACCCTTAAGAAGCTGAAAGTTGATGCAAACCCAGACCTTCTAAGTTGAGTGAATTTATGTCAGACTCCACCATTGGATTTAATGCAACAGTTTGGATTCATAAGTGACTGAGACTGTGACCATTTGAAGAGCAAAAATAGACAGATTTCTGGGCAATGGTTTTGACAGCGCATCACCAATAATGAGCAGTACACATTCATTTCACTAAAAACTGGTAATCTGTTCACAACACCAGATTGTGCTGCTACATAGACGCATGCATACACAAGAGTTTCACCTTTCAATGCATTTCATCCTTTTTAAGAGTCGCTTTACACCAGCATTCCTCTCTTATAGGGACATTTGAGTTCTAGATAAGTATATTTGTGCCTGTGATTTGCTGATAATAAGCTGCTCTGCTTTGTAAATTTTATATGCATGATTCCATCTATGAATGTGAAATTGAAAGTGGTCTGCATGTTTGACAAAATTACTCAATAGAGAACTTAGGTACAAGTTTGTTTCCTTATTATATTTGGTTGTCTATCAACTATTTGTTAAAATGACAATGAAGTGTTGATGCCATCTCCGGCTCTTGGGATTGCATGCAATATGTTTGTTATACTGTGAGAATTATTTTCAGAATTTTACAGCTGTGCAACCATTTGGTAAATTAATTGGATAAATAGTATCTCCTGCTGAAGGTTTATCACATGTAAAGTGTGTTTAAAATGTGTTTTTATGAACACGTGCAATATAGATGAAGGTCGGTACCAAGACTCAATCATAATCAATTTGAAAGGATTCGTGGAAACCAAGATCAGACATTACATACCAACTGTTTGACAAAATTACTTTAAGTGATAAATTATGAACTTTCCATTCCTACAAGCATCTGACCAAATGCCTACTTTATTAATGTGTGATTGGTGATGAAATTTTGGGTCAGAATTAGTAAGGAATCTTAAATGAACCAGGTCAAGTCTTAAGCTTGTTAATGTTGTAGCTTCAGTCGGATTGATTTAGCCATGAGATACATTGTTATGATTACTAGTTAATCATTCTGATTAGAATCATTTGACATTTACTATATATATATATATATATATATATATATATATATATATATATATATATATATATATATATATATATATATATATATATATATATATATATATATATATATATATATATATATATATATATATATATATATATATATATATATATATATATTAACAATTGTCTAACAGTTGCTAATCATAAATAATATATGTTAATGACTAGAGTCCCATGAAGGGACATGTCTGTCCTTGTCTCATTCGCAATATAAATAAAGAGAGATCACTGCCTTCAGGAAACACATAAGTTATAGGCAGTCCTATTAGATTTGCAGCAATCTTTACTCAACATGGTATCAGAGCAAGTTCAAATTTCTAGGGATCAGCATGACAATTTTAGCTTAAGAGTGAGATTTCAAGCTTATAATTTCAACAGATGGTTGAAAATGTTCAGCAGATATACAATCATGGGGTTATTAGCAGAGTTGATCAGATCGCAATGTGCCTGCAAGGAGTGGGACGTTTGTATTGGAAGATTTCAAATTATGATTGGTTCAATGGTTGAATAAACACATTCTTGTGTTCATCTCATGCGTGTTTGGAAATAACAGGCTGTGAAGTTCAGATCACAGCTAAGAGATGTTTTCGAAGGTTTTCTACCTATTTCATATAAAAAATCACTAAAGATAATGTACACTGGGTAACCAAGTGCCCGTCTTCCACAGTAACGAGGAATCCAAGGTTCTTGCCACAATTTTTCCAAGGGAGTCTTAGGTTTATTTTACTAGTCGCAAGGTATAATTGTCGACTTCTATTGGTTGGGGACAAGGAATCCAAGAAATAGGTGATAAATAAAGATCCAAATTACAAATCTTAATTTTCCAATCCCATCATTTGCCATTAGTAAAAGTTCTATCAAATCGAAGGAATATTTTGCAGAAGAACAAAAGATTGTTGGGTTGGCTCTCCAAAGAGCTGATTTTATCCATCATTTGTGCTTCTTAAAGCAACAGATAACTTTTTTGGGGAGGGGGAAGATAGGATTTGAGACTTGACAAGTTTAAATCCCTATTAAAAGCCAAAATTTTGGATCCCACAAAAGAATTGACTTGTATTTGCACAAGCAGATAATTGAAAAATTGCAATATTCCTCACAGTTCCTCCTCTCTGGGAAACTATACAAGGAAGTGAAGGTGGAAAATGAAAGAGAGACAGATGTTGACTTGTCTGGATAGAGGGAGACATTTTGAGGATGTTCATGCCATGCTATGGTTGTTGTAGTTGGTGACCAACATGATGGAAATGTTTCTTCATCGGAGCCACACACAATGAGTTTCTTTTGCATTTACTTCGCAAAAGCAATACCATTGGGAATCAAACAAAACACTATCCATCTAATAATAACATTAAAAGCAATACGAGTGCAACAATCAAATAGCTCCACATAGTATTTTTTTGGTTTTGGATCCGAAGAGCATGGTCATTTTCGTTCATCCCCTCCTTGGATA
The DNA here is from genome assembly GCA_028749045.1 of Cupressus sempervirens. Lineage (NCBI taxonomy): Eukaryota > Viridiplantae > Streptophyta > Pinopsida > Cupressales > Cupressaceae > Cupressus > Cupressus sempervirens. The sequence goes on along the minus strand of CM053793.1, from coordinate 585,240,987 downwards.
TGTGGTGGAGCATACAGTAGGATCTATCCTTTTGGACATAGGGGTGGAAATGACGAAGCAGGAATTCGTTGCAGGGATTGTCAACCACAGAAAAATGGAACGATTCTCTGAGGGCTTTCAAGGAGATTAAAAGGAGGCTTGTAATTTCTGCTTGGAGGTAATGTAGAGCCTAGTCACAACATCGTCTTGAATAATACCAATAACCGTATTAAAGGGAACCATTGCACTAGCAATTTTCCTCAAAATGTCGAGGAAAGTTCCTGTGCTCACAGGCTTGATGAAAACCAAAATTCCATCCCAAGGGATGCTATTGGTACTGGGAACTCTACACTAGTCCCCAGCCAACCATGAGTGCTTGTAGCTCAAGAACAATTCATCAAGGATAGAAATTCGTAATTTGGATCAGTAGATTCGAATTCTGAACATGATAAACAATATTCCATGAATGGCATCTACCTACATGACAAAAAAAAAAACTCAATATTAATCACAACATATCGTACTACAATTGTGTTATCTAAACATGAGGATAATCGCCATTCAATATGTAGCAAGGTTTGATATCAAGGAGACCGGACTAGGTGACAACCTCTCACATAGACGAAGTAATATCAATAACCTTCATAAAGAATAATACTTGATAGTGTAAACTATCTATTGGGTGGATATTTGGCAACCAACAGTTTTTGGTAAAATCCACTCGCAAAATAGGATTACCAGCCACAGCGTGTGAGACAGAGTCTCTCCTACCTTAAACAGAAGGCTCCCCCTTCTCACCATTCCTTGGATCAACTCAAGGCAAGAAAGAAGTTGAGAGATTTGAAAGGGCATTACCAATATTCTTTCCTCTTAACTTTCAAAAAAGAATCCACTTAGTCACAGAGCGAGTAATGGGAAAGAGAAAACATTGAACTACACTTCTATATAGAGTTGTAAACGCTGATATCAATAAACTCACACTAACTCAAAGACTAGCTATAACTGTACAGTATTGGTTCCCAAAACCATAGATTGGAATCCAACCAGCTAGCTGTAACTGTACAATCTTGCCAACTCAATTCTGGGATATCCAACCAGTTAAGGCCAACTTGACAAGACCAATCAACTTGATTCGAGTCTTTCGCACTTTTTCGCTTTCCAAGGCCAAGGCGGGTACCTATCCTGAACAAATCACTTTAGTCCAAGATGCTTATGGCAGATTGGTTAGAATACAACTATAATGAAAGCTTCCAAAATGGCAAGAATTATAGAAAGCTTTTAACTTGCAAATTATAATATGAGAATAATAAATGAATATATGAACATTTTTAAAATAAGAATAAGTATGGATTAATGCAACAAATGAATCTATTAATTCTTCAAAGGAAAGATATGAAATAATTGCGAACATATGGATTATGAATTATGAAAAATATAATGATCAATGCCGAAATAAAAGGGCAATAGAGTCAATATTATAAGTTATTAGTACAACTTTATAAAATTCTACGCACATCAATTATAAACAATTTAGTAATCAAGATGCGACAGATCAAATATATGGATGCAATTTTAAAATAGTCTAGAATGTATTTTAACCCCTATGGTTCGGAGACAAACCATACATAGATTCAAAAACAATAAAATATTTCTCAATATCTATGATGTTCGATATTAAAATGCTATAACTGATACTATCCACTTATCTATGATATAAGTTATTGATAGAATTTAAAAATAATTATAAAGGACACAACTTGTAATATTTCAACTCTAAAGCTTCATGCAAAATAAAATAAAATAAATATCTCTTACTAATCATGCGGGAAATAAAATTGCATTGGAGACACTCCTTACAGATGATCCATCAATGTTGTTTGACTACAGAAACACATATAAATGTATTTACTCAATAATCCGAAATTCATAAGCTTAGTTCAAAAATCCATCTCTTTATGAATGAAAGAATATAATATATCAAAGTGCATATGGTATGCAATAATTAGGAAGAGTATATCAAATTGTATATGAATATGAATTGTCCCCTTCATTTTTTCTTACATCTATATTTATAACCGATGGAAAAGGTATTCACCCAACCATTGCACCTTTTCAATATAAGACTGATTGGTTATACTTAGTTATAGAGTTTGTAAGTAGATATTATGCCAATCAATAAATATTTTGAAACAAATAAGGACCTAAATTAGTGAGGTGTCACCCAGTGTTTCCATGTTCGATACCCACATAGGCTCCTTTGCATACTCATGCTTCCCTCACGCATCCACACTCAGGCTTCTAGGTGATTCCCATGAATGAATGAATGAACGATTTTAATAACGTCCACAAGAACCGAGCAGCCTATGGGACTACCTGAAAACCAGCCAAACGTTCAAAACCCTAGCTCTTTTGAAGTTGCTTCCTGAGATTTGTTCTTCAACAATGAATATCGACCACTAAGTTTGCTGACCTATCAGGCTGCGGATCCTCAAAAAGAGTAACTAGGTTGCCCGTTTCTAAAATATCCCCATATCTAGAGTGGATGTCATTGTAGGCAGGGCAGTCTAAGATCAAATGTCATTCTGTCTCCACCATTCCCATGCTACAAAATAATTTATGCCTTCTGAAGGTGACTCGTGTCTTTATTCTCCAAATTCGCATGGTCTTCCCATTTCAACATGTGCCTTCATTGGACATAAGATATCCTTGAAAATGACTCCCTCCTTGATCACTCTTTGTATAAGATTTCTTATCGTGCATATGAATGCTTCAGATGTCTGTGGATTTCGTTATGGACGGAATAAGGACTATGCCACAATAATCATCTTCTGAATTTCGCCTCCTCCCCCAACATATTGTGCGCTTTGTGACTCCTATTCCAACTGGCACCTCATATTAGTGATGCTCCTTCCAATCACTCGTCACATAGACCTACGGTAAAAACAAAATATTATTAGATACTTATTATCAAATAATGATTTGTGGTAGCGAATGTTTCCAGCGGCTTTGTGAGAAAGTAGGCACCAAAATCCTCATGATTGCTACATCTTTCAAGGGCGTAGGAATTTCGTTATGTATCTACTCGTTGACTAGAGTTTGGTATCGCTACTGCCATATAGGGCTCCTCCTTTAACCATGATCGTTGTTAATGCCACAATGGCTCCTTTTATTATTGCTCGAGCATAGTGGTTTTAGCATATGGAGTGTTGTTATTGGATTTGTTTTATCCTCAACGCAGACAACAAGAGCAACACACACCAACAATATATTTTCATGACTACATGAAGGCTAATACTGATGGGAGCATCCTGTGATGATATTCACTCCAGCATATTACTGAATTGATCACTAACAATAGTGCATCGTGGAAAACATAAATTTATTTTCTCCAACATCAAGGAAAATTTCATTTGCCATCTGAATAAGATGTTGATTGTGTTTAGCATCATACTTATGTTTCTCAAAGGAATCGACTTCATTCATATCCTGGATTTGATAATTTACAAATACTCCTCTGTCAAAATCATGGTCGAAATTACTTGCACCATGGTTTCCAAATAATATGTGATATTCAATAATTATTATATGAAAAAATGCTTTTATGTGCAATATCTCTTTTTGTCCAAGATGTATTCTATGTTCAAAATAAGTAGCCCAGTGGTAAACTTCATATTTTAATGTTGAGTCCAACTCCATCAATTCAAGCATCAATCTCTCAAAACTATACTCAAGAATATTTAACTCATTTCCAAGCTTCACATGTCTAATGAAAGATCCCACAAGTAAACTGCATCATACAACATTCTTTACTCTGAAACTTAATGTCCCCTATTTTGTGTCTTTGAGATAATTGTCTAGGTGTTTTGAAGTCAGTATAGTATGCAGAAAAGGAATTTCTGCATAACTTCTTAATTTAGGATAGAATTAACTTTAGAGTGCAAAACATTGATTGATAACTACCCAGAACAAGAAAGTTGCTCTTCATACATGTTCAATTGACCGTAGATGATTTTATTATCCTTATTGTGTAAAAGATAGCTCATCAATCCAATTGTGCCCAGAAATAATATTAGAATAATCTGACACCGATCAACATTAAATTTGTTTGCAATACCTTATCTGATTATTCACTATAATCTAAAAAGTTTGCATGAGCAATTAGGAAGAGTAGTCAAATGTAATGTCTTGTGCACCACAACTTGTCCACAAATAACATTATCTCATACATTTCACTATGTACAATCCAATCTATTAAAGTACTTGCCTAGTCCGTAATTACTCAGCAGCATGTTTTACCTCAAAAATGGAGGCCTTAATTTTTCTAAAAGTTAGAGCTCCATCATACCGATTTGGCTCTAAGTCCGAGCTTATCTATTCTATAAGAATAATCTTTACTATTGGAGCACAGAGACTTCCAAAAGTGAAGGATTCTAACTATTTTGTGAATCAAGAAAGAGATGTAAGCTACAATCAATTCTAGTCTATATATCTCTACAACCTCTCTTAGTCAAAGCTTCGGCTCCAATTGCTTTATAATTCTTTTTATACTCAATTATCAAGAATGCAAAAAACACATGAATCAAAGATAACTTGCACAAATAACAATTTCACTAAGTCAAAGTTCAGTTTCAATTGACTCTTTGTATTCACTTTTCTTTCAAAATGGCAGTACACAATCAAAGTTATGCTTGCACAATTTCTCTAGAGCTCTCTTGCATACAATAATAAAAGATGATTTTACAATAAGAGAGCAGTCCTTTATATAGGAAAAGGAGTTGAGAAGGAGCAAAAAGTGGGAGCAACTCAACCACCTTTTACCTAGTCTAACTAACAAGAGAAATTATTGGATTACATGTCACTACACATGCAAGTCGTATTACATGTAACTACACAATTTCAGGCAATAAGTCCTCTTCAATCTATAAACACGAAAATAAAATAACAATATTAAAGATTGTTCTTTAGTGCCTTGAATTTGATGACATCACGCAATGTAGGAAGATATGAAATCTCCATTGTCTTTGATATGGCTTCTATTCTTATTGGATTGGCATACACTAATTTCACAATCTTAGAATTCGCTGATAGAGAATCATGTAAATGCTTTGCTAAAGATTTATACAAAGCAAACCTGTTCATTGTATGGGAACCAAAATCTCCAGAATCTAAATCAACATTTATCTTGATTGTATATTCTAAAGTCATCCCTTCAACTACAACCAAGTTACCATGTTCATCAAGAATTTGACATCCCATTTGTCCAAAGTCGCTCGTGATTCTAGTTTCTAGTGCCTTCTAAGTTTTCTTACAACTTTGTTACAAGCTTTCTTAGTGTCTCTTCTTTAGAACCCATGAGTCCATGATATCTATAGAACATTTCAGAAGACGAAAGAACATCACATGTGACCATGGCATCCAAATCAAATTTGGCAATCTCATCCCAATCATTCAGAATTTCTTTCAAAGTATTAACTTCCTAAATCAAAGATGCAATCAAAGCATGTACCATTTCTTCCATATTTTTGATATGTCCAAGGACTTTGGTTGTATCTACAATGGCCTATAGTCCTTTAGAAATGACTTCTCACATCAAGACTTCACAACTTCTATTATCCTTTTCTCTTTAGGTGTCTAGGATACAACAACTGTGTGTTGTGAGGATTGTTGTTGAATAACCTCATTTAAATGATCAACCTCCTATTTGAACTGATTGTTCTTCTCCCATAATTCATGATTACTCTTTGACACATTGACCAATGCGTCTTAAGAATCTTATAAGCAATCTAGTCATGACTGCTTTCCAAGTTTCACTTTAGTGAACTTGTAATCAGAATGAGTAATTTCTTCAATTGGCTTGTCCATCAATGGCTCAGCAATTTCTACGAACTATCTTTTTAGAATAAAATAAAATCCTCGAAACAATCTTATCTTTCAAAGATTTGGACTTAGTTTTCTTAATAGGAAGGTCATCTGGGGGTACGACAACCTTTCTTCTCTTCATTGTAATCTTGCTCAACCATGCAAGCAAAGTGAAATTTTCTTCTACAGAAATAGGTACAGTGGAGACCATTGGCATTGATCCTGATTGTATCTTTGTCATGACTAAACATGACTTGGTTTGCATAGCTGTATTCATAGGTGCGTGATAGGAAGACTCTTTCATGAACAACTCAAAACCAATCAAGGACGTATCAAGCTGAGAAACTTGTCCTTCTGTGAGCATTGGAAAATCCTCAAACACATTCCATAAGTGTTCACATTGTTCAACTGTTAAAATGGGAGGAGTTGCTGAAGATATAGGAAGAGCTGATATATTTACTTCTGAAGTCAGGATAGAAGGTGTGAAAACAATGGAGAATGAATCCACATCATCATCTAAAAAAGGTACTTCCTACATAGATGGTCTGTGAGTTTGTGTAGGCCGTGGAGAAGATATGATCATTACTTCTCCTTCCTCCTCATCTTCTTCATCAAGTCCTTCATCTGATTCTCCTTCTAACTCTTGAACTTGTTCAGGTGTCTGAGATTATTCAAAACATCTTAGTTAATATTACTTTTGAATGATATTTGTGCATTATATATTATTTATGACCCAATTAAGTGATATTTCTTCAAAAATCAATTAAACATGTGCCCAATTGATCACTTAAGTTGTGCAAACATGTCTTTTTACCCATTTGCATGTAAATATGCAAATGCCTCTAGAGACCACGATTTTGAACTAAAAGGGCATTTTTAAACACATAAAACATGTAAATACATGTATTTTAAAATCTGCAAAGACCCTCCAAGAGAGAGACTTGCATATTTAAGTGTTTCTAAAACACGCAATGACCTCCAGAGAGTGCAATTTTGCACTAAAGGCTATATTTGAACAAGTTTTTAAAACATGTAATGCACTCCCAAGAGTGTGATTTGCACGTGGACGCCAAAATACAAGCTTTTAAAATATGCAAATGCACTCCTAGAGTGCGATTTGCATGAGTCAAGTTTGATGTGTTTTAAAAGATGCGATGCCTCCTTTAGAGTGTGATTTTTCTTTGGATACATGCAAATGCCATTATAGAACCTGATTTTGAAGATTGAAGGGAAGACTTCATGTATTTGCTCCTCAAGAACATGTATTTGGTGGAAATCTCTAAATTTGTCCATTCCAAAGCTTGGAATTTCTCTACCTAGGGTCATTTTTGCATTTGAATGCATTCCTATGCATTTGGCATCCAAATCCATGTCAAAAACGATGCATTTTGTGAGTTTTTGGAGCCATGTTTTGGAGAAACACGCATAGATTTAGTGTGTTTTTTATCACGTTTTTCTCCCAAGAAGAATCGATTGAAGGTTTTTATACATGCATTTGTCATTCATGATCAGCTTTTTGCCCTCCATTACCAAAAACGTTACATTTTGAGACAGATTCGAAACACATTTTTGATAAAAAAACATCCCAAGAACTTGTTTCTTGCAAAATTGTTGGTATTTTGAAGGATTGTAGGGCATGTTTTTGGCATTCCTATCCAAAAATGCCTCATTGAATGCTCATTAATCATTCATCATTGCAAGATTGAAAGAGTCAAAATAAGTTGTTTGTGGATTTGAATTTGGAGGAGAATTGGTCTTCAAATCTATAAATCCTCCACATTTGGCTCCTTAATCTCCAAGTAAGTGGACATTTTTTATCTCACTCATTAATTCATGCTTATCTTGCGATTTTGCTGCATATTTTAGCTTGATGTTGCACACTTATTCAAAGATTTGGTATGAAAAGTGCATTTTGCCTTTAAATATGATGAAAACACTCATTTTTATACTTTTGGATTTTCCCCAAACTCTAAATTCAAATTTGCACTTGAAAGCAACTTGCTTGTTGACATGTTTGAATCTAAGACCAAAGGTATGTGTTTTTTTTGTGCTTGTTTCCGTTGCTTGTTTGTTTGCTTTCTTTTGGAAGAAGTTACAAGTTCTATCCCAAGAACATGAGCACATTTCTCTTCACTCCACTTCCCATCATTTCATACAAGTGCATCATTTCATTCCACATATATCATTACATTGCATCTCATTCTATACGTGCGATTACATGTAACCACACCCTCCATCCACACTTACATGTAAGTTCACTCTTCATTCCCACTTATACGGACTTCATCCTCCAAATCCAATCATATGTCACAATTACATGTAAATCACTTTTTCATATAATGATATCCAGAGAACCTGTTTTTGACTAAAGGTCACACTTTTAAAGTCAAAAGTTAACATTTGTACGCATTCTCATGCGTCTCACTTTCATTCCTCAAAGCATAGACATAAGAACTTATTCTTTCCCACATATTTGCATCTCCCTAAATCACATTTTGCATATGCCTTTCAAGAGAATTACACAAGATCTCTGAGTATTTAAACCATACTCCAAGCATGTTGCACTTCATAAATCCTTTGTTGCTAATCTAGAATCATCGCTTTTATGAAGCCAATATCTTCTAATGATGTGTTCACATTTTGGAATTTTCATGTTGCAGTGCAAGATATGCCCTCATCCTCGAAATCCAAAGGAAAGATGAAATATCGATATGACAAAGAATTGGCTCATGCGACTCCATCTCATATCTCATCTATTGTGGACAATGTCTGTAAACACAGAAATTGGGCACATGGACATGGTTGATTTCTTGCAAAGGGTTAAATCTCCTCAACTCATGAAATGAAATGCATCAAGAAGAGTAATATTCACTTGGTGTCTACTTTCCCTAAGGCTTCCTTGGAGCCAGAATTTGTTTTGGGTTGTGCATGAAATTTCAGACCAAAGACCAAGACAATCAAAAATGAAGATGGGAAGGCTATTATTAGCCTTGATCCCGAGATTATCGAACAAATCTTCAAGATACCTTAGAGTGCAGAATGTGTGGATCTGACAAAAGAAATGTCAGAAGAGATATGGGATGATAATAAGGCAAGTTATTAAAAATATATAAACTCATTTTTCAAGATAGCCTAAAACCCTTCATAGATCTAGTTTTAAAACAAAATGCAAAGACTTGATTACTCTCCTTAACAAAATATGTGGTCTCAAGGATTCCAGTGACTTTGAGCCATAGATGTATAAATTCATCTTTCAGATCTATGACAATGAAGAACCTATTTTCTAGGGTGAGCTTATCAGAACCACTATTTGTGAGCAGTTGCTTCGTGTGGGAACCTTGACACCATTTTACATGAATTCCTACTTGGTCTACATAGCTGCATCTATGGGATCTTTCTTAGGTCTTTCCACCAAAGGGGATCAGTTAGAAGTTCCCATCTGGGATAACTATGATCAAATCACTTTGACAAACAAAAAATATCATTACAAGAGAGTCCAAAATGCATTTTTTGGATATTTCCGATGTTTGTTTCATAAACAACTAGTAATCAAGCGAGTGCCCAATGAAGCCTGGGATAAGGTAAATCAATATGGTTGCATCTTTCTTCAATTTCCAACTTTCACTTATTTAAGAGTTGGGCACTTCAAAGGAAAACCATATACCTTACTTAGGTATGCTACCGACAAATCATTCTGATGGAGTTGGCGAAACAGCTCATAGAAGTGCAGTCTTATCAAAACTCTCAACATAGGTTTGGTATCACCTCTGCCAAACCTTTTGTAATTGGTCAGTATATGATCAATTCAGTCTACAAGGCGAAGAATATGGAGGCAAAACTTCACCTTATCACATTAAAAAGGTTTAAAGCTAGGCATGATTTTGATTATGGAGGAATGCACTCAATAATCAAAAGAGCGTTCACCCATATCCATTGTATAGAAGATATTTGGATTGGCATGCGAATGGAGTTGGACATCATGAGAATGGACTACTGCAAACTCACTTTGCAGCAGATCATTCATCTTAACATGCTTAAAATTCCATCTAGTTTTCAAATTGAGGATGATGGTATATTCTTCATCCAAAATACCATTATGTTGATTTTGACAAGTAGTGTCCTTTTCTTATACAGTGGTAGCAAAAAGAAGGTGTATCCATTTTTGATAGTCTTCAATCCATCCTAGAAAATACCAACAAACGGTTGAAGACCAAACCACCTGGAAGAAAATCTCAATTGGAAATCTTAGACAAAGATGGTGCATCTTCCTCTGTTGGAAGAAAATCTCTCGAGTTCAAGTTGAAAGGTGGAAAGGGATCTAAGTCGTCTCAAGAACCCTCAGAAGCACTTGCACAAGCTCAAGAACCTTATAAGGAAGAGTATGGAGAAGAACCTGAGGAGGATGAAGAGGAAGAAAGAGAGGTTATGATGATATATCCTCCACGACCAATAAATCAGCAAGGTTCATCCATTAAGGAAACACCTTTTCTAAGTGTCATAGATGATGACATGGATTCATTCTCCACTATTTTTACATCGACCACCCCTACCTTAGAGGTGAACACATTGGTGCTTCCTATCTCTTCAGCGGATCCTATTCTCACAGCTGAGTAGTGCAAGAATTTGGGGAATATGTTTGAAGATTTCCCAACATTCCTGGAAGTTCAAGTTTCTCAACTTGATACTTCAATAAATGGTTTTGAGGCATTCATGACCGAATCTTCTCATCAAGTACCTCTCGGTACAGAAGTACAAATTGAAGCATGTTTAGTCACCAAGAAAATACAATCAGGATCAATGTCGATGGTCGCTACTACCCCTGATTCATCAGATGAGGGTTTTAGTTTGCCTGCTTGGTTGGACAAGATTACTATGAAGAGAAGGAAGGTTGTGATGCCTCCAAAAAATCTTCCTATTAAATAAACCAAGTCTAAATCTTTGAAAGATAAGATTGTTTCAAGGATCGTAGTTGATTCCAATAAGATTGAGTTTTTGGAGGCTGGTGAACCACTGGTGGAAAAACTGATTGAAGAACTCAACTGTTCAGATTACAAGTACACCAAAATCAAACTTGGTAAGCAATCTCGGTTGAGTTGTCTACAAGATGCTAATGATGTACTTGCTAATGTATCAAAGAGAAATCATGAGTTGTGGGAGAAAAAATATCAGCTCAAGCAAGAGGTTGCTTGCGTAAATGAGGTTATTCAACAAAAGTCTTCGCAATATGCAATCACTACATCTCAGATGCCTCAAGAGAAGCGGCAAAAACTTGGTTCAAAGAATTTTTCTCTAAAGGAGTTCAAGCCATCAAAGATGCAGTTAGAATTCTTGAACATATTAGAGGAATTGAAGAGATGGTGCATGACCTAGTTGCATCTTTGAATCAGGAAGCTAACACCTTCAAGGAAATCTTGTGTGATAGGGATGAAATCGCCAATTCTGATTTGGATGGCCTGGTTGCATGAGATGTTGCCCCATCTTGCGAAATGTTCTACAGATGTCACAGATTCATGGGCTATAAAGAAGAGACACTGAAGAAACTTGTAACAAAATTGTAGGCAACCTTAGAAGATTGTCAGGCAATAGAAACTAGGATCATGACTGACTTGGAACAAATGGATGTCAAGTTCTTGATGAACATGATAACTTGGTCGCAATGGAAGAAATGACTTTAGAATATACAATCAGAGTTAATGGTGATATAGATTCTAAAGTTTTGGTTCTCACACAATGAATAGGTTTGCTTTGTACAAAACCTTAGGAAAGCACCTATAGGATTCTCTCATGCCAAATTGTAAAATTGTAAATCAGCATATGTTGATAAAATTAGAATAGAAGCTATATCAAAGACAATGGAAATCTCTAATCTTCCCACAATGCGTGATGACATCATCGAGTTCAAGGCACTTAAAAATAATCCTTAGGATTATTTCACTTCTTTTCCATCTTCTTTCTTCTCTTTTTCATGTTTGTAGATTGAAGAGGATATTTTTTCATGGAATTATGTAATACGATTTGCATGTCTTTATGACATGTAATCCAATAATTTCTCTTGTTAGCCAATCCAAGTCAAAGTTGGTTGAGTTGCTCCCACTTTTTCCTCCTTTTTCTTAGCTCCTTTGGCTATTGTTGGCTAAAAAAATTGTACGTCACTAACTACTACTTACAAAATTGTGACTTTAGACAACATTTCATGAGATTTCTCTCTCCTTAAAGCAATAGAGGGGGCTCCCTTCTTACCGTAGGTGTCTTCAATAGGAACTTAATTGAAAGTACAAAAAGGATAGTTCTCTTGATCAATTCCTCTTTTTTCAAGAATGATTTGCCTACAACTCTAACTTAACAAAAAGTGTCTCATTGCTACGATAATACTAGTGACCCTGGAATTGACATAAGAACAACACCAAGGGTAGCAATTTATTTTTTTTTATTTTGTGAAACAAAAACGGAAACCCAAACCTCCTGCACTCGTCTCAAATGAAGATTTAAGAAGAATAACCAGAAAGACACGAAGTCTCTTACTGGATACCCTCAAATTCAATAATAACACTTAGAATTGAATGCCAAAGTCTTCAACTCTAAGTGATTACAGCCACTACTATCTATTACAATTTGTCCTCATGTAGCACAAAGTCTCAAAAGTTCAAACTGGCTCTTAATGCAATAGGCAGCTCAAAGTCTGGACGATTAAATTCGAATCCCTCTTGATCAAAACTCCAAAACTCACAATCGATATTCAAAAAATGTCGTCACATGACACCTTGAATCAACACAAAGTTTGAAAGCAAGTTGCCTCTTTTATTGGAAGAAATCTGATTTGCATACAAGCACAAAGTCTTAGAGTGCACAATACAAATTGGCAGAATTTTCTTGCCTTGCCGAAAGATGATTATTTACAATGAGCTCCCTCCTTTATATAAGAAAATAGGAGAGAAAGATGGAGGAAAAAGAGGAAATCTTCAACCACCTTGGCTTATCTCTAACTAACTACTTTGACTTTATTCAAAATTGCATGCTTAATGCAGTTGCAACTTGACTACATGAGTTGATTGTACAGGGACATGTTATCCTTTACTTACAACATAATTGTTCTTTACATGTTAACTTCCTATTGTTATTTACTTAAAGCATATGAAAACCTAATTTGAAGTATTCGCTAGTATCAACTAGCTCTCCAAACATCCACAGGGACTCGCGTAAAACTACACCATTTGGTTCACCGATGTGTTGCAAGATCATTGTAACCTTCTTGAGTATGCTTGCTACTCCAGCTATCTCTTTGTTACAAATCTCCATTTGATTTTGCAGAGTCTTTAATAAATACTTCCAGCTTGCCAATGTATCCAACACACTGAAGTTGAAGTCATCCACTTCAAGTTGTAAGCGGATGGCCTCAGTGAACTCTGTGATAACATCTTTTTGATTCTTGAGTTCGTTATCTTCAGTGATGATTTTGCATGATAGCCCTTTGAATGCCTCTTTGATCATGCTTTCTTGGTTAGTTATCCTGGCTAGTGTTGCTTTTGCATCTTTTGCAAGCCGTTGTAGAACTTTCTCTTTGTTGGTCATCGCAGGTGCGTAATCATGGTACATTTCAACAAACGTGATGACTTCCTACTCATACAAGACATCCATATCAATCTCTGTCATGTTGTTCCATGCACCAAGATTTTGTCCAGCAACTTGAGTTGATGATTTGAGTGACTTGAGAATGTCATTCAATCTAGCAGTAGTCTTTTTCCCTTTTTCTGGTGTAACTACTCCTCATTACCGAATGGTGTGCCTGTGCAACTATCACATGAAAGTTCCATAAGGTATGAACCTCGTCATATGAAGGGTCCATAACAAACTTGGGTGAGTAAAAACACAAATTTGAGCAAGGTATGTATAGGGAAAGGATATGAAATGGTTAAGGATAGCAAATGACCAAATGGGTCAAGCTCATAATGACTCAAAAATGACTAGAATAGCTAGAAACGGATTTTTTGGAGTGGATTGCATATGTGGACAGCAAGCTTTAAAATGTACAAATGAGGAGTAAATTGTATTGAAATGGAAACATAGCATGCTTTAAATAGGTGTAAGTCATACTATGTATGAGGCAAGCATGTAGGAAATTCTTCTTCAACCATAGGGCAGCCATATGGAGGTACATAGAATGCATAATGGTGGGGTTTTAACTTGCATTCGCATGTAATGGAAAAACAAACTTATCTTTTTTTTAAGAATAGGATTTTAAACCCGACTGTGTATGCAAGTAAGATAAGACCTTGCATATGCAACTTTGGAGAAGAAGACAAAAGATAGGAGTAACTTCATATACACAAAAGAAATGCAAATCTGAAAATGGAAATGACAAATATCCAAGACAAATATATACAAATGCCTTAGAAAAATAACCAAGGAATCTTACCACAACAACACCAAAAATGAGAAAAACAAAACCTTGCCCAAATCTTAAGCAAATCTGAAAAGAATCCAAGATATTTTGGATTTTAGATTTGTCCAAAGCCAAGACTTAAATAGATTTTGAAATCCTCATAACATGGTTCGAATTTGAACGTGTGGAGATGGTTAGAGAAATTCAATGCCCAAAATGTGAAACAAATTTTGACTTAGCAATTCCAAATGCAAAGGCATGTAAAAATGACGTCTAGGGAAAGAAACTAGCTTGCAAAATGATGAAGAACAAGCTGGAAATTAAAATACACACCCTAGGAAACTCTTTGGAATGATTGGAAACCAAAATCCACCAAGAAATGCAACGTTTTTGGTAGAAAACATGTCTTATGCGAGCTGTTTTTGACCAAAAGCATTTAACATATGACATCCAATCACTCCAGAAATTGCCACTTCTGAAAAATGCCCAAAGATACCTTATATTTAAGTTCAAAATTTGACTTTTTTGAGTGAAGACGTGTGCCAAAGGGTTACCAATACTTGGACGCACATTTAGATAGTATTTGCATATGAAAATGACGCACAGTGACCCTCCAAATCCACATTGAAAGTGAAAAATGGGATTTCTTGAAATGCACATAAAAAACAATAGGTTCTTCCTCAAAAAATTGCCACTTTGCCCTAGATAGAGGAAAATGCAACTTTTGGGAGCAAACACATGTTATAAAATACATGCATATCCACCAAAAATTGCCAATCTTAGTTGATCATTTCAAATGCTAATGAAAATGCATTTTTAGGAAGCATATGCATATTGGGAAATATTATGCAACATGATATAAAATCTCCACTTTAGCTCCAAGTGGAATTTACAAGTCCAAACGCACATTTCAATAGCATTTACATATTCTATAAAAAATATGCAGTTGGCTCCAAGATCACCTCTTATGACTTAGAATTAAAGGAAAGCATATTTTTTTATTAAAAACATATGTATTTGGGTCCAAAATCACCACTTTGGCTTAAAATAAATAAAGAATTCATTTTAATTCCTCATTTACATGTAAATGAGTTTCAAAAACCCACTTTAAATAGTGATTTAAGAACACAAGTATTTAATTATTAAAAATGAACTCTAACACAATCACTTATGCAATCCTATGCTCCACGGAGTTTCTGGGATGGGGACATTTTCGAGGACGGGAACGTGTTTCCGATACGGGTACGGGTCAAAGCCAAAATTTAGGAGACAGGACCTCAGGGGATGGCTATAAAATATAGGGGATTTTAAATTTTTTATATATGGAGAATTAGACTTCTTTAAAGATATATTTCTGATATGCATACCATAACAATGATAAATCATAACATTGATAAACCATTCACCATAGATACATGGAAATTGAAAACTATTAAGATTAAAATCAAAATGAGAATATGATATGATGATATATCCGAATATTGCATACAATTAGCAAAAATGCCCAAAGGCTCCAAGTATCAATCTATCATCATCATGCATGAAATGAAAATCAAAATGACATAATGAAAGTAACTACTAGAAGTGTAAATGAGATGTCCAACTCCATAATAATCAAAAGCAATAATGTATCTGAGTATCTGAAAAGTGGAAAGCCAAATATATGGCTGTCCTCTAGGAATCTAAATCTCTATCTAAATCAAGATCATCATCAATCTCATCCTCTAAATCACTGGTAGGGGTAGGCAGAGGGTCCTCATCCAATGGAACACCAAGGAGCCCTAGAGGTGTGTTATCCTCATCAATCTGCAATGCATCCTCAGGATTAACATCCCAACGTAGTGCTGGAGTCTGTCGATACTCAAGACTTTATCGCTCCTGTAGTCACAATACACTATGAATAGCCACAAGCTTCTCCGATCGTCTAGAGGTAAGGTTGTTCCTCTTGACCGATTGAATGAAGCTATATGTAGACCAATTCCTCTTTGCAGTAGAGGAACTCGCAACCTGTGAGAGAAGACGGGTGGCGAGGGCTTTCAGCTCAGGTGTGTCTCTACCATGCCATGTCCACCATCCAATCGGGTCCTTTTGAGCTAATGTAGCTCTATCAGTCCTCGCCTCTGGTCTACCAAATGTTGGACCATGAAGATTGGTAAAGTCAAGCCATTGCCCTTGAATTTTTGCAGCATCCTCTGCGCTATACATTTTTGAAAGGGCCTTGAAGAAGCCCTCCTTCACCTATATTGAACAAACAAAAATTAAGAAGTGAGAACTTAGAGTTTATAAATGTTACAAATAAAATAAAAAATTTAAAAATGTATTATAAAATCAGAATTCTTTAATAAATTAAACTCACCTCCTCATCATTAGATGAAGGCACTCTCCCAAGCCTTGGTGCATACCATTTTGAATTCACTGCATAGGCTGCCATATGAAGTGGGGTGTTCATAGTGTTCCACCTTTTCATTACAATGGGCTTAAGATGCTCCTCATAGAACTCCAAAGTAGGTTTCTTATCTTTAACAACTTGCTTGATCTGCCCAAGCATGCTATCAAAGGTCTCATAAATCTCTCCAAGGCTAGCAGAGTCAGTATCAGCATATCTAATGACCTGCACAATAGGGTCAATGAAAGAGCAAATGTATCTGCAAATAAAAGAAAATTGCAAGTGAGAAACATCATATGTTAAAAAAATCAGCAAGTGCTTAAATCAAAAATGTCTTTTTTATTAAATCAGCAATAATAACAATTATGATGTCTACCAATTCTTAAGTTTCTTACCTCATTGTGGTCCACCAATTCTCATCCAAGATTCTTCGTTCGACAAGTCTTCCATCTAGGGTGCTTGATTCATGCCATCTATTCCACTCTGCATTGACCACCATGGATTGTAAGGCCTCTTGGACCTCAAGCATCCTCTCCAACAAAATGAAGTAGCTAGCATATTGAGTCTCCACAAGCTTGAGGAATTCTTTTTTGGAAAATGTCCTAACTAATGCAAGAGATGTGTGATGATTGCAAATAAACATTTGCACGTCTCTAACCTCAGACACCATAGTCTTTATCCAATCAATTTTTCCAAAGTCCTTCAAGGTGTTATTCAATGCATGTACGCAACATGGGGTACAAAAAATGTGTCTATAGGTGCTCTCTACTATCAATCCAGCTGATTTACACACCCGGGCTGAATTAGTGACTACTTGCACAACCTTTGAAGCACCTACCTCTTCTATAGCATCCTTCAAAATCTAAAATTGGAAGGATGCATCCTTCTTTTTTCCCGAACAATCAACAGCTATAAGAAAATAGGCCCCTACTGTACTAGTGACAATAAGATTGATGAGTGGCCGATGTTTGATATCGGTCCAACCATCCATGATAATAGAACATCCATCACTCATCCATGTTTGCCTCATATCATCCATCAAAATGTTTACTTTTGAGTACTCTTTGTCAAGGATAGTGGTGTGTAATTTAATCTCTCCTGGTGGTACAAATGAGGGACCAGCAGCATAAATATCTTTGCACATTTGTTTATAGAATGAGGAACAAGAAACATGGTATAGTATGCCATGAGCAACAAGAAATTTGCCAATGGACTCTTCAGCTCTCTCTTTTGCTTGTCTATTAAATAAATGAGCCACATTGGTATCTCTCTTAGTCTTGGCCTTTCCCTTCCCTTTACTAGCAGTGCTAGTGGGAGTCAATGAGGGTGTGGGTGTGCTACTCGGAGGACCCCCGGATTTCAATAACTCCCCCTCCACATACAACCTATTGGCCTCAAGTTTTTCTTCCTCCGTAATTTTTTTGCAACCTTTCACCCCTTGTCCACCTATCCATAAAAGATGGCAATACACTCTTGTGTAGCTTCCAAAATAATGCTTCTTACATATATGATACTCCCATTCCCTACTACCCCGAATTTTTCTTCTTATTCTTGTCTACTTTTGTGGCAAATTGTAGGAGAGGTTTCTTAGGGTTGAATGGGCCTTTGGCATATTGTTTTACGGCTTTGGAAGGGTACTCAAATGGATTAGGCATTGCATCTTCCATAGGGATATCTACATTAGGCTTATCAATGGCTGCCCTAGGTCTTTTTCTTGGTCTTTGTAATTATGACACTTGAGTTTAATGCATGGCAACTTCCATGCTATCACTACCTCCCTCACTCTCACTGCTGCTCATGTTTTTGCCTTTGGATTTTACAATGATTTATAATATACTGCTGCAAGTTATATAAAAAAAAAAATATTTCAATGTTCCATTAACATGCCCTCTTTATGTCATTGAAAAAAATGAAAAATGAGAACAAACAACAATGAAGTTTGAATCAAACAAAAAGAAAATTAGAAACATACCTGGAATGAAGTAGAAATGAACGCAAAACCTCCTCTTCCACCTCCAAAACACACTCCTCTTTTGTTGTTGTTGAATGTTTTCCTCTTCCTCTTCCCAACTTGCAAACAACTCCAAATGAGCAATGAACTCCAACTTTAACTATTTAAGAAGACACATTAACGTTAACATCCATGTGGGCCCTGAGCGGAATAGAAAAGACTAAAAAAAAATTTTAAAAAACCTTTTTTATTTTAGTTTTTAACTCACGTGCAGCCGGCTGGAAAATAGGGGACGGCGTGGTCAAAAGGGTACGGGCGAGGGACGGGAACGCCGTCCCCAGTACGGAAATCCATACCCAAGTTTCCTATAAAAAAAAATTTGGCATTTCGGGGACCGTCCCCTTTTCACTCAAAAAGGGACGTCGCAAGGTACGACCAAAATCCATACCCGCATCCCCGTTTCGTACCCAGTACGGGTACCAGGGTACAGAGGCAGGGGATGCGTCCCCATGGAGCATAGATGCAATCACATTTTAAAAGCACACTTTTAATGATGTTGGGACTTAGAATTTATGGAAAGTGGAATTTCATAGAGTATTTTGCATGTGGATATATGCGATATGAAATAAAAACCTCACTTATACACTTAAGTTGTTTCATCTAATTATATTTTTTAATAAAGTAACATCAAAAATAGTCTTGAAAAAAGCTATTTTCATAAAACATTAAAAACTATGGTCAAATCAATTCAGAGTAAGCTGAAATTTTAAAATGGACTACAAAATCCACTTTAACTATCAAATACAACTTTATATCATGCAATTGTCAATAAAAAGCCTACTTTTATGAAGTTTTTAACAAAAATATGCAATTGACCTAAAAAAACCCACTTTTTCCTTATAACTTGAGCTAGACAACTTCGATTTACACCTAAGTTAGCTCGAATCAAGCAAAATTCCAAGGGCTATTCACCTAAGGCAAAAACAAAAGCAAAAACTATTTACAACACAGAAAAACAAAGAAAAGGCGTAAAAGTTTACCAAAAATCGATTGTTTGCAGTGGGAGAAGGAAAACACTTACCAACAAACAATTGGGGATAATCTCAACGGAAAACCTTCAAAAGATGACATAGGCAAGACTACACAAAGGACAAATCAAGGATAACGAATTGTTTTCATGATGCCTTATAAATGCGTTAATCAAAGAGGATGCACTTCGGAATCCATGAGAAAATTACATAGGGTTGCCTCAATTTTGTGATGTCAAAATTGAGGACAACACCTATATAAAGGAGTGACCTCTCATTATAAATCTCATCTTTTATTGTATGCAAGAGTGAAATATCCCAACCGGATATTTACTCATTTTTTTCCCTTTTAGATATTCAGAAGTAAAATATGCAGATATATTACCAAACTCAAATGAAATCAATAGAAACTCCACTAGGTATTTACCCAGCTACTTCTTGAATATAGTATTCAAAACTCGAACATAAGTAGATGTAACATGATATAATAATAAAAACAGAAGATTCTCCACAAGATAATAATCCGTTCTTGTCCAAATAATATTCAGGAATTCAAGAATATAAAATGCATTACAAACAAACAGCATAAAACCAACAAAAACACATACAACTCCTTAAAACAACATTATTGCATTAAACAACAGCAATACAATAACCAGCACTAACAAATCCAATCTTAAATACAGTTTAACAGTCAGATTGGAATACTAGAATAAGAACGTGTAAGCACATATAAAACACCTGAATTGATGTCTCCCCAAATAATGGGTTTGCGTCCACTGCTTGTCAACATAAGGGGCTATGTCCTTGTACTAGCTGAAAGTTGAAGCTTTCCAAATACTCTCATAAGAGAGAACTGAAATCTCAAATAATAAATCAAGCATGCCAAATGAAAGAGTCTCTTCTTTTATCCCCACAGCTGTGACTCTCCGACTTCCCTCCTGGCTTTTCGTCTTATCTCCACTTTATAACATAAATTAACATTTATGTTTTGAGTCCACGCTCTCCAAGTCAATTTTGATATTATATATAATACGCCTTTAACATTTCTAATGTCCCAAAAAAGGGGACATTACAAATCTCCCCTCCTTAAAATTGTTTGTCCTCAAGCAATTAGTACCAGGATCCCATACAAATCTGCAAGTAGCTCTGTAGCCCAAACTGAAAACAAATCCGGCCATATTGCAAAGCAAGGTGCCACTCTGCAAACCATCTATCAACCAGATCCCTGGATCCCATATAACTCTATGAAAAAACGCTGCACCTGTAAGTTGTACAATTATGTTCATCACTGTATACAATCTTAAACTAAATAGGATTACAACCAAGTCCTCAACAAGCCATAGGTACATACGATCAACACCTGGATCCCAAACCCTGTTGTCATAACCAGCTGATATGATAAGATAGAGATGTATCAATGAACTATGCATAACCCAGTAGATGGTGACAACCTGGCCTAAATGGATGATGTAAGAAACGAGCCACTCAAAAATTGAAAGTAACACCCTGGGTGCATCAAATACCATATTGTTAGGGTACACAGGTACTACAAATAAGAATGAAGCTGAAAAAGAATTCCCTATAATCAACACATAACTCTCCTCAATCCTCCACCAAGACTTGTTTAACTGCTAAAATAAGAACTCCATCCAACCTATATGTAAGTTAGAATTCGAAAACATGTAAAGGTTGTACGAAAAAGGGGAGGCAATAGTCACTTCACCACACCAATCTAGTGACCAAGGCTCGTTGTTAAAAACTGTAGCTTGATCTAAATCTCTAAAGTCAAGGTCATCCTCTTCCTGGAAATCAAGAGGAACTCTCTCCTCTACCTCAAAAAGTGGGTCATTCGAAATCCAAACACCATCTACCTCAAACAACGGGTTGTCCATCAATGTGATCTGAATTTTTTAAAACTTGGTCGCTTGAGGCAACTATCCAAATCATACATCAACTGAATGCTATCAAGTTCATCAATTACCTCTAGGAAAAATTCCTGCCTCCTTTTATCCTCATGTTCCCTAGAATTATTTGTGCTCTGAATCTAATTTTCTCCTTCCTGAAGGGAAACCAAGCATCATCTAATGCCTCATGAGTATTCTTAAGCTCTCTATTGAGTTCCATAATCTCATTCCATTCTTTATTCAGCTGATCAACATGTATTTCAGCAACCTTAAGAATGTTATTCCTGTAGGAAAGCAAATACAGATAATCTGATTTCATAGTTTCAAGAGCTATTTTGATCACTTACAAATCAAAAACAAGCCAATCTGCTTCCACTTCCTTTTAAACCTTCATGTAGAGGTCTTCAACCATTTTGTGAGTGCTATCATAATAGATCAATGATGCCATAACACTATCATTACTAACCTTCAACTGATTCTTTGAGGAAAATTTTTCATTATTGTCCTGTTGAAGCGGTTCATCATCTTGTACTGTCATCTTAGATTATTCCTCTAAATTCATGTCATGGGTATTAGAGATAAATGGTCTATTATGCAAAGATTCGAACCTACTATTACCAACATAGAAATTTGTGCCCTATGTATTCTCTTCTGCATGATCAATACCTGAAGGCTACAACTCAATGGGGGTTGACTACTCTCCTTTTTCAAGACCCTCTATTAGATGGTTCTGGTCTACTGGAAATTCTTCATACACATTCTTGCACTGATCTTTTGCAAGGAGATCCTGAACCATTTCCAAATACTTTTTTTTGCCATATCCGTCTTATTTTGCTGCTCTAGATGAAGCTCCAAGTAATCGCTAAATGGTAAGTTATTCTGAACTCAGTCAGGAAGTTTTTTATATTCTCTGTAAATGTTGAGAATTTCTTTTCTTATATCAAAATTTCCACTTCTATAGGCTAGCTTGTCATTAGTATGTTGTGGATGTCCATGTTTATCATAAATCTTCCTTTCATATGCATTGGTTTTCTTTACTTTTCCCTTGGCATAGTTATCCTTCCTATCCCTTATATCTCGATCAACTAATCTCAGATCCTGTTGATGAGATAGGCTAAGTTTTGAGTAATCAAAATTTTTTACTGGGTAGTTGGGGCCTAACAAGTCAATTTCCATTGGACCTAATAAGGTAGGAAGTTTTATCTATTCAATTTCACAGTTTTCAAGTATCTCCTTCTTTCGAGATTTTAGTTGTTCAAATTGTGTCTCCTTCGCAGTAATATGTCGCTTCTATTTTGCAATGTTTGCTATAACATTACTAGCTTGCCTTTTTAGTTCCTGTATAACACATTTGCACTCATCTGCCTTTGATTTTAGTTCTTCAACTTCTTTTTTCATTTCATCTAGTTCCTGTCCAAATTCGTTCATTGATGATTTTACTTTGGCATCCTTATTTTCTACCCTTTTAAGCTCCTCTTGGAATTTACTCAGATAGGTTGTCATTTTTTTATTAGAGCTCTAGTGTCCAATCTCTGCTCATACTCCAGTTGATATTTCAGTTTTGCCATCTGATTGCACAACTCAAGTTGTCGTGCAGAAATTTCTTGTGCTTCCCTTAATTGGTTTTCCTCGTACTCACAAATATTTGCCATGCCCACTGACTGATTGAAATCTTTGTAGATTTTGTTCACTATTTCATTGATTTTGTTGTATCAAAATTTGCCAATAAGTCACTAGAATGACAATCAGGAAATGATTGTTTCTTGTCTACACTTTAACACTTGCAAGCCTTTCCAAGTTTGGTTACGAGATGATTTGAATTTTACCAATGAAAATTATGTTTGCTTCCAAACGTTTGAAGATGCTGGCACGAAGACGTTACTGCACTACACAATCTCATGCACTCAATGACACTAGTTACTTGCGACTACCCTCTACCAATAGCTCGTCTTGAGAACCTCCTCTTGGTTAACTATATAGTTCTGACCCTCTGCTATGTTGATGGATGGTGGACCTCTAATATGCTTGCCCAACTTCTAGCTGTTATGTTTGCTTGTACATCAATACTCAGCTCCAGAAATTATCAACTTCAACTACTCATATTCTGCTAACTTTTATTACCAATAGTTGAGAACACCCAGTTCACACAGCAAGACAACTCTACCATATTCACGGGACCCCTATTCGGCTCCTGAAACAAATATCATGAGTCTTCAATGTGTCTTCTAACCTCCAATGTCACGCAACCTTTGTCAACTCTTTTAAGGTAATGACCAAAAAATGAATCCTGTCAGAAACTTTCAACGGATTTGGCATATAAAATCACCTTTATGGCAACAAACCTATTCACAGCATATTGGACTATAAAGTTGAATGTCTTGAGCTCCTATCAATGTCCAATACTTAATTCCTCGGTGTTTCCTATTCATGGCAATCTTCATTCACATGCAACAACCTTTTACTTCGTAAAAGAACACTCGAAAGGTTTTTTTTTTGTAACGGCTCCACATTGTCGAAGGCTTTCTGTCAAGCACCATCTTCAAACCTCTATCCATAGTATAGCCAAAGACAAATAATTTCTCTCATATCTGCCAAAGACAAATATCCTCCATGTAAGATGAAACCCTAACGCTATCTATACGAGTTGTGGCAGGTAACCTCCATGTCTTCCTGCTTGTCGATGACACCTCTCCTAATGTATGGAGAATCTGAATAGGTAACAATTGTTGTTGATTTGGTAAAAATAAGATGACTTCTCAAATTGACGAGTCCTCTAATAGTTTATTTGCTCAGGTCAAGAGTTTAACGGCAGATGTGTGATGGAGCTCCTCCTATGTCCCGCCAATTTTGAATTCGAAGACCAAAAGAATGAAGTCTTTCCAATTAAAGGCCAAGATGCACAGTTAATTGACTTTACTTTTCAACCCACCATATATCCTTTCACGTATAGACACTGATGAAAGAGAAAATTATATGTTACTTCACTTCCCCCAATTCAAACTTGTTCTTCCGCTAACGTGCCTTGTCTTAGAATTGTGTTTCAAAATTAACGCTCTCTACTACCATTTCCCAATCCGAGAAATTCGCAAGAATGAATGGCTTCATTCTCCAAAACAAACACTTTCCTTGCGCACTATTTTGGATTGGATGGACTATAACACAGAGTCGAATGGTTTTTAACCAATAGTGAGTGGAGTATGCATATGCCAAATTCTACTCCTAAACTTCCCACAACAAGCCATTTTCACCAAAGAAGGTTACTGTATATGTTTATAGCTATGGTCTTACGTCCTGTCAAGTGGCTATGACTGGAATCAGCACTCCAGAAAATATTAATGCTATATTTCGTCAACTATTCGAGTCCATCATGAATGTCTTCTCACCTTTACTATACTCATCTGATTATGTAACAACCAAAGTTCTTCAACTGCGATTGTCACGCATTCTGTAAACGTCTTGTCATTAATCTGTCATTACCTTCTATACTTCTTTTCACGGTAGAAATTCGGACTTTCAAAAAAACATTACTTCTCTACACCTTCAACTCTCTCACCAATCGTTCCTTCCTCAGAAAAGCAGAGTCTCAATTGATTCTAGCAAAAAAACTATTCACCCAAGTATGAGAGCCTCAGGAGCGTAATTCACTAACCTGGAATAATTTCTTTTCGTAGCTCTAAATTTAAATATCAGAATTGATTATCATTGTTTAGGGAAGACCATGAGAGATAGACGTCCCATTCAATAAAGCATGACCATCAAGATTCTTAGCTAGGAGGGCTAAGTTCAACATTTCTTTAACCTGCTCGCTAGCAATCCTAATAAAATCTCACAAGCCGGCCAAAAAACTACTCTGATCTAACTCCACAGAATGGAAGGATACTCCGCTCTGATACCACTGAAATATCCCAATCGGATATTTACTCGTTTTTTGCCTTTTAGACATATTCAGAACTAAAATATGCAGATATATTACCAAACTCAAACAAAATCAGTAGAAACTCCAATAGGTATTTACCCACCTACTTCTTGAATATAGTATTCAAAACTTGAACATAGGTAAATGTAATACGATATAATAATAAAACTAGAAGATTCTCCACAAGATAATAATCTATTCTTGTTCAAATAATATTTAGGAATTCAAGCATATAAAATGTGTTACAAACCAATAGCATAAAACCAGAAAACTCACAACTCCTTAAAACAACATTATTGCATTATACAATAGCAATACAATAACCAGCACTAACAAATCCAATCTTGAATACAATTTAATAGTTGGAATACTAGAATAAGAACCTATAAGCACAAATGAAACACCTTAATTGATGTCTCCCCAGGCAATGGGTTTACATCCACTGTCTTCCGACACGAGGGGCTACGTCCTCATACTAGCTGAAAGCTAGCTTTCCAAATACCCTTGTAACAGAGAACTGAAATCTCAAATAATAAATCAAGCATGCCAAATGAAAGAGTCTCTTCTCTTTTTATCCCCACAGCTATGACTCTTCGCTGCCCTCCTGGCTTTTCGTCTTGTCTCCACTTGTCCTTTTTGCCCACTTTATAACATTAAATTGACCTTTATATTTTGAGTCCACGCTCTCCAAGTCAATTTTGATATTACATATATAATGTCTTTCACATTTCTAATGTCCTACAAAAGGGGCCATTACAAAGAGAGCTCTATCAAACTTGTGCAAGCATAACTTTGATTGTGTAATATGAATTTGGAAAAAAAGTGAATAGAAAGAAACAATTGGAGCTTAACTTTGATTGAGTGCAATTGTGATTAGTGCAAGTTGGAAGCTTTGACTGTAATTTGCATTTGTTATCTTTGATTCATGTGGTTTTTCATTCCTGATAATTGAATATAAAGAGTTAGGAAGCAATTGGAGTCAAAGCTTTGACTGGGAGTGATTGCAAAGATATATAGACCACGAGCTTTGACTGTAACTTGTATCTCTTTCTTAATTCACAAAAATAGTTAGAATTATTTACTTCTAGAAGTCTTTGTGCCCCATTAGTAAAGATCATTCTTATAGCATAGATTAAGACCGAACTTAGGGCAAAACTGGTACGCTTTCAGCTAGCCTTTGAGTTAGTGTTGGTTTATCGGTATCACCATTTACAACTTTAGGTAGAAGTGTAGTTAGAGGTTTCATCTTGTCCACTACTCGCTTCGCGGGTAAGTGGATTCTTTTCTAAAAGCTAAGAGGAAAGAATATTGGTAATACCCTTTCAGATCTCTAATTTTCTTGCTTACCTTGAATTGATTCAAGGAACGGTGAGAAAGGGGAGCCTTCCCTTTAAGGTAGGAGAGATTCTATCTCACACATTGTGGCTGGTCCACCTATTTTGCAACTAGATTTTACCCAAATGTCGGTTGCAAAATATCCACCCAACACAAAGGTCTAACCTTTTATCATGATGGATGTCATATGGTTGATATCTAAGTAGATCAGGATAGATTATATCTTGTAAATCAATATCAACTAAGAGATAGATGTTGTCACATAGATATCTATAAGTTATATTGTATAGATATATCATTGTGGAATTAATATCCATGGGCAATGTTATGATTTTAATGTTCCTATGGTAAGTATCATAGAGTGATACATGTGCACATACCTTATGAACATTTTGAGTATTTGGTGAATATCATGCGACTTGATATTCAGGAGGCCATTTACTCAAAGTACTTGGTGAATATCATGCGACTTGATATTTTGAGGCCATTACTCCTAATATCATGAAATAATATAATTATGGTGGATATCCATGGAAATGACATTAAATCTGATAATGCATATCTCGCAGATAACTCCTAAGTTGTTGTACTGAGATATGGCATGGTGTATACTATGAAACATAGTATTAGAGACACCATGCGTAGATATTTTCTTGGTAGGGATCATGGGACTTGATAATAGTATACATACCAAGAAAATATAAGTATGATGAATATCATATGGTTGATATTCCTTGTTAAATCATACTTCTAATAATATTGAAAGATAACATCTAATTTTGTGGATATATGTTGATATCCTTGAATACATCATTTAAGAGAATATCATATTGAGATGATATCTTTCTAAATTTCTATAACAATCCTCCCTAGCTAAGAGGAAGTGTTAATGTTGTAGCTTCAGTCCACTTAATTTAACCATGAGATGCCTTGTTATGATTACTAGTTAATCATTCTTATCGGTAATCACTGGACATTAATATATATAATCAAATATAATTAACAATAGCCTAAGCTACTATTCATAAATTAATGTGTTAATGAATAGATATGTCCCATAAAGGAACATGTCTCTCCTTATCTAATTCACAATATGAATACAGAGAGATCACCGCCTTTGGAAAACATGTGCGTTATAGGCAATGTTATTACATTTGTAGTGATCTTTACTCAACAAAGCTAAAGTCAATTGTCCCAAGATATCTGAAGTGAAAAAAATTCAGGCTTTTCTAATTCTTTGTGTCTTGTCACCCTTTGTCCTTTTCTAATCTTCATAAGGTTTTCTAACTCAGTAGTTCAAATGAATCACAGAGGGGAAGAAGGGAGTAGTTGCTGCTAAAGAAAATGGACAAGGGTGCACCTTTGAGATAGAAGCTTTCAAATCTGAAAAGTGGTTAAGTTTGGGAATTAGGGCCACATTTCACCAAAGGGGATGGGACTTGCAATCAAAAAATGTGTACCAACTATCAGGTGTGCACTTGATGTGGAGATGCATAATTTATAAAAGGAAGAATTCAAAGTTCAACTTTAAAAGAGAATTCCTAAGAATAGATGTATGCTTGGACAAGATGACACCCTCAGAAAAGGATAACCTAGCAATGAGTTCCATTTATAGGTGTACACTTAGGGGCAAGTGTGGCCTTGATTATTGGAAAAAAATTGGTTTATAAAAATTAAAGTATATTTACAGTCAGACACTAATGGTAGAAGTGCATGTCACGTAATGGAGACTACATTATGAAGTTAAAAACACTATTCTAAGTGGATGAGGCTTGTGGAAAATGCATCTAACAAAT
The DNA here is from genome assembly GCA_028749045.1 of Cupressus sempervirens. Taxonomy (NCBI): domain Eukaryota; kingdom Viridiplantae; phylum Streptophyta; class Pinopsida; order Cupressales; family Cupressaceae; genus Cupressus; species Cupressus sempervirens. The sequence continues at coordinate 585,212,450 of CM053793.1, read as the reverse complement.
GAAATTCAACTTGTTGTACTCAATTCTAACATGACAAAATCGGGCCAACCCTATACAATGCTCTCATGGACTCATAGGTATCTCTATGATTTTAATGTATTGGATAATATGTTGTAAAAGAAATTCATTATCCTTGAATTGACCTTTATTTAGCATTTTTCATGCATCTTTTTTAAGGGGTTCCATCAAGTTAATCACCTTATTGCTTGTCAAGACAAAGTTTTTCTTCTTTGACTACAAGTGCTTGATTTTTGGAAACCTTCAAGTCTTTTCTTCATTTTTCTTGTTTTTCTATTTAGTTTTTAATCTTGTTTTTCCACTAGGATTATAGCCCTTGAAATTCCACTCATTTCGAGCTATCTTAGGCCTCAAACAGAGTTGTCTAGCTCAAGTTATTAAGGTTTAAAGCATGTTGTGGGTAAGGTTTATTGACCTAGTTGCATGTATTTATTAAAAATCCTTAAGAAGTGGGCTTTGTATTGATAATTGCATGAAATAAAAATGTCATTTGTATGGAAAATGGGTTTAGAACCCCATTTTCAAATCTCACATCACTAAGATATTTTCAATGTTTTAATGGAAAGGTGGGTTTTTCCAATCCTTTTGCATATTATATCAATAAAATTATATTTACATATAAATATAATTACATGAGACACTTTAAATGCAATCAAGTGTAATTTTTATTTAACATTTCATGTCATCATAATGAAAATCACTTTTAAAACTCTAACATCAATATATTCTAAGTCTCAAATGCATAAAGGTGGGCTATTTAAATGTGAATGCATATGTGAAGTTCAAAATATATGCAAATACATATAACTTAACATGTATAAGTGGGGTTTTAAGATGCATTTGCATATAAGAAGCTCATTCTTATAAACTTTTTAACTTAAACGATTTATAGTGGCGAATCCCAACGCATATACACATGCATTTGCATATGAAAAGCACATTTTATTCAACTTAAAGGGCATAGTGGCAATTTTGAGTCAAAATGCATGTGTTTTTTACTCAAGAAAGTCTGTCATTATACTTGCATTCAAAAAAAAGAGCTTGGGCAGTGAATTTTGGATAAAATACATATGCTTTCAACCCCTAAAAACCCGGTATTGAGCCTTTTGACTTGTGTTTTGTATCAAATAGAATTCGATGGCAATTTTAAAGGAAAATGCATGTGTTTCTTACATTTAAAAGTACATTTTATGCATGCTTTTAATCAAACAGACCTAGACTTTGATTTTAGAGGCAAATGCATATGTTTTCAGCATCAAAAAACACATTTTAACATCTCTTAAGTGTTTCTTGTGGGCATAGATGTGGAGGATGAAAACATATGTTTTTGGGTTCTAAAAACCTGTTTTTCTTTCCTCTTTCATGCATTTTGGCTCTCTATATCTAGGGCAGCGATTTTACATGCATTTGCATGCTTCCAAGCACATGCAAACACTCAAAACAGCCTGCCCAAACACGTTTCTTGCTCAAAATGGCTCATTAAAGGGAGATTTGTGCATCTAATCCCAACATTTTGCATTGGATTCTAGGGTAAGAACCTTCACTTACACCTTGTTCCTCATCCATTTTAAGTAGCATTTGATGCACTAGGCACCATTTTGGGTTGTCATTATATATGGTTTTGATTTGGTCAATATAGTTGCTATACTCGTGCATTTTGTTTCTCCATTATTCAACACTTGTCAACCTTTAAATCTTAACTTGAATATGCACTCGTTTCTTAACAAGCTTGAGTCAAAATCTTGTCTACATAATATCTTTTTGGAGATCTTTCTCTAAATCCGAAAATCATTTGGATTTATTTTCAGATTTCTTCAAAGATTTGGGGAAGAACTTTGCTCTTGTTTTCTCAAAAGAGGTAAATTTTCTTGTGCAATTTTGGGGCTTTGTTTTCCATGTGTTGTATATATTTTTTAAAAATGCAACTCTTCCATTTCATTTTGTATTGTCCCCCTATTTTTAGCAGTTGGCAGGTAGTCAGTGAGGCCATTTCTTCATGGTCTGGCAGGACGTTTAAAGGGTCCATGGTGATCGACTTACTATTTCTAGTAAGTTAGTGATGGCAGTTTCCATTTTTGGCAAGCACCTAGGTGCTATATTTAGTCAGTGATGATATTGACACTTCTAGTGGTATATATTGAATTTATGTTTTAAAAACTGTTTCTGAGCATTTAGAGGGGGTATTAATCATTAATTCACGTGGAATATAATCCAAAGTCTTAAAACAAATGCTTTTAAGTGAAAGGTGTGTTGAAGAAGCCTTTTAAGTGAAAAGTGTCTCCATGAAGCTTTTAGCTTGGTAGTTATTTATTATTTATTCAAAGTTATTAAATGAAAGCTTCTAATGGAAAAGTGTATTGATAAAGGCTCTTTTGTGAAAAGTGTGTGAGAGAAGCTACTTCTTTTGGTGTCTTGAAGAAGACATCTTAAATTACTATAAAAGTAATGCTTTGTGAGAAAGCAATTCATTCATTATATACTTTTGATTATGAATTTGGTGAGCTTCTCCAAGAGTTTGATATTGTTGTTGAAATTACTGATTTCTACAACTCTCATTGCACTTTGGATTGGTTATGTATACCAATGAATTGTGTTTGTCAGTCTAATTATTGGCATGCAATTGATCTCAGACTTTTACAGATGCATTTGGGCCAAACAGTAAATTAATTACTGCTGCAAGCAAGAGGAATAAGGTGGATATCATAGGGTATCAGAGATCTACAACTAAGGAAGTCATTTACACTATCTGAAGCACCATTTGGGAGGCTGCAATCAGAATGACAGGCACCATGGAAACTCCAATAGCTGTGTTATTTATTACAGGTCGGCGTCACATTATGTTGGGTTGTGATCACTATTACAAGTGACATTTGGAATTAGGGAATACAGCATTTGGCTTGGAAGCTAGTAGCAAGCGGCGCTCATACATCTGGATAAGAAATTTTCCAAATTCTAACAGTCATAAGGATCCAAGATTGAACTTTCTATTTGCTAGGTTCTCTCATTTAATAAGTTTATGTATGTTACTTGGCATTGTGATTACTTGGTATCGTACTTAATTGCAATTGTTATTAGAAGAAATAAAGTTGGAGTTGAACTGTAAATGTTACCTCAACATGTATTTGTCTGTATTCTAGAAAAAACAAATAAAAAGCATGTATTTGAAAAAACAAAGAAATTATACACATTCAAAACACAAATAAAATTCTTCAGCATAGATTGAGAGTGAGCAAGCAATGCTCATTACAGTGGTATTAGAGCTTGTATGCTAAGTTTTACACAACAATGTCAACCCACCTAAATTGAAGTTAGAACCGGTTGGGTTTCATTTCCAGATTTGCATAATTTTATTTTTGTTGATGATCTTTCTTCCATCAAAATTCTCCAAGTTGCATATGAAAGATCTTCATTCTTGTATATGCAGTCGGGATTAAATATAATGTTCTAAACATTGAGTCACTTTCAAGAAGAAAGGAGTTTGTATCACATGCAAGTGCAAGATTAAACCCCACTTTTCAAGTGCATTACATACTCATTCCATGTTTTTACCAAGGCTGCAAATCCACATAAAAATCCCATTTTTGAGTTTTCCTCTCATTTGAAGAGTTCCCTTTGCCTAAATTCCTTCACCCTTTGTAGCTCAAAGGCCTTCCACTTATATCCTATACGTATACTCTTCCAAATCTGCGATGTTCGAGCTTGAAAGACCATGTTATGGCCTTTTCTGGAAACTCAAGAACGCGAACATGATGCTATCATACAAAGAAAGGGATGGAAGATGCAATGATTGTAGGCATAGAATGCTTTCAAGACTAAAATGATAATGAGAAAATGTTTTTCCAGTAACCACCACTATGATGCAAAACAATCAAAGATGTGGATTCAGATTTCGGTTCAAGATGCTTTCACCAAACTAGACAACGTCAATCATAAAGCATCCCTATAGCGTCATGAAGATCAGTGAAGAATGATGTAATAGGAGTTGTCTATTGTCAAACACTTAAAATATTTTCATCATGTATTTCTAATTTTTTTTTGACAAATTACATATAATGTAAATATAAGATGCAACTGCATGTGATAGTATCACGTGCAAAGTTGTTTCATGTAATCATGTTGCAAGTGATTTAAGCCTTGTAACATTGAATAAGTCATTTAGTTAGAAGTTTGTTAAAGAATAAGTCAAGGTGGTTGAGGATTCCCCTTTTTCTCTCATCTTTTCCTATATAAAGGAGGGAGCTCAAAGTAAATTAAGATCATCTTTTGACAAGATGAGAAATTTCTGCCAATTTGTATATGCACTCTTCAAGCTTAGATGTAAACTTGAATTGCTTTCAATAAAAATAGTGAATTGCTTTCAAACTTTGTGTTGATTCAAAGTGTTATGTGACGACATTTTCTAGGTATTGATTATGAATTTTGGACTTTTGCTCAAGAGGGATTTGAATTCAATTATGCAGACTTTGAGGTGGTTATTTTATTCAGAGTCAATTTGAACTTTTGAAAACATTGTGCTACAAGAGGACAAATTGTTATAGTTGGTAGTGGCTGTAATTACTTAGAACTAAAGACTTTGGGCTTCAATTGTAGGCATTTTTATTAAATTTGAGAGGATACAGTAAGAGATTTTGTGCCTTATTGGTTATTCTACTTGAAACCTCATACAAGACAAGTACAAGAGACTATGGGTTTATGTATTTGTTTCACAAAATATAACACATAACTGCTGCCTATGGTATTGTTCTTACATCAATTTCAAGTCACTGGAACTATTGTAGCAATAAGGTACTTTTTGTTAAGTTGGAAAGTTGTATGCAAATCATTCCTGAAAAAGGAGGAACTGATTAAGAGAACCCTTCTTTTTGTAATTTCAGCTAAGTTCATGTTGAAGCCACCTATGGTAAGAAGGATAAAGATATAGATAAAGATATATTTATTAATTTCTAACATGAGACCACAAAGAGGGTCTAAGGGATTGGAAAACAGACAATGAGGCCACAACCAATAGTAGGAGCACCAAACAATATCTGAGGAAAGAACAAGTAAGAAAGAAAAAGAACAAAATAGAGAAAGATTAAATACTCCTCACAGACGAGAAGTAGTCCAAAATAAAAAAATATGGTCTGGGGCGAGGGTGTGCCCTATGCCATCTCAAGGAGTCGTTGGGGATGTGGTAACATTGTCAGGTGTGTCCTCTATGAGGCCTCACAAATCTTATGTGACAAAAGGAGAGTCGAGTGACCGTTTCGTCCCTTAGGCAAAAGACACAAAGGTGAAGGAGGTGATGAGCTTGTCTGAGGTTTGTCTTGATGGGAACTAAAGCTACAAAGTGTGATCACAAAGCCACATGGCCTCCTAGAGATAAAGTGCAAGACACCACTAGTCAATGTATCTAAAAAATGAAGAAAGCGACCTGCACTCTCTGAATAGGCAATATAACCTCCCCCTAACTTCATAATAGATGGGGCAACGAAAAACAAAATGAGTCTCAATTTCCACATCCCTAAGGGGGCAAAAGAGGCAGATCATGTCCTCTCTATCAATCTAGTGGTCAATCTATATGCGTAGTCAATGGGAGCCCACTCTGAAAGATCCCAAAAAAAATAAAGCGGAGGGCATGATTCCAACAATAAGTGAGGTACAAAGGTCGCACAATAAGACTTTGTGCCAATTCAACCTATTATATGATGATATTTTCTCGAACCGGTTGTGAGTTTTACAAAAAATTTCAAGAGGGGTGTGAATTCAATTGTGTAGACTTTGAATTGTCTATTGATTTCAAAGCCAATTTGAGCTTTTGAAGACATTGTGTTGTAGGAGAACAAATTGTTATGGTTAGTGGTTGTTGTAATTACTTAGAATTGAAGACTTTGGGCTTCAATGGTAAGTGTTTCTATTAAATTTAAGAGTATCCAGTAAGAGACTTTGTACCTTCCCGGTTATTCTAATAGAATCCCCATTTGAGACAAATTCAAGACTTTCAGTTCCTATATCTGTTTTGTGAAATATCAAAAGTTAACTACCACCCCTAGTGTTTCTCTTCCATCAATTCCAATGTCACCAGTATAATTGTAGCAATAAAGCACTTTTTGTTAAATTGGAAAGTTGAAGTTGCATGCAAATCATTCTTGAAAAAAGAGGAATTGATTAGAAGAACCGTCTTTGTTGTAATTTTAGTTAAGTTCCTATTGAAGCCACCTAAGGTAAAAAAGGGAGCCTCCCCGATTGTTGAGAAGAGAGATAAATCTCATGAGACATTGCCTAAAGTAACAATTTTGTATGTTGTAGTCATAGTGACTCACAAATTTTTTAGCCAACAATATTAACTTCCACCTTACAAACTCTATATGTTTTGAGACATGGCTTGTTGAAATTCCTCATATTATTCCAATGTTGAGGAATAGGAGAGATCAACAAGATTCTATATACAATCCATAAGTTTTGAGATAGGGCATGTTGAAATTCCTCATATTTTTCAAATGTTTGGGCCATTAGGGAAACTCAACAAGACTACATGCACCCACGGAAACACATTTGAGTGTGTATATTGCTAATGGGGAGACTCGCTTGGGTTTATGTTCTATTTATAATTAGACTTAGTTTTGCTGCCCTTTGTATACTTTTTATTAATGCTAATGGCAGGTATTAACAATTTCAAAATAATTTTAAAGAAATATTAAAGTAAAACATTTATGTCTGGCAGAAGTGAGACATGAAAGATAAAAAGAAATGTAAATTTTGGGTGTAAGAACTAATCAGCGTGCATTATAGGCTAGAAGTGGTCCATTACAAAAGAAAACTAAAATAATATAGCTTACTTGTCATTATTATGCAACAAATGGAGCCATTTAAACTTTTCCGTTCATACAAAATAGAGAAAACATAGGGAATTGTATAAAGTAAGATGACCTTATTTATCCAGGCACCTGTCTTCAAAAGAGGCTGGGACAAAGAACTTAATATTTTCTGCAGGAGTCTGGATTGCAAATAATCAAACTTTTCTCCAATAAGAAAGCCATCTTGCCTTTCAGTAGTGTATCCTCGTCTACATAGTAAAATATTCAAATATGTGACACAAAAAGATTATTCTCTTGCATGTAATATTGAATTAGATGATAAAGGTAACAGGTGCAATATTCAAATGGAAAGATAATATCAATTTCAATGAATGATGAAAAAATTGTCATGAGGAAGAAACTAGGCATAGAAGCTTCTAAAAGAAGAAACTAGAATGTATCCATACTGAACTTTCTTATCAATTATCCCATCCAACTTAATTGTTAAATCTTTTCAATAACACAACTAAATGAGAGATTAAATCTCGCATATGGTTTTCTCTCCAACCTTTTCTAATCATACTTTTGTAAATTGGTATTATTATAAACAAACTTCATGGATCAAAGATTCAACTTGTATTGTGTACTAATCCACAATCCCCTAATACAAAGTCATGTTTTAATATAAATTTTAATACAACATCTTTAGATAGACTCTGCGCAATTGTTTAAATTGACTTTTGAAAGGGTCACTATTGAGTACCAAAGGATAATAATTACAAGCATCAAAATTGCCAACATACATTGGAATGGTTACATATTTTTTCAATTGCTATTTTGAATTATGATAAAACAATTCTTGGCTCAGTATTCCCTCATAATTCTTTCTTTGTTAATGAATCAAGGATTTTTGCAAAATGTAGTTATTATCTCCAAAATTTGCGCCCTAATGCTCAAGTCCTGAAACCTTCAGCAATTTTGGAGTAATATTGGATCAATCAGAGGTTGTGGGTAACCTATGACCTGATTGAACCTCCAAATTCTAGGCTAGTTCCTATCTGATATATCAGATAAACTCGCCTATACTAAAAAAGGATGTAAAATTTGTATGGAAAAGGGGTAAAGAGGTAAGCTTGTAAAATGGAAAAAACCTAAATGATGAAAACTAAGGTGCTACACCAGAATAATAATGCAAATTACTGTTATATTATGTAGCACAATGAACGCTTTCAACAGATAACCACAAAAGACACCTGAAGGAATTGTTAATTCATATAAAATATTTTACGAGAAGGCTAAAAGATGAATATACGAAAGGAAATAAATCACAATCAAATATGTCACCAAGGAAACACAACTCAAAACCTATGAATAACAGATATCAAATACGGAAGATACCAAATGAGACATTACCCAAAAGGTTTTTGAATGAAACAAGGTTTTTGAATGAAACACAACTAGATAACATCAATCACCAAAAACATACTACCAAATCTTTACTCCAAAAAGCTGAGTTCAATGAAAACTATATTACGATCAAAAGCCCAAAGAACAATACATCTGCATAAATAGCTAAGAAAATTTGAGAAAAAGATGTCAAGGACAAAAAATCACATGTGCAACACTTTACTCTCAAATCTGAACCTTTTCTCTATCAAAAAGACAAGTATATAACAATAATGAAATTCAATCATCTTCCCACCAAATTAGGAAGGGTTGAATATCCCAAAAAAATTGCTTACAAAAAGAGTCTAAAAACTCCCAAAACATGCCACATGCTCTCCAAATTGTGCCTTGATCAAATACACATGTTGACAAGTCAAAGAAGACTCCATAAATGCCAAAAATCGCTCCATAATTCACTCCAAAGTCATGAGTCAGAACTCTAAGCCTGAAAATGATAATTGGGACACCTCCCTTGAAATTAGGCATTTTAACTCACCTATCCCTCATCTCTAAGTTGACCAATGATTCAAACTTTTAATTTGAAATCCAAAAATGCAAAAATCCCTTTTTTACTTATTATTTAATTGCATTTAAAATTATTATTATTAAATAGTTGATTTATTCATCAACTAAAAAATAATAATATTTACAATTTAAATAAAATGCACTAATAATAAATTATTAATTAAAATAATAATATAGACTTCAAGAATTAAGTTCTATACTATTACTTTAACTAATAAAACATCATTCTCCTAAATTAAGCACTTTGCAGACCCGAAATTCTATTCAATTCCATAGAGGAATAAAAGGGAAAAAGGCATGAAAAAAGTTATTGTTTTGTTTTATCATTTCGATTTTTTAGAACTGAACGCAAGGTTTGGTTTTGAATGAAAGAAAGGGTTGAAACCCTAGCCGCCATAATTGGGGAAGTCTTGAGGGTTTTGGCTATTGTTGCTATGATTGTTTTCCTCTTTAAACTGAAGCCTCATCTCTTCCTTGCATATTTTCTCCTTGTTGGGGATATGGCATTGAATTCTTTGTTGTTTAGCAGTGGAGATCTAGAAGTTTTTTTTGCACTTATTTGCATGACTTAATGGAGTTTCGCATATCTATTGTTGTAGTCATAGGTCATGGATATTTTGTTTATTGCATTTGATTCTCTTCTTGAGATATACAGCCCTAAATCTAGTTATTTCAAAATACTGAAGTGGGTTGTTGTATGTGATCATGGGTTACTATGAAACCCTAGCCGCATGCTATTAACATTTTGTGCTTCCATTTCTTATGACTGGATGTCGGAATTGTAACATTTGCTGCAACTGGAATCCATTGTGAAGCAAAGACACTACTATTTTTATAGCCGTAAGTTGTGACTTTCTTTTCTTTCCTGGAGTTTTTTATTGATTTTGTTACTTGCATCATTGTAGTATTCTTTCTGCCGTCACTACAAATTTGCTTGGAATTTGTGATTTGGAAATTTACTAGGTGTTTTCTATTTTGCATATGAAAAGAAAACGTGACCATGCCCTTGCAAAAAAAGTAGTCGTACATTTGATGAACCTGTAGTTGGGTCATTATATCTGTTTGAAAATGATTTCTTTTTTGCATAGATTAGGATTCTCCTTGCAGTTGTAAGTTTCAAAAACACATGACTTTGTTTTCCAACCATGACATGCTTCTTCTGTTTTGATGTATATCTCTGTCTTTTTCTTTCTGATTGTTCTCTTTGCACTGCTTTATGGAGTTTCCATATATAGACATGATAAAACATATATGCTTTCTTCCATTTTTTAGCTTCTAGGTAAATTGAAAATCTGATATATCATGTAATAGATGTCTGTTCTTTTTCTTTTGTCTTGATGCTTTTGCTATTCTCAAACTTGCATCACTTTAACAGTATCTTTCTGTAATATTTCAGACCTAGAGCTAAAAATGAATCTTTTATCGCATTTTCCTTTACTTGACGTGATAACTTCCTCATAGTCATAATTTAAGATGTTTATGAAAACGAGCTTCCAGCCCTAATTCTTTTCTTAGAGATTTTTGTAGCACGTGTTGAATCTTGAATTTCTGAAAACCGACATCCAGATGCTTGTTTAAATGCTATAGCTTTCAAATATAACCTTGTAGCCCATTCAGTTTATACTTTGTAACATACCTTCATGGTTCATACCTTATGCCTTTTCTGAGTATTATTTATCTCATAGTTCAAAATCTCATCGTTTTATCGCCGATAAGTCTACTTCTCATGAGAAGTTTTTGGTGGTGAGAAAACTCAAGTTTTTATTGCCACTTAAGGCACCAAGAAGTTGAACTTATCGTTGCGAGAAGTTGGTGAGAAGACGATGATATATTGCCAACTTATCGCGATAACTTACTGTTTTCTCGCGGGCGGCGTCCAGTATATAGCTGCGCTTTTAAAAACGCAATTTCATTGTTTCCTTTGTTGCGTTTGGCATCTTGGGTGGAGAAGGGTTTTGGAGCAGCACTTAGGTGTTTGGCAACGATTTGTAGTGATTTCCAGGGGATTTGAAGCTCTTTCAAAGCAAATCCAGATCCACAAGTAAGTTTCTCAATTTTTTTCTTTTGAGTTAAACTTTTTTTTGTCTTCCCATACTTGCATATCTTGCATCATACTTGTATATCTTGCATTTGTAATGTTCTCTAATACATTTTACAGTTTTAGAGTGAATGAGTCATGACAAAGAGTCAAAGACCTAACACCATCTTTTTTCAATTTTTCCAAAAACAATCAAGTTTTTCTCAATAATTTCAAAACTTTAAGGCTAATACATTTTTTGTTTTATTCTTTGATTTTCCAGCAAATATGGCTTCTACATTTGGGTCAGCTGCAGCATCTTCCAGTGGTCCCATAGCATGTCCATCTGGATTCATAGGCACGCGCCCTAAAGGGGCTAGAGACTTTGCATGGAAATATACCTTTGAAGGAACAGAGTATAATAGTGTCATATGCATAAAATGTGAAAGACAAATCCGTGGAGGCATATCTCGTTTGAAATACCACATTGCTGGTATAGAAAAGCGTGACACAAGGATTTGTGATGTGACTACAGAGGAAATAAAAAGGGAGATGCTTGCTTTGCTTAGTGCCCAAGAAGAGAAGAAGTTGAAAAGGGAAAGGGCAAAATTGGCCATGAGGGCAGCCAGTTATGAATTGCAAGGTATGTTTCCTTTTAACAATCATTTATTATTTTCTAATCACGACTAATGCTTGTGCTAAAACAATTATCAATTTATCATGATTCATAATGAGATGATGTGGGTTGTGTCATGTGACTAGGTATCCTAGCCACCCTTGATGAAGAAGAAGAAGCAGTTGAGGGGATAGTGGGCTCTTTTCGTGGCCCAAGGATCCGCGTACGGAACACACCTACTCGCGGCAGGTTCTAGAGCTCAACTTCCACATCTGTTAGGTCTAGTAGACCACAAAACTCTTCTATTGATGGTTATTTTGTGCATAGAAACACACCTGGAGCACAACCATCATTAGAGGGTATTGGATGGAACCATGATGTGCATGCGCAACTTGACATTCAATGTGCTGATTTTTGGTTTTTTAACAAGCTCTTCTTCAATGTTGCAGCAAGTCCATATTTTCTGAATTTTGTGAATTTTGTGACTAGTTGTATGGTAGCAGGAAAGGGCTACAAACCACCTACTCCTGCAGCCTTAAGTGGGAGGTAATTCACTTGTTTTAAACTTCAATACTTTTACAATTTTACAATTTACTTATTTTTGTTGAAAGTAAATTTTCTTAATCAAACTCGTGTACTTAAAGTGAATTTCATTTTTTATTTTGTGCTTGTAGATTGTTGAAAGATGTTGTTTGTAGGGGTAAAGATGTGGTTGAAGAGCAAAGGTTAGAATGGAAACAGTATGGCTGCACCATACTTTCAGATGGATGGACAGATGGAAGAAACCATACCATCATCAACTTTTTAGTTTCTTGCAAGGATCAAGTGGTCTTTCTTAAATCCTTGGATGCCTCGGACAAGATAAAGACGGCTGAGACTTTGGCTCGAATGCTAGAGAATATTGTGATAGAGGTTGGGGCTGAAAATGTGGTGCAAATCATAACCGACAATGCAGCGGCATATGTGGCAGCAAGTAGGATCTTACAAGAAAAGCATAATGTAATGTTCCCAAGTCATTGTGTTACCCAAAGATTGCCTAGACAATGGAGCCGTACGATTTTATGCAGAGAAACAAGTACAGGAAAACAAATGGGGTGCAGAGACAGAGCACAAATGTTCGTACGGTGGGAATCTAGGGCTTGCCGATTAAAATCTGTACGGTGGAACTCAAAGGGAGCCGTACATGTAAGAAAATGTCCGTACATCAAATGTGAAGGCCGTACGGAAGATGAAGTTGAAATCCGTACATGGCTTGAGTCTGTACGATAGAGTATGGGAGGATCTCAAAAAGGCCATACGGTATTATTGCTTATGAGTCTGTATTGTGAAGCGGGAGGCAAATGGGGAGTTGTACGGTGGTACAGTGCAACCGTGCGGTGAGAGCAGGGGCTGGGAATTTTGGGCCGTACAGTTAGGAAGTGAGTATGGAAGGTTGATCACAATGTGCACGAACACACAAATACAATTGAGAATTTGCAAATAATGAGAGCACTCCAATTGCCAGATACAAGCCAGATAAACACCAACGGAATAGGGTGAGGGTTGATTCCCACCGAAACCGAGCAAGCCAAATAGGGAAGGTCTTTCACTTCCGAAATGGCGAACAATGCCGAACTCCAATAGGAATCCGCAGAACAGAGAAATGAAATCCAAAAACATACCTATCGACTACTACGAGCCATGCTTAAATACCCATCGGGAAAAGCTTTCCGAGGGTGTACAAGGATTAGCCGACAACGACACAAACTACTATGACAAAAATTAAAGTTTGGGTCCGAGTTAAATTAAAACAATCGGCCCGTTACACAAAATAATTAATTACATTTATTTTTCGTCGGGGACATCACAGTCCTCCCGCCTCGAAATTTGCTTGTCCTCAAGCAAATGCAATGTCAGATGTTGTAGGATGTGTTCGCCCTCCCACGTTGCATCGTCTAGTGGTAGATGTCGCCAACGTACCAAATATTCTCTCACAGTTCGGTTACGCAAGACCTTTTCGCGCACTTCGAGAATCTCAACAGGTTCCAGGATGAGTTTCCCCTCCTCATTGAGTGGTGGAAGCTTTGTAGTGACAGTGATGTTTTGCCCGATAGCCTTCTTCAGACAGGAAACATGGAAGACATTATGAATGTGGCTACCTTCGGGAAACTCCAGTTCGTACACTACCTCACCAATGCACCGAATCACACGGTAGGGGCCATAAAACCAGGGCTTCAGTTTCTCCTTCCCTGTTCCCTTCAATGATGACTGTCGATAAGGTTGTAACTGGAGATAGACCAGATCACCCACTTTGAAACTCCTCTCTAACCGATGTCTGTCGATGTATACCTTCTATCGGTTTTGTGCCTGTTGTAGGTTTTCTTTCGAGCTCCTTAAAATGTCCTGTCCTTCCTGAAGCCAATCCTTGGCCCTTGGAGCACGGCTATCGCCTAGCACTATATCGATGAAGGAGAGTGGTTCGTGCCCATATAGAGCCTTGAACGGCGTCATCCCGATTGACATGTGATAAGTGGTATTGTAGCAGTATTCCCCAAGGTGGATCCATTTCACCCATGCGCGTTGTTGTGCCGAGACGTAGTTCCATAGATAACCTTCAAGCCATTTGTTCACAATTTCAGTTTGGCCATCTATCTATGGGTGGTAACTTGTGCTTGATGATAGTTCAATTCTTGCCATCCGAAACAGTTCTGTCCAGAAGATACTGACAAAGCGTCCATCCCGATCACTGACAATGTTTCAAGGTAATCCGTGTAGGCGAAAGACTTCTCTGAAAAATAGATTGGCAACCTGTGTAGCCCGAAGGTCCGAGGGGATGGCGAAGAAGTGAGCATACTTTGTCAATCTGTCAACTACCACAAAGATGCAATCCCTTCCGTTCACCCGGGGAAAACCTGTTATGAAATCCATTGATATACTTTCCCACTTATGTTCAGGAATCGGCAGAGGTTGTAGCAGTCCGGCAGGAAGAGTATGTTCGGATTTGTTCTGTTGACAAATAGTACATTCTCTAACATGCTACAACACGTCCCCTTTCAATCCCTTCCATGAGAACCTTTCCCGCATACTTCTGTAAGTCTTCAGGAAGCCAGGATGACCAGCCAGAGGGGAGTTGTGCATATGCTTTAGGATCTTCTGCTTAAGCTTGGATTCTGGCACTACGTAGATCCGATCCTTATAATAGATGATATCATTCACCACTTTATAACGATCATCATGGATGTGACCATCCATTATCTCACAGGCAAAAGTATTTTTATAATATTCCACCAGTAGCTATGCCCTCCAGTCAGCTGAGATCTGCTCTAGTGAGCAGATGGTGGGTTTTCGGGACAGGGCATCTGCAACAACATTGTTTTTTCCCTTTACATATTCAATGTCAAAATCAAAAGATTGAACCTTGCTTACCCATTTTTGTTGCCGTTTGTTCAAGTCCCTCTGCTCCAAGAAATATCTCAGGCTGTTGTGATCTGTACGGACAACAAACTTGGCACCAACCAGGTACTGTCGGAACTTGGTCAATGCGTGAACAATGGCCAACATTTCTTTATCATAAATGGAATACAGGCGCTTGGCTAGTGTAAGTTTCCTGCTCTCATAGGCGATGGGGTGTCTGTCCTGTATCAAAACCGCTCCAATACCTTCCCCTGATGCGTCGCATTCCAAAATGAATGGTCGGGTGAAGTCAGGAAGTGCCAACACCGAACAAGTGCTCATGGCCTCTTTTAACTTATCGAATGTGAGTTGTGCTTCTTCATTCCACTAGAAAGCCCCTTTCTTCGTCAGATCTGTTAAAGGCGCACTGAGCTGAGAAAAACCCTTGACAAATCTCCTGTAGTAGCTACACAATCCGAAGAACCCTTGCAAATCCTAAGTGATTTCGGGGGAGGCCAATCAAGGATAGCTTGGATCTTCTCCTGATGCACTTGAACCCCATATTAACTGACAACATGCCCCAAGTACAATATCTCCGTCATTCCGAACTCACATTTGGATTGTTTAGCGAATAGGGACTGTTCTTCCATGATACTTAGAACCTCGTTCAAATGTTTCAGGTGCTCCTCCCACGTCCTGCTATAAATGAGAAGATCATCAAAGAACACCAACAAATACTTATGCAACTGCTTGTTAAAGATGCGGTTCATGCATGACTGGAACGTAGCAGGTGGGTTGGTCAGACCGAATGGCATGACCAAGAACTCATAGTGTCTGTAATGGCAACGAAAGGCCGTTTTCTCCACATCCTCTTCCCTCATTCGGATCTGATGGTATCCGGAATGACGATCTATTTTTGAGAAATAGACCGCACCATGTAGTTCATCCAGCAGTTCATCTATCCTCGGAATGGGGTACCTATTCTTTATTGTCCCCTTGTTCAGTGCACGATATTCCACACACATATGCAGCGTTCCGTCCTTTTTGACCAACACCACTGATGATGCAAACGGGCTAGAACTAGGACAGATCCATCCCTCATCAAGTAATTCTTGGATTGTTCGTTCGATTTCATCTTTGAACTTCTTCGGGTGGCGGTACAGTGTGGTTATAATAGGTTTCGCTCCTGGTTCTAACTCTATTGTATGTTCAAATCCTCGATGCAGTAGTATGCCAAGAGGAATATCCATGAAAACCCTTTCATGCTTACTTAAAACATCCTAAAGCTCTTTATCCTGTGGAGGTGTTCGGTGCCCCTTAATAGGTTCCGTCGAGATGAAACATTGTGCAACCCACGCAACATCATCATGCCATAGGATTGCCTCCATCCGATGCGCAGACACTTCTTTCTGTCCTTCATTTGCCATCCCTCGGAGGACCACCTTCTTCCCGTTAGCCACGAAAGTGAAGTCCATTCGCTTGAAACTCTGAGTGTATTCATCAAGCGTCTCCATCTACTGTATGCCGAGGACGACCTCCATGTCGGCCAGATCCACTATGAAAAAGTCCTCTATCACCGTGTGATTTGCCATCGTGATGCTCAGCTGAAGAACTAGGTGCATGCAGGGCAGGAAAGTCCCTCCGACAACTTTGACCTGAAAGCCCATATGTGCTTCCGTCAGAAGATTTCTTCGCAGTACTAAAGATTAATTTATGAAATTCAATGTAGCTCCGCTATCCAACATCACTGTGACCCTTTGTCCCTGAAGGGTACCTCGCACACGAAAAACTGTGCACCTCGGACTGCCAACCAAGGCAATGGATCCTCCACGTTTTATTAAAGCGGCAATCCTCTCCGTATGGTTAAAGTTGGCCATGTCAATGTCACCGCTAGGTTGGATGTCTTCCACTGGCGTTTCCTCTCGATCCTGCTCATCTTCTTCATCGGACATCACTTCGATGTAATGAATTTTCCCTTTCTCAAGGCATCGGTGGCCAAGTTCCCAAGAACCCTTGCAATTAAAACATAACTTCTTTCTTCGGAGTTCTTGTCAGGATGCTTCATCCAATGATGGCTTCTTGGGCGGAGGTTTGTCCCTCGGGAACATCGGCGGTTTCGGATGTGAATGAATCTGAGAGGATGAGGATGATGCTGACGACGACGCCATGCTTCGTGCCTTATTGATTGCTTCCGTCAAGGTTGACGGGTTGAATCCTTTCACCCAACCTTTCAATGGTTCTGCCAGTCCATCCATAAAGAGAACAACCCACCTTCATTCAAAGATGTCTGTCACCAACACAGAAAGTCTCTGAAACTCCGCGATGAACTGATCTACTGATCCCGTTTGCCTCAGCTATGCCAAATCTTTGAAATTGAGCTCGGGGTCTTTTCCATCAAATCGTTCAATTAGTCTCTCTGTGAACTCAGCATAAGTCTTTATTTGATCATGCCCAAGAGTGATAGTGCCACCATTCATGTGCAACACCCTCCAAGTGTAATGCGACAAATTTGATCGCTTCTTCGGGCATAGGATTTAGCTGGAAGTAGGTGTCGGCTTTCATTACCCATGCCTGTGCTAAAAAAATGCCTAAACCGTCAAATGGAGACAGGTTCATCTTACTCAATTTTCTCCTTAGGTCATTGTTAAAAAATCCTCCTCTATTTCCACCTCCTGTGTATCTCATTCTTAGATCTGCGTAATCCTTGTAGGAGATGTCTTCTTCAAGATTTGCATTCCGCCAATCCTCCTGTATTTCCTCAAAGGTTGGAAGTCTCTCTCCGTGATGTGTCTCAGTCCGTAGTGGGAAAGTCAGCATGGATAGTCAAGAGTGTGCAGTGTGAGGGTTTGATCTGCTTGCCACCGAATCTACGCTGTCCATTCGGTTCTCCAAAAATTTTGTTTTCCGCCAACTTTTTGAGAGTTTCTTCCATAAGCTGCTGAGTATCAATGATCTGTGCCTGGTTCCGCGCAAGATCCCTCAAAAGTGCAATGAGTTCTGCACCTATCAGTTCCCGTTCCCATTCCTATTCTTCAGCCATTTGATCAACGGAATGTGTCCTTCTCTTCCGGCTATAAACTCGCATTCACCGATCACAGGCTAGTAGGATCGATTGCTCTGATACCACTGTAATGTTCCCAAGTCGTTGTGTTACCCAAAGATTGCCCAGACAATGGAGCCGTACGATTTTATGCAGAGAAACAAGTACAGGAAAGCAAATGGGGTGCGGAGACAGAGCACAGATGGTCGTACGGTGGGAGTCTAGGGCCTGCCGATTAAAATCTGTACGGTAGAACTCAAAGGGAGTCTATACAGGTAAGAAAATGTTCGTACATCAAATGTGAAGGCCGTACGGAAGATGAAGTTGAAATCCATACATGACTTGAGTCCGTACTGTAGAGTATGGGAGGATCTCAAAAAGGCCGTACGGTATTATTGCTTATGAGTCCATACTGTGAAGTGGGAGGCAAATGGGGAGTTGTACGGTGGTACAGTGTAGCCATATGGTGAGAGCAGGGGCTGGGAATTTTGGGCCGTACGGTTAGGAAGTGAGTATGGAAGGTTGATCACAATGTGCATGAACACACAAATACAGTTGAGAATTTGCAAATAATGAGAGCACTACAATTGCCAGATACAAGCCAAATGAACACCAACGGAATAGGGTGAGGGTTGATTCCCACCGAAACCGAGCAAGCCAAATAGGGAAGGTCTTTCACTTTCGAAATGGCGAACAATGCCGAACTCCAACAGGAATCTGCAGAACAAAGAAATGAAATCAAAAAACATACCTATCGACTACTACGAGCCGTGCTTAAATACCCATCGGGAAAAGCTTTCCGAGGGTGTACAAAGATTAGCCGACGGCGACACAAACTACTATGACAAAAATTAAAGTTTAGGTTCGAGTTAAATTAAAACAATCGGCCCGTTACACAAAATAATTAATTACATTTATTTTTCGTCGGGGACATCACACATAACACTCTTTTGGTCTCCTTGTGCAACGCATGTTATTGACCTTCTTTAGGAGGATATAGGGAAATTGGATTGGGTGAAACCGGTTGTAGAGGAAGCAAGGACGATAACAAAATATATCTACAATCACCCTTGGGTCCTTCGCTTGATGAGAGACTACACCAAAGACGAGGAGTTGGTTAGACCAGCGGTCACAAGATTTGCAACGATTTTTTTAACGTTGCAAAGTGTTCTTAAACATATGAATCCTTTGAGGCATATGTTTGTGTGTCCAAAATGGCTACAGTCAAGTTATTCAAAGAAAGTCGATGGCAGAGTGTTGCACGCATTGTGTTTGACATCCAGTTTTTTGAGCGAGCTTCAGAAATTGTGCATATGAGTTGGAAACTTCAAAATTTGATTTTTTTTGTACTTATTAATCAAGTCTTTCATTATTATTTTATAACCCTACTCTCTGATTAATAATTGTTTTCTACTTTTCAATTGTAGGTAGTGAAGCCCTTGGTTAGAGTTCTCCGCTTGGTAGATGGGGAACAAACCCCAATGGGGTCCCTTTATGAGGCCATGGATAGGGCAAAAGAGGCTATAAGAAATAAGGGCAGGGGAGAGGGCCTAAAATTTCAGCCCTTATGGGATATTATTGATAGGAGATGGAGCAATCAGCTCCACCAACCCATTCATGCAGCAGGGTATTTCCTCAACCCTTGTTACCGCTTCTCTCCATCATATGCGGATCCCAATGGAGAGGTCATGGAGGGCTTTAGTGAATGCATGCAGAGGATGGTACCCGACATTGCAGCAAGAGACCTCATTGTGGCCGAGATGGAAGTGTATCAAAATGCAACAAGCAAACTATTCTCCTCAGCCTTACCAAAGAGAGGCAGACAGACTCAAACACCAGGTACAGTATTTGGAATTTCGAATCTCTCACATGCATGTTAAGTAGATAAATAAGCTACAAAAACTTGTCCTTATCTTGCTTTCTAACTCTTTAATATTTATCTTGCAGATGCTCGATGGCAAAATTGGGGTGGTAATGTCCCAAATCTGCAAAAGCTTGCTCTTCGCATCTTATGTCAGCGTTTAGCTCATCTAGTTGTGAGCGTAATTAGAGCTTGTTTGAATCTATTCACACAAAGAAGAGAAACGAGTTGGCACAAAAATGCCTAAATGACCTTGTCTTTGTGCATTATAACCTCAAGTTGCGCATAAGAAAGGTAATGGCAGCAGCAACTAAGCCACTTTATCTGAATGACATAGATCCTTTTGGCAATTGGACAGCATAGGAGCAGCCTTCACTATTCATTGAGGATGAAATATATGAGTTGGAGAGGGAGGCTATGGAGGAGGGTGGTTTTGCAGTGGGACTAGACGACATTCAAGAGGAGGGCAGTGAGAATGAAGAGTCTGAGGACAGTGACAGTGAGCACAGTGATAGTGAGGATGAGGATGATGAGGAGTCCTTGCCAGGGCCAACACCAGCACCACCACAGACGACTGCTACGGCTAGATCTGCTAGACCCCCTCCCTCTCCCATAGTTTTTACTAGAACTATTGGGATGGGGAAGAGGAAGACATAGAATAGTTTCATATTGAACTTGACATTTGTATTTGCTTATATTTTGACAAAGACAATTTGGTATTTACTATTTGTAGCTTGTTTCAGAGTTTAGAGTCTGTAGACTATGACTACATCGGCATTCCACATGAGGATGTGATTTTGTTACTTATTGCATTTATATATATCTAGATCAGCTTGTTTGGTTTGTTTACTCATTTACTAACTCAATACATGCATCTACTTATTGAATTTTGTGAAAAAATGCATTTTTAATTAAATTAAAGTCATTTTTTAAATTCCCGATATTTTCCCAAGAAGTTGCCGATTTCTCTCTGATATTTGCCAAGAAAAATCTTTTTGGCCTCACCGACAAGTGGCCGAGAATGAGAAGTTGAACTATGATTCATCTGATTCTTCATAGAAAAACAATGACACCCTGTTGTCATTCAATTTTTTCCTAACTATTTTTAACAGTGTTACTCGAGGACTCGCACCCCTCCCAAACCTCAACGTACCCATTCCTGAGACGTCACTGCACCGGGTACTCGCGTATCCAAGTACCCCAACCTCCGCCATTTCGCAACCATGCTGCCATTGGAATGAGGACTTGGATTTCTATTTGAATTTTGATTTTTGAATGTTACTATTGGGTATGTAATATGTTACTATGTTGAATGTTCAAAGGTTCAAGTTCATGTTACAATTTTGCTATGTTCAAGTATTTTAATTTGGTAAGATCATTTCATAACAAGCATTTCAAGTTCTATATGTATACTATACAACACCCATCCTTGCCCCTTCTTCCCCTTGGTGTCATCCCCTCGCCGTCCCGAAAAAGAGGCCCATTTTCTTCCTGTCCCAGAAACTTGTCCTGACGTCCCCCCATCCCGACACACCCCAGTACTGGTGTTATATTGATTTTTAACCAAGCTGCAATGCTCATTCTGATTTCAACGTTTACAAACCATGATTTTCAAATATTTAGTCTTAGCAGCAACCCTTTTGAATGTGTACCAATACATTACATAGCTGTTCCACAAGATAAAAATACTTTTCCAAAAACATACTTAATTATTTTTGAGCTAACCTTTATCTTCTCAATGCTGATTTGTTCTCATCTAGTATCCTTATTGATCATTCCACTTCTTTTACTTCGTCTAACTGTGTATATTGCCCACAAAACTCAAACTGATGATTCTGAGAAATCACCTTTTTTACTTCATACTAGATGTAGCTTTTCTTCTTTAGCGCACATGTATTGTCCTTTTTTGCAACTTGATGCTTTCAGCTCTGTTACTCTATTTGAAACAAAAGGTTTCAAGCCTATTTGACTTGTCCCTTTAATGTTCGCTTTTCTAGTACTGAAAGCAAAAGGTTTCAAATCAAAATGACTTGTCCCTTTAATGCTTTTGCTTTTACATTATGAATCAGCCACACACAAATAATTCAATCTGTTATGATCATGTTGCACAAGAAACAAACATGTTAGTAATAAAGCATTTCTCATGATTGTTTTCCTTTTCTGCTGATGTATGTTTTTATTTTGCTAAGATGGGTAGCATGTTAGAAATGTGAATGTGAGGCGAGGTGAGGTCCTGGCATTGCTTAGATTTGTTGGATCTAAAAACCTTTTTCCTGTGAATGCAGGGGTCGGACGCATGGAAGGGACGTGCTTCGAGGCAGTGAACAAATGAAAGCAAGTGGATGCAACTCAACTAGTCATTACAGGCAATGACTAGTGTCGATGACCTTTCCTCTCTTTATACTTCTTTCCTATTATTTATTTTGGTAGAGTAGGAATATATATCAGTAGATAGGTACTACTCTCACGATCAATTGTGTGAGAGAATTTCAGTTTCGGCATCTTTTTATCATTTCATGCTTGTAAATATCAATTGTATCATCATGGTGAATAATACAAGGACATTATCTATTATTTCAATATGAATGAAAAGTGTTTCTATTTTGTAATTCTAATTATGACTAGAAAGTGATAAACATGTGTGCTTTACTCCATTTGATTTTCCAAAACTAAATGTTAACATGAGTTGAAATTAAGTAATAGTAGTAGCACTGCCTTTTTGGTATGTACTTTCCAAATGGCAGCCATCTCTCTTATATTAGATGAAATATGGATAGACATGTCCCTTCACGGGACATGTCTATTCATTAGTATTTAATATAATAGTTTTGTTATTTAACACACATATATATTTGTATATATAAATATCACATATATAATATAATATATATGTAATATATTGCATATATTTAACTCTCTCTCTCTCTCTCTCTCTCTCTCTCTCTCTATATATATATATATATATATAGTGGGTTTTATCTGACTGAAAGTACACTAACATTAGCACTCTTAGTTAGGGAGGATAAACACGAGACCATATATTACCTCAATGTAATATCTCTGATCAAAAGATATTAAACATTTTAATATCATGAGTATTAGCTTCCAAAATATGATATTCACCAAATACTCTAAGTAATGATATTGGGAGTAACAATCTTTTGAATGTCGTCTCGTATGACATTCACCATGTTCTCTTTGAGCAATGGCCTCCTCAATGTTGAGTTGCAAGATATTTAGCAAGTACAGTCAGTAATGGCCTCCTGAATGTCATCTCATATGATATTCACCAAGTACTCTATCTAATGGCCTCCTAAACATCAATTCACATAACATTCACCATGTACTCAAAATGTTCATAAAATATGTGAACGTGCAATCTGATTATACTTACCATATGGACATCCACCATGCAAAGTATAATCTATCATGATCTACATAGACATCGTAAGATATCCATCATCATAGAAAATTAAGTTATTGTAAGATCATCACCTTTCATAACTTTTACAAATACAAGTGATAATCATTTGGAAGTTGTCACTTCCTCATGGGCAAGCCCATTAAAACCATGTAGTCACACACATGGACTTTCAAACTCCCTCTAAATTTCAATCTTCATAATTGCTCATCCAATGTTATCTCCCTTTTTCTGCAATAATAATCTTGGAGGAAAAGATCAAGGCATATAGCTCTTATAGAAATATGAATAATAATTAACTACATAAATAAATAAGTTTAGTTCTCAAGATATAATAATAACAATGACTTATCTCTCTCCTTGTCTTGAATTCCACTTAATATCCTTTATTTTATATACAAATAAATTAACGTAATATTACATTTTACATAGAAATAAATATTACTCAACTTATGTTTACCTTTTCAGTTTGTTGCCTCGTGGTGCATATACAAAAACTTTTTCTTTGAATTTGAATTCTTCCTTTTATTTAAGGAATTTTACTCAAAAGTCATGGTTGATGTCATTATGCATAAACCGATGAGATGAATTTAATGGGGACATCATACCCATCATTTGTTGTGAAGACCTATGCAGTTTTAATATGTTGAACCAGCTTTAATTCCTATATCATCCAACAAAATTTTTTTACATACCTGTGGCTCTTCCATGGCTTATGCTCTAGAGGAATCTAACTGGGTTCCAATTATCAAGACAAGGACTAATATATTAGCCCCTTTTTTACCATATGTAATATCAATCAAGCCATGATAAATAGTGTGCACCCAAGAGAGTCGTCCAAAGCCACATTAGTGACATTAGTCCACAAAGTATTCAGCAGTTGATAATATGGTGACATGCCTATTCAATCTAGCATGAGATGAGTGGCTAGCACCAAAGAAGCCACAAATATTTTTATTATTTTCAAACACAAAATAATATTGTAGTTCCCCACGACAACAATCACATTTACGACAACATTAGAAACGGGCCCTTAGTTGGACACTTGGCTTGATGAGTCCGGCCATTTTCCTTGCTATCGGCAAAAAGACGACTCCATTTTCCCATCAGTGGGAGCAACCCAATAAAGGAAGGCTTCTTTTAATATCATTCTTGATTCATCGGTGCTCGTGCTTTCAGCCCATTAAATATGTATAGAAGACTTTGAAATATGACACGGTTTGACCACCTACAAATTTGGCGATTTCTTCAACCATCATGTGAACTGCCATTATTTGTATTGCCGCTTTTAATGATTCTTTGTAGCTCATATGTTTTCTGGCCTCCATTATCCTTTATGTCCACCATTCTCATAACCTGTACTCTCAGTTCCATTTATAAATTGAGAGTGCCCAAGGCATAACCACACAATATTGTAGTCATTGAAATAAATATGCAAATCTCAAATGTCTAACTCAATCTATCTGCAAATTGCAATTCGATCATCCTTCAGCATTCTTCAATAGTTATACTTTTACTTCCAAACTTTTCTCTAATACCATGTTAATGAATAGAAGATTTCTACAAAATGTACTAGCACTGCCTTTTCGGTATGTAGGCAGTCATCTCTCTTACATTAGATGAAATATGGATAGACATGACATGTCTATTCATTAGTATTTAATATAATAGTTTTGTTATTTAACACACATATATCTTTGTATATATAAATATCACATGTATAATATAATATATAATTAAATATATATCTCATATATAATGAGCTTTATCCGACTGAAACTACACTAACATTAACATTCTTCTACTTTTAAATGATATTAGTATATGTATATTTGTCAATGGTAGGTCTCCCAACCTTTTAACCTAGAACCTGTATTATTGGCTAAATAGTTTTAGTTAATACCTAGATTTCTTCTTAGCTCTCTAAAAATGTATATTTGCCACATTCTTCCTTCTATTGTTATTGTATTATTGTAAATTCTTTGGGGTTGTGATCTTTTCACACATCAAAACATTGCAAATGGGCAAACCCTACATTATTGCCCACTTGGTCATTTGCTTTTGCGTCCCTAGTAGCTTTGACTTAGTTGCCCAAAGCAAGAACCCATGTTGTTCCAACTCTAACAAACACCAAGTTACTTTACTTTTTAGCCTTTACCTTGCTGCCATTTATTTTCAGATTGCTTTTGCTAGTTTAGATGCTTGGAAATGATTGCTAGATATCCAGGCAAAGAACTGAAATACAAATGCAATCTTTTGTTGACCATTCAAATGTGTACATATGATGTCTACCTATAAAATGTGCATCTACAGATAATAGACATTTTCACAAACATTAGGCATGCAAGCTAGTTTCAAACTTTATCATTCAAACTGTAATATTATTATTTATTTCTCTGATTACAAATTCTGAGAAAACAAATTACAATGCTCAAATTCAATGCATATGGATTCTATTTGAAAACTATAGAAAAGAACCTGTAGCTGATCGCATGTATTAATAATGTCTCAGCTTTTTATGCCACTCTCCATAGATGATTTTATATTAATGCCCAGGCTGGAGAAACATTGATTTGAGACACTTTATACTCACAATGCGCCTTATTCCTGTCAAATGCTGCACCTAACAATTAAATCGCAAGCTCCAAATAGTTGTCATTTCCTATAGAAGGAAGGCAACTTCTTCAACATCAAACATAGACATAAGCAATGGCAGCAATCTGAATTTTATATCATTCCCAGATCCATGCAAATTAATAATGACCTATAATGCTGGAACTTCCTCACAATTTAGATATCAATTTAAGCACAATCTTAACCTTTGGATGGGATTAACGCTAGCACAATTCACTGGCAGAGATCAGCCAATTCAAACTGCAAAAAAATTGAAAAATTCCCAATTTTCCAGGCTAAAACCAAAACACAAATGCATTATTTAAGCGAAAAGTGTCATGGAGAAGCTAGCCATCGGTGTGTGGATCAAGCAACAACTA
This sequence comes from Cupressus sempervirens, assembly GCA_028749045.1. Taxonomy (NCBI): domain Eukaryota; kingdom Viridiplantae; phylum Streptophyta; class Pinopsida; order Cupressales; family Cupressaceae; genus Cupressus; species Cupressus sempervirens. Next base: position 585,186,365 of record CM053793.1, on the reverse strand, counting down.
TTTTGATATATGCAGCCCATTTGGATGAATTATTCATTCAATTGTGCACTTGTTATTTATCAATTTGTGATGAATATTGGGGCCAAGCATTTCAAAAGTTTCATCTTGGAGAATTGGGAATTCTTCTAATTTTTTTGCATTTTGAATTGGTTGATCTCTGCCAATAAATTGTGTAAGCATTAATCTCAACCAAAGGTTAAGAGTATGCTTAAATTGGTATCTAAATTGTGAGGAAGTTCCAACATTACACATCATTATTAATTCACATACAGCTGGGAATGATATTGAATGCAGATTGTTTCCATTAGTTAAGTGTATGTTTAATGTTGAAGAAGCTGCATTCCTTCTACAGGCAACGACAACTATTTGGAGCCAGCGATTTAATTGTTAGGGGCAGCATCTGACAGGGATAAGGCACGTTATGAGTATGAAGTGCCTTAAGTCAATGTTTCTCCAGCCTGAATATCAATTTGAAATCATCTATGGAGAGTTGCATAAATATCTGATACATTATTAATACATGCAATCAGCTACAGGTTCTTTGCTATAGTTCTCAAATAGATTTCATATGCATTGAACTTGAGCATTGTAATTTGTTTTCTCAAAAATTTTGATCAGTTAATTAAATAATAGTATTACAGTTTGAATGAGAAAGGATTGAAACTAGCTTGCATGGTAAATGTTTGTGATAATGTGTATTGGTTGTAGATGCATATTTTACATATAGAAATCATATGTATGCATTTTAATGGTTTAAAAAAAATTACATTTGTATTTCAGTTATTTGCCTAGATATCTAGAACCATTTGCAAGCAACTAAACTACATTAGAAAATATTTCAAGAAAGCAAAAGGAATCTGAACATAGATGGCAGCAAGATAAAGGTTTCACGCAAAGTGTTTGATAGAATGTCAAACATCTAAAAAGTAAAGCAATTTGTTGTTTGTTAGAGTTAGAACTAGCAAAGGTTCTTACAATGGTATCATCGCTTGCATGATAAGTGTTTGAAATTATGTCAAAGCACTGGAATTCAAGTTAGAACCGGTTAGGGTTTGTTACAGTGGTATCAGAGCAGTTCCCTAGCATCCTGTTGGGTGTTGGAGATTTTATTATCATTATTTTGGCCCTGCTGTTGCTATTTAAGTGACCAACACTCTTACTTGTTTCAGTCATGGGAAAAACTAGAGAAGAAATTCAATCAAAAGTTGATATAATTTTTAAATAATACCAGATCATATCAGATATGCTTAAAAAATTAGATGGTTTTGACGGTTCCTTGGATTACTTGCTTGGCTTCAATTAAGAAGAGTCTGATATAGTGCAATATATTTGAGGGAAGTATGGAGAAAAGATAGAGCAAGATTTATTTGACACTGCTTCATGGAAACCAATTGAATCAATTTGGCATAACATAAACAAACAGCTTAGAAGTGAAATCTAGGAGTTCTTAGAATATGCAGAGAGGTTTGAGGATAACAACAATAATCCAGGTTTTTGCAACAACAGTTTGAACTCTTTGCATTATCATGAGGTAGCAGTTGTTTCACTTAAAGAACCTGCTTTTACTTTGTTGCCCCATGAGGACACTCAAGTTTTGGGTGTTAGAACTCAGATATTTGATGCAGATGTAGATCACAACATATCTGACTTTATAAATCAGACTTGGGAAAATGATTTAGAAAATTCATCTATTGGCAATAAGTCTCGGGATCATGACTTGCAAGGACTTACAATTACATAGGAAGTGGAAGAGCGCAAAGAGTATCAAAACAACAACTTCCACTTTATTAGATGAGTCACTTGTTGTGGTGCTTAGCAATAGTACCTTGGTTAATGATGTGTGTGCTAATGATAGCACACATGATGCTGATCACCAGGTGAGCATTGCGGATACATCATCTTTTCATAGTGCAGATTTTGATTTTGAGAGCTTGCATGAGTGCCATGAATTCCAGAGACATTAGTTGGTTCAGCAATTAAAGGTGAATGAAGTCAAATTGCCACAACCATTGAGCACTATGACATGGCTTGCCAAATGTTAGCCACCTATGGTTGGAGCACTCTTGTGATAGATGAGCACTATGATGGTAGTTTTTCCCTCACGGAGTTTATACACTTCGAGAAGCCACCTGAATAATGAAACAAAATGATTTACAGTTATTAGTTGACAGAGACTATTTTGTCAAGTGGGGTTGCACTTGCTATGATGTGATGAGGAGAAAGGAGGAGGAGGTAGATGAGCTCAGCCTTGAGCTGGGAGTGACTATGGATTCATTGGAGAGAGCACATTTGGCCCTTCATGAATCTCAATCACGGATTGAGGAGTCATCCATGGAGTTGAGATTAACAATATTCACTAGTTTCAGATACAATTCAATTTCCTATAGGAGCAATTGGTGATGGTCTTATATCCACAAGTTATAGTGTAATGTCCCTTCTTTTTGGGGACATTAGAAATTTTAAGAAGGGACGTATTTACAATACTAAGTTTGACTATGTGAGCTGGAAATTTATTATTAAAGGTCAAATTAATATTCCAAGTGGTCACAAGAGGATGAGGAGAGATAAGACGAAATACCCAGAAAGGAAGTTGAAGGGTCACCGTTGCAAGAATAAAGGAGATGAGATCCCTTCCTTTTGGCATGCTTGATTTACTATTCTGATTTTCAGTTCTCTCTTGCAAGAGTCATTCAGAAAGCTTCAACTTTCAACCAGTGTGAGGATGTGGACCCTCGTACAAGCAAGCAGTGGATGCAAACCCATTGTCCGTGGAGATATCATTTCAGGTGTCTTGTTTGTGCTTACAAGTTCTTCTCTTGTTTTCCAATCTAACTGTAAAATCTGTGTATAAGATTGAATTGTGGTTAGTAGGTTGTTGTATAATACAATAACGTTTTAGAAATCATCTGGAAGTTGCTGGTTGTTATATTGTTGTTGTATAAGTCAATAACGTTGTTTAAGGAATTATATGAGTTTGCTGATTTTATCTTAACGGTTTGTAATCCATGGTTGTATGTTTGACATTTTGAATGTTATTGTGAAATAACGGGTTATATACTTGCGGAGAGCTTTCTAGTTTTATTATAACATTGTATTCCTTTGGCCTAAATCTAAGTTGAATGTTATAACCAAGAAGAAGTTTGTCAAATTTCTATTGGGGTTTCTGCTAGATTCCCTTGTTTCTGAAATACATCTACAATATTTTAGTTCTGACCATATTGTTGAAGGAGAAAGTTAGTAAATATCCGGTTGGGGATATTACAGTGGTATCAGAGCCTCGAACTTGCCATCCTGTCGGGTATAAGCAGAGGGTTAAAAGGGTTCTATTAGGATTTTTCCTCAGTCTTTTCTCTTAGCAGATGAAGAGATTTTTGGAATAATAGAAGTACAGGGGGCATGATCTCACATTGCATGTTCTCTATCATCTTTACAAACAGATTGTTTCCAACCAAAGGATCTCCTTTCATCTGAAGTTGCTTCAAAAGTTTATGAAGCTTTCTTCTTGTTGCGGCTCAAGCTCTACAGGATTCTCTGCCACCTTCCGACAAATCATTGAGCAAATTGTTGGGTGAAGCACCTTTTCTTCCTAAATCGGCTTTGACGTTACTAGAAGGCCTCTATAATCCAAATACATCCTATCATCATGGAAAGGAAGTGGTTAATGGGGATCGGGTTACCCAAGGACTAGGTGTTTTTTGGAGCCTAATTTTACTACAACCGCTCACAAGGAAGGCCTGCTTAAATATTGTGCTGCAGTGTGCAATATATGATGGTGGCCAATTTGAGGTTTTTAAGACTGTGTTGCAAGAGGGAAAATTGTTATAGTTGATGGTGGCTGCAATTACTTAGAAATGAAAACTTTGGGCTTTTTATTTGTAAGTGATTTTATTCAATTTGAGAGTATTCAATAAGAGAGACTTTGTGCCTTACTAGTTATTTCGCTTAAATCCTCACTTGAGACAAGCACAAGAGACTTTGGGTTCTTATATTTGTTTCACAAAATATATAAGTAAAATGTTGTCTTTGGTGTTGTACTTACGTCAACTCTAGAGCCACTAGTATTATCGTAGCAATAGATACCTTTTGTAAAGTTGAAAGTTGTAGTTGTGTATGAATTGTTCTTGAAAAAAGAGGAAGTGATTAAGAACCACCCTTTTGTTAAGTTCAATTAGGTCTCCATTGAAGCCACCTATGATAATAAGGGAGCCTCCCCTATTGTAGAGAGAGAAATCTCATGACACATTGCCTAAAGTCACAGTCTCATAAGTTATGGTTTCAGTGAGTTACAAAAACTTTAGCCAACAATTAGAATGAAAAGTTTTGAAGGGAAGGGATACACCGTACAACAATCCTAAGATAGATGGATGTTGACTGACCAATAGTCAAGGAGAATCTATCGACTGTGTTTTGGATTAAGAAACTTGACCCAGAAGGCCAGTAAATATTAAACATTTATTGCATTTTTTTGAAAAAGTTCTACAAAATGAAAAAATTATGTAACATTAAAGTTTTAAGATTCCAACATTCCAAGTTTTCCTTCTATACCCTTTGTTAGGGTTAAAATCAGTTTATCCAAATCACTTGAAAAGGATATAGCAGTTATCTCCTAAACACCAAACAAAGTGGAAATAACACAATTGCCTCCAAAATTATATAGAATATCACTAAATTTGAACCTTCATTTACCATATTTTAGTAATTTGTCAATATCTTTTCTTTCTTTCTTCCCTGTACTTTATTGCCACAAAAGGTCTTAAAATATCCCCAAGTCCATGAGGAAAGTTGCCTTTTGAGTTTTGGCAGTTTTTTTTTAATTGCAACAATAAGAATGTTGTACTTTATGGCCACAAAAAGTCTTACAACATCCATCCCCAAGTCCATGAGGAAAGTTGCCTTTTTGAGTTTTGGCAGTTTTTTTTTAATTGCAAAAATAAGACTGTTGTACTTTATGGCCACAAAAAGTCTTACAACATCCATCCCCAAGTCCATGAGGAAAGTTGTTTTTTGAGTTTTGGCAGTCCTTTTTTAATTGCAACAACAAGAATGCTAAGGTATTCATTTAGAATTAACCTGGCCTCATCTCCCATCTATAATGTTATTCACTAAAATAATCTGTTGCAGTTAGCTTTTGCCTCTGACTGGTATATTAAGAATGGAAGCTATTAGAAACATCTATGTTTTTCAATGCATTAGAAATGCATCTTGTGTCATTAACAAACAAATAGTGGGCAGAAGAAAGCTGAATCATCGGGACTTCAACATTTCCAAATTCAAGATCATTTGATGCTTGAACTCATACTTATATCAAATTTCCAATCATGATTAATCAAATGCTTTTCCATATCATGAAATAATAAAAAAATTTTGTTACTACAAAAAACATCTTAATTAAAAAAGTTAATACATACAATAGGAAAATGGGTAAAACAAATTAGACTAATATTCCCAAATCTTACTTAAAAATTATTGGACTTGATGAAGATGTGCGCTTCCAATCAACATCAACAGGTAGAGTTAACAAGTAATCAGTGTTCAAGGCAGAGGTCAATTGTAAATCTTGGGTAGATAATTCTTGAAACTCGGCATTCCGTAAAAGTTGCAAGAAGTTCCGCTGAAATCGTGTTCCAAAAATAACTCTGCATTGAAAATACTAATTTTCTATGAGAGTCTCAAAATACGGACATGAGTAAGCTGATTTTATTGTCTAAGATTAAAAAAAACTATTGAAATTTGAGATGTCTATCAAAGCATGATAGAATAATATATCCCAGCACTAATTAACTCAACTGCACTAACTGAGTTCCACTTCAGATTCTTATACCAAGAAACATGTCATGAATTAGAACGGGTAAATTAGTGAATTTCTATAACAAATTCAAGTCAAGAAAATTGAGAATAATGGGCTTGAAATTGTTGTAAAAATAATTTAGAATTCTTTAAACAATACTTCTTTCACATGGAAATTTGTGTGCAGCCTGAAGGAATACATGTGGCCCAGTGTAGCGCTCATACTGCTGTTGCATTAAATATGAGAAATCCATACCTTCCCAAACAAGTTTTATTTGATTGCCATTGGAATGCATCAGCTGATGCCTTACAGTTGTCATATTTCAAAGGCATTTACATAAATAAAGATCTCTGCAAATGGAGCAAGCTTTATAAGCAAGATAAGAGGACAATTCTATATTTTCTGATATACATTCTAAACATTAAACCTAACTTCCCTATAACTAATTGTGTTACTATTATTGTGAGATAGGATCTATTGTGTTTCAAAAAAATTGAAAATTTAGAAACGGATTACAACTGCCTGAAAGAATGTTTGTGGCCTAGCATAGTACTCATACTACTCTTGGATTGGATTCAAGTGGAAGCCCATACCTTCTCAAGCATGTGCCATGTCTTGATAGCCATGTGAATGTGTCACCTGATATGCAACAGTTGTTGTATCTCATTTTTAGTGGTGTGCATGTTATCCAAATGTTGTTCATTTTCACAAATTTTAAGAGGAAAAAGAAAACTCAGTTTTCAATAAATTTTTGCTGTCATTGAGCTTTTATTTATGTCCAATTTAGCTCAGACGCAATCTAAGCTGTGGTTGGGAATTTTGTGGTAAGTCAAGCAAAATCCTGGTTCGGAACATATATGAAACAAGGAGTCATTATAATCAATACAAAGGAATCTAACAACGTGTCTATTATGTGTATACTTCATCAATGTTTTGTGTCTTCGTGCATTCATGTGCATATTTTGTATTTTAAAGTGTATGCCCCATGTATGGTGCTACTTTTGGTCGATAACTAAGAACAAATCAGTTTAAAGTGTACTACTATGTGAACATTCGTTTTTGCAAAATCAATTGGCACCATTATAAGTTGTCATAGAACCTTTTTCACTGGAAAATGAGAGAAAACTTGCCTTGAGATTTGTGAAGTGTCTACTATCAAATCAAAAATTGCATTCAAGATAAGGGAGAAGATGAAAATATCAGAGTAGCATAGTAGAAGGTGGATTATGAATAGGTTTCTATGATCATTCAATCATTGTTTGAGGGAATGTAATTTTGGGGAGAGAAAGACTGCCATGTCCCCTGTTGGAAAGCATGTGATAAGTAAGAATAAATATAATATACTGTGGTTTAGATATAAATAGTAAATATGATGATTGGTGACTACCATTGAAGAGTTTATCACGTCTTTACTAAAAATACTCCTTTGTGTTAGTCAATCAATCAAGAAACACAAACACAATATCCATCATCTTGTAGGAAGTTGTTCACCATAGTGAAAGAGATATAATACCTACGGGTGGTACTCCCGATCAAATTATTAATGTTCAATAGTTCCACTAGGAGCTATTGGCATTGGAGATGTGTATGTCTCTATCGACTGCAGTGAGATGTCGAAGCAACCAAACTTAGCAACACTAAGACTTATGATTGGAGAATGGAGAATCATGACTAAATAGCATATAAATTGTGACTATTGATGTTCAAAGATAGAGGAAACACTAATACTGATTAAGAAGACAAACTGATTTGGTGATTAGTCATTGATGATAGGAAAACCAAAACATTAACTAATATTATGGTTGGTCATATACTATTGATACTAACAATCACACATTAAGCAATAGGAATTATCTAAGTTGCCAATTCAGATTCTAGTTCATATGCGGATTCAACATTCGGGTTCGAAATTTGCGCAAAATTTGTTTGGACTGGGTTCGGGTTCATTTTGGGTTTGTACGAACAAGCTTTTTTTTAATAAAAAAAAATTTATATGTTCGTGAATGTGCCTATACCATGAATGGTTTGTTGACTCTGTTCTACAACCTATAACAGTAACAATTGTAACCTCTATTTACAAGAAAAAAATGACAAAGAAACTGTAGCCTGTAATCTGTAACCTCTGCTCAGAAGAAAAAAGTAAAAAATGGTAGAAAAAAATGTCATTCAAGTCACCTGACTCTTTTGGATGCACGATAATGTTCTTGGATGCAAAGTATAGTGTTATTGCCCTACCTTTTGGACATGTGATAATATTTCTAGATGCAAATTATAGCCTATAATGTTTTTGCATTTTGGACGCACAAGAAAAATCAAAGCAAAATAAATCTTGGACTCACAATACAAAACCGGAATGTGTAAAATGTTTTGTAAAACGCAAAAGCAATCGAAAAATCAATGTCGTTTCAGGGTTTTAATTAAAACATGTTTCAAAAATCATTTGAAAAGTCAATCACAACCAAATTTTTTGGTCATTTGCTCCAAGTTCCATATTGGCTCGATGTGTTTTTTCATCATTCACTACAAAATCACCCCGTAGTTGTCCAAAGTCCTTCCCAGCAAATGACGAGCCAATTTACTAGTCTGCAGGCAAATTTGAACCAAATTTGAATTTGGACCGAACTGACTTGTGAATTTGAGGTTGCAAGGACAAATCTAGTAACTTACGATATTATTATCAAGCAATATCACAAACATGTCAAACTATAGATATTACACTAATTGGTATCCTCTTAAAAAAGTGAGTTTGGTGTTTAATAACAGCACTTGAAAGCTTAACATAAAGCTCTCTACAACGGTCACCCACAACTCCTTTGCCACATACGCCTTTACTTTACCACTCAATTCATTCACACAATACAACTACCCATCCATTCCCACGCACAGCTCGTCCCACCCTCCAAGAAGTTTGGAGCTCATCTTTGACCATCCCCTCCAAGCCGAATCATAAACCACATCGTCCCTAATCATGACGTCATTGCCGCTCACCGTATGCAGCCTCCCCACTATACTTCGACGACCCCACCACCTCTAAGGGACCCCACAAGTTGGCCTCCATGTCACATATCTCCACCGACTTTGACACTGCCATGTCCCACTCTGCACTCACAAGATAACAAATGGTCAATAAGAGACATTGGACATGTCTCTTGAACATATCCCATCAACTCACAAGATATAAATTAGGAAGAGTCAACCACATTTAGGGATGGGAGAGAATCATATAGATTATATAACTAAATATAGTGGTTGTTGATCAAATGGATTTTGGGAGGATGGAAAAAGACCAGAAAATTACTATTTATTCCCGATCAAAGAATCAAAGGATATCGAATCTACTTGATATTCTTCACAAGGAAAAGATGTAAAAGGAAATGAACCATTTAAATTATTGACAAGCATCATGTAACAAAAAAACTGTGATGTAGCATATCTATGAGTTAAATACGTATTTATAGAATATTATATCAAAATTCTATCCGAGATAAGGAGTCCTTCTAGTTTGTTTATAGAGAGGGAAAGTAACTTCATTCCAAATTAGGTGATTCCTAAGTGGTGATATTGACGAGCGTTCATGAAACACTTGGCCCAAAGGGTGGTGGTATTGACAAGAGTTCATAAAACCCTCAGGCTGACTTGTGCAGGTAGTTTCAAGCGCCCTATGATAGTAAATTCCCATCCTCCATTAAGGTTAGGAAAGAAGTAAGGATGAGATCCAAAAACAATAACTGTGAATTGTATTATGAACAATTAATTATCTCTACTTTAATAATTTAATAATAAGGTATTATGATGCATGTTAAATTTATTAAATAGGCAATTCCTAGCAGGGAATATTACACATTGCCTATCTTTGGATGTTTCAAGGAAATAAATTATTTTCTATAAAAAAAATGTCAATGTTTTTATTTGTGCCCAATTTAGTTCATTGCACAATCCTTTCCCATCTAGGTCCAATCTTGAGTGGTAAATTTCATTTCTTTTACAGAAAGAGTTATAGAGCAATGTAGAAGCATCACAGAAAAATGTAAATGAACAATGGCAGCTAAAAAGACACCAAGCAAGTAGAAGTCAATTTGGATTTGAAGAATGAAAGGACACAAGGAGAATATAAAGATTTGTTATTGTAGATAGTACATGATAGGGAGCACCAAAAAAAGGTGAAGAGAAGGGTGCACATCAATAAAAGAAAGTGTAGAGCTCAGCATAAAGGAACTGAGCATACTGTTATGGAAGTAATTGGTAAAATACTTGCATATTATTAACAGATACAAAAGAATGGAATGATGCTTCCTTAGGAAATAATCGTAAAGAAAAGAAACTTTCTATTCTAGCTAAAAGAAAACTAACAGTTATCTACAGTGAACTAAATATTAGAAACATTCTAATATTTACAATAGATTAAAAACAGATAACCATTAACTAATAATAGAAGCTTATCTATTATCGTAATGCCCTCCCTTAATGGTTAATCTATCTACAACACCAAGCTGTTGTAATAACCCCAACCGGTTATAACTTTGTCAAACACCAAATTCATTTATAATTCAATTGTTTGGCATTTCATACCACTATAATAACCCGACTGGTCTCAAACAATCTATATTGAAGAATTGATTTCTTTTTTTTGGTTCTTGAGGTTTTGCAATTTTGATACAACAATATAGCAGCAAACTAGAAGATTTTACAATAATAATTTCAACTCAAATGTTTAGATCATAGTTCAAAATCTCGTCGTTTTATTGTCGATAAGTCTACTTCTCATTCTTTACGTTGGGGTCACCATGAGGAGAGATACCAAGGTTTATATGCTATGGTTGAGCATGTTATTCTTACAACTACCCAGAAGTTATCAAGTGTCAAGATTATTGTTATGGACCTCATTGAAATGCACTAGCAGTGTGAGTTTATAATTATACTCAGAGAGGAATAGTATCAGCATAGTGGGTTTTTTCTAAGATCGGTTTGGAATCCTGGCACTGACGTGTGTATATGTTCCTCTAGAGGATCCATGGTGAGTTGCTTCACATTGTGTGTATCATTGTTTATATTAGAGTGGTAAAGAAGATTGGTGGAGGGACATGTCTCGGACTAGTTGGGATCAAGAAATTTGTTCTCACTATACAGATAAGATTGCTTGAGGACAAGCACTCTCTGAGAAGGAGGACTGCAATGTCCCCTTTCTAGGCCACAAGGGCTGAAGCAAAGGGTTGACGTATCACTTGAGTTCTCGAAGGTCAACAATATGGCTAGGGGACTCATTCTCAGGATCATGGAGCCTTGCAACAACTTTGTGAGATGTTTTGGACCTTTAAATGGTAGTTCATACATTTTAGAGTCGTCTTCTATTTTTAGGGAGAACCGGAAGTTGATTGGATGACCACTTGGGGCACCACATAATACAGCAAGATCCTTGTGAGCAGTTATAGGTGTTTGGAGAGAGGTTCCTATTTTTAGAGCAAGCCCCTACTTTTTAGAAGGACTTGTCAATTGGCCTGCAAGACTTGGGCAACATCAGTGATCACAACGCTTTAGTCAAAATTGAAGTTTGAGTCCAAAATGGAAAATTATGAATTGTTCTGAAAATATTTTAACATTTTCTAGTTCTGGAATTGAATGAATTAATGTATTATATTTACTTTATATCAAACAAATAATAATGTTACTTTACATTTCTCACATCATAGCAAGTCTATCGAGATTCAGTGACTATGTGCCAATTTGCAGTAGGTTTTTGGAAGTGAATGGAGTTTTCTGGAAGGATTTTGTTGCAATTTGAAGTGGCTATGATAATGAGGGGATGGTTGTCCTATGTTTTGGTCCCTGCAATTTTGGATGGAAGATGTTTCTTGTCTGCAAAGACAGTTTAATGTGATATGTGGTCTCCACAATTTGATTGTAATGATGGAGCTTTGGTTTGAAATTTGTGCCTTAGAACGGTTATCTATGATGGGCATTTTGTTGGTTAGCTTAAATCTTATGAAAGTTGTAAATGCCATGTGATGTGGATTCGTAAATAGATTTGGTGGGTCCCAGGAAGTATGGAAGTTAGGTGAGAGTTGGAGAATATATAAAACTTGATGTATTTCCTTTTCTTATTAATAATATATACATTTATTACTAAGTGAGAAAAAAACAATGTTACTTTATATTATTATAATAAAGTAACTAGTTTGGGCCCCCCTTGTGCCATGATGCCCAAGTGATAGAAGAGTAAAACAAGATTTTAACTAAGAAATACAAGACAGCACTAAAAACAAATTAGGGTTTGAGGCCAATAAAGCAACATGTCAAAGGCCATTTGGGCATCATAAGATCATTTTACAATGATCTTTGTGAGAATTGAGCTTTGTAATTCATTTCAGCAGCATAGCAGCTTTGAGGAATGAAAATTCCTTGAAGGTAGGTGAATTTGGACAATACCCAATACACAAAAAACAAGGATTCATTCAGAGTTCCTAATATAGCTTCAAATCATAAATGTTACAGTAGTTTCAGAAAGTCATATGGAGATTGGAGAGGGTTTGGATACTTTAGAGGGCAGTTGTACCATTATTTATAGCAGTCTACCTCTCCATAGTATATTGCACAACCTTGCAGGCACAAATGATGCCAAACTCACCAATCAACGATAATTAAGGTTTGGAAATTGTGGAAAATCCATCATCAGCAATTTTAATTGCAAATAAAGCTTTTCATCATGTTTTAATTGTCAAATGAGGTCCAGACCAGTAAATTTTTTAGTAAAATTCAATAGTTTCATCAGCGGACCACGTGTATGTTTAGCAGATTCAATTCAATCGGTTTTGGTAATTTACTCTTGTTGCAAATAAACTTCATTGGAGCAGTTGGGCCACATTGGAAGCCCCTAGATTGTATTCTATGCAATTTTTTATTCAATAAAACCCTCACGGATAAGCGCTAGACATCAGACATGAAGAATTTCTTTCTCATTGGGACAAGGGATATCCGTAATGATCCTAGACCTTTGCCAAAAGAGACATACTCATATGTTCATAGGTGGTCTCAAGCATCCACAAAGAATGTTGTGAAACCCTTTCAACCACAAACCCTAGAAGAAGCCATCAAGAAAGCAAGGAAGGTTGAATCTAATAATACTAACGAGAGGCCAAAAATTTCCACTTCTAGAACATTCTATCGAAGTAAAGGAGTAAGTATAATCAAGATAAACCATGTTATTTGTGTTAAAAAACATTAAGTACAAGACATACATGTCAACAAAGGGAAGAGTTAAACCAAAAGAATTTATCTTTCAAATGTAAAGAACCTTGGGAATGTGGTCATCAATGTAAATGAGGACAAGTAAATAAAATTGAAGAGACAAGCAATAATCTCTCAATATGAATATAGGCCCTTCTGAATAAAAGAAACATTTAAGAGGACACAGGAGCTTCCCATGATTTCATTAGCAAGCACTTGATAGCAAAGAGGAGGATAAAAACCCAAGATTTTGAAGGCTTTGGAGTAGAGTTGGCCAACAAATCCGTAAACCATTGTACAAAAATTGTTACACAAGCAGAAATTACCAGCAGTGGACATAATTAAAAGAAGTTTTTATGTAGAAAACATACAAAATGATATCATTCTAGGAATGACATGGATAAATTCTCTTGGGCATTTTATCACGGATGGCACAAATCTTGAAATATGCTTTAGACATGAGGGAAAAGAAGTAAAACTAAAAGGAATGGCTAATGGAACTCCAAAAATAGTATCATGTAACAAAATGGAGAGGGGCTTGAAACATAACCAAGGAGAATGGTTAGCCCAGTGTATGGTCTTTGATAAAAACCCCACTAATGAACAAACATTCCGTGTAGATTCTATCCAATCCTTAGGAAGTACAAAAAAGTATTTGAAGATATTCAACCAGTTTTTCCCCCAGAAAAGGTTTGAACATGAATGTACAAAACCTATAATTACAACACATTATAGGAACCCCTATAAATATAAGAAAGAAATTGAAAAACCATCAAAGAATTATTGGAAATGGGACATACACTGCCTAGTATTAGTCTAGTAAAATTGGTTGTACGAGTCAATTTGAAATCCAAAACTGGGTCAAATTGACTGTGGGCATGCATAGGGTACTATTTTCATAGTTGTTTCGTTTCCCTTCGTTTTGTTGATGACATGGGGATTCCACATTGACTCCAAGTCAACTCCGGTCACCCATTTGACTTTGACAACGAAGTAAACCTAATTTTTTTGCTCAATTTTATTCCGCCACCGGTTTTCCTTTACCATATCTTTGTTTGTGTGTGCATTTGCAGCAGCATTTCAGTGTGAGTTTGCAGCGACGTTTGGAATTATAGAGTGTCGTTTGGGATTTTTTGTTTGTTGTGTGTGTTTGTTTGCAATGGCGTTTGTATCTACAACTACCTGTGTTTGCAGATGACCTCTTTCAACCTCCTTCTACCTGTGTTTGTAGCTACCTTCAAACCTCCTACCTGCGTTTGCAACTACCTTCGAACCTCCTCCTACCTGCGTTTGCGGCTAGCGGCAACTTGGAAGTTGCAGGTTTTTAGGTATTTTTCATTTCTTGTGAATGTTTTTTAAATTATTTTGGTTATTTTGAACAAGTTATAGCCTATACACTATAGTCTAGACTTATATAGATTTTATTAATAAGGTATTAATATTTGTAATAAAATATTACTATAGTTAAAATTTATTAATTTTACATAGATTTTATTTATTAAGGTAATAGGTTGTATTACAAAAATAAAATCTTAGTAATATTAAGTTGATATTATAAAATATTAATATAGTCTCAGTAATATTATATAGTTATGTAAACTTACATTTGAATGTTCATATTTATTTGTTATATTATTATATATTTAAATTATTTAGATTTTATTTATGTTTTAAATTTTTCAATGTAAAGTTTAAACTTTAAAATTTATTTATTTAGCTATTATAATTACTATTAGTAAATTTGAAATACTAAATACATTTATTAGCTATTTTCTATTTCAATTTATTATTTTACTAGTGATATTAAAATTTATTTGTTTTGATTTTCAAAACTAAAAGTTATATTTGTATGAATTACAAGTGTTAGCAGCTATAACAATTCATCATGGTAGGCAGGACTCCTCCATTTACTATTGACCCAGCTTCACCATTATGGAGGCATGTGCAAATATTAGAGCATGTTCCTAGTGGAGGGACATGTATTTGGATATGTCCCGGGTGTGACGTACAGTATACAAGTTCCTACAGCCGAGTGAAAGGGCATTTGTATGCAATTCCTAGAATGGGAATCAAATCTTGTCCAGGAAAAGATCATGTGCCTATACCAGTTTCTAAAGTAGCAGCATATATTAAGGAACAAAAGGAAGCAGATGCAAGGGTTTAAAGTAGGTTGGGACATCCGTTGCTTAAAGGAAGGGGCTCACGGAAGTCACATGCTTCATCATCTCACAATCATACACCTAGTGCTGCTCTTGATATTGTGGTAGAAAGCCATCCATTTATGAGGAGAAATGAAAATGAGGGTATAGATCCGAAGAGAGCAAGAGGACCATTGGAGATGGCATTTAATAATGATGCTAGAGATATTGCGGATGAAGCAATTGCTAGGTGCCTCTATGGAAATGGTTTATCTTTCAATGTTGTTAGATCACCCTATTGGCAAGACATGGTAAGAAAAATAAATGAAGCTCCAAGGGGGTATACAGGCCCTAGTTATGAGAAGGTTCGTACCACTTTATTGGTAAAGGAGGTCAAACATATAGGAACTTCATTAGCTCCTATTAAGGCCTCATGGAAAGAAACTGGGTTTCCATTATTTATGATGGGTGGAAGGATGCAAAAAATAGACCCTTAATTAATGTGATTGCAATGTCCCCTAAAGGGTCAATGTTTCTAAAAGTTGTTGATCGTGAGGGCCAACTAAAGGATGCTCAATTTATTGCTAGCATTCTCATAGAGTGCATTAATGAGATAGGCCCTCAAAATGTTGTCCAAGTCATAACAGACAATGCAAATAACTATAGAGCAGCTAATTTGTTAGTGGAGACACGATTCCCACATATACTTTGGACACCTTGTGCAGTGCATTCGCTCAACCTCATGCTACAGAAGTTGGGTACTAAAATAGCTTGGATAAAACAAGTTTATGATGAAACTCAAGATATCCAAATGTTCATAAGAAAACACCACTGCTTGCAAGCTATTTTTAGATCATTCTCGTGGTTGGAGCTATTGAAGGTAATCCAAAGTTCAAATACTAGATTATTATTGTAATGGGCACCCCTGGATGTCCCAAAAAACTAAACCAATTTGCTGAAAGGAATTTTGTCAAACAGTTTGCATTCAACCTCTTATTTCTCCGTTTAATGTTTTAAACCCCTTATAACTCCGGAAATCAAACGTTTATTTGTTTGTTGTGTTTTGTGCATGGAATTGGTATCATACAACATAAACAAGAAAGAAACTACAATAATATGCAAAGTGGAAATGAACTGCTGCTAATAAAATGTTATTTTCAGAATTCACAAAACCAAATACATGGCAGATTTATCAACTCACTAATTACTTCAGCAATATTGACATAATACTCCAGCCCATGCTTTCGAACTTGCTGCTACAGTGCTTTGTCCTTCAATCAGTCCACTACCTTCGTAATATCATACCCTCAAAGCGGCATAAATGTCGGAAAAGTAGTGAAGAAGATATGAGCAAAATACCAAATCTGCCTGTAGCTGGAAATGCAACTAAATTGCCTGATAATGAAGCCAATAACAAAGAATTCCAAAGGCCAAACCCCAAGGGAATGACGTCTAGAATGTTACAAGAGAGGATAGACGTCCTCAAATGCCAAGAACGGAGCTGCAACTCACACACCAATTTCTTCTCATATTCAACCTGGCTAATGAAGCCACAAATGCTTCCTTTTATTCTATTTCCAAGGGTCCGCTCAACTCATATGGGCAATGTGGGATAAAAGATGTGTAGTATATAAAACATATATTAAAATACCCCTTATGTCTCCCTTGGGTACACATCCCCATAAAATAAATATTAAAGTAACACTTCAATATTTTATAATTAAATTAGACGTTACTTTAATAAAACTTCAGGCATTAAAATGTATTAGCAATCGGACTCCGAATAATGCGAGTGATAGCTCATCGGAAAGCTCTCACCGAGGAGTATCAAATCCAATCACCAAAATTGACCTGCACTGTGTCCTGCCGACTTACTAAAAATAGTAAGTATGCCGAAAACTGAGTAAATCAACTTCGTTTTGGCCCAAACTGAAAATGACTAGGCCAAAACACTCCAGGATCCCATTAAACCCTTCGTTAGCCCTCGGGACTATGTAGAACAAGGCTAACACACACACACTTGGTCAACTGCTAAAATGGGGACATTACAATTATGTTTTACTTTAGTTATTTATTTCAGCAAAATTATATATGTACATATTCTTTATTTTAAACTACTTGTTTTTCAATTTTCAAATAGGTTGCTGAGACTAGATTCGCATCAAATACAATTGTCTTGAGACGGCTTGTGGCCGTTTGAGAGGCACTTTCTAGTATGGTGATCAGCCAACAATGGAACATATGGAGGAGGTCTAGTAGTGAGAGGGCAACAAATATCAGGAAAAGGATTTTGGATGAAACTTGGTGGAGTCGTTCAGAATACCTTCTTAGTTTCACAGAGCCCATCCTAAGTATGATACGCTTCACTGACATAGATAAGCCATGCTTGGGGAAGCTTTATGATGGAATAGACTCAATGATTGAGAATATGAGATCTGTCATAAATGCAAGAGAGCAAGACCCTAAAGAAACCTTTTGCAAAGAGGTGCAATAAATGTGTTGAGCGATGGAACAGAATGACCACCCCACTCCATCTTCTTGCCTTCTCATTGACTCCCAAATATTATAGTGAAGAGATTCTTGCTTTGCCAACTAGGTTGCCACCATATCGTGATGCAGAAGTAGTTGAAGGGTTTAGGAAAGCTATTGCTAAACTCTTCCCTAATATTGAAATGGAGGATGCAATTACAAGTGAATTTGTTGATTTTGTATCATCCACTGGTCAAAGTCTTGCTGTTGTTCATGACAAGTATAGGAAGGATGCACACACTTGGTGGTACCTCAATGGCCACAAATTGCCAAAACTCCAAATTCTAGCAATCAAAGTTTTATCACAAGTATGTTTATGAATTTGTATACACTCTCTAAATCTGGTTGTCAATTTGAAATTAACAAACTCATTTGATTTACTTAAATTTTAGAGACTCCAATGAGATTTTAGCTTCATTAGGTTGCTAGTTCATCTTCAGCAGAACAAAATTAGAGTACATACTCCTTCATCCATTCAGTGAAGCTCAATCGGTTGGCATCAAGCAAAGTTGAGGATTTAGTCTATGTGCATTCAAACTTGCACCTTCTTACTCACAAAAATGATGAGTACAAGGAAGGGGCAGAAAAATTATGGGATGTAGAACTGAAGTCTACTAACTTGGATCTTCCTATTGATGCACCAACTTTACCAATGGAGGATTTAAGTAGCCAACATATTTTTAGAGCAAATACCAGTGGGAATCAATCATCTAATGTCAATGTTGATGACAATCTTGATATTGATGATAACCCATATGGTTCTGATTAGGGAGCTGATCAGTGATTTCTAGTATTATTTCTTTTTCAAACAAGACTATATTTCATGACACTAGTTTGATCTTTTTGATATCGAAAACTAAATTTCAAAGTGAATTAGTTATGTTTCAAAATCTGAAATTTGGAATGGTTTTGTTCAACTTCTAGCATATGTATTGGTATGTGAATTCTAAATTTAATTTGTTTTGATATTGGTATATTTTTTTAGCAGCACATATACAAATATATTATATTTTTTTTTAAATATATATGTGAATGTACCAGTACCCCTACCCAATACCCTAAAAAAATCCTTCCGTACCAGCGTTTTGTACCCATGTACCCGTACTCATTCCTAAACCCAATTCAGTTACTTAGGTGAAAGGTGTAAATAATGGAAAAGAAGATGCCTTGTCAAGGAGACCACACATCAACACTATTTCTAGTATCTCATGAGATTGGAAAAATGATATAATAGCAGATTATGCCAAAGATCAGTTTGCAACCGAAGTTTTGGAAGGGAAGATACCTAATGAAGATCTTTGAGTTTAAAATGACATCTTTTTTCTACAAAGGAAGGATATACTTGTCTCCACAATCCAAACTGAAGGAAATCATTATAAAGGAATACCACATGTGATAATCCACGATATTAAAAACCATATAACCACATAAGGAAAAATACTTGTAGAAGGGCTTTTAAATGGACATACAAAAATATGTGCAATCTGATGTATGATTTGTCAACGGAATAAGATCAAATAGTCACATCCCGAAGTGTTATTACAACCATTGCCTATTCCAGACCAAGAGTGGGAAAGCATATCGATGGATTTTATAACAGGACTACCCAAAGTGCAAGGAAAAGATAGCATCTATGTGGTGGTGGATGTTAAGGAGTAGAGATCAATGAGAGAGTTTTAGCAAATCTGATATAAATTCAAACCTTAAGATATTGTATAGTTTTGAAATTTTTCTAATCCTATCTTCAATAATAGATTACAGCAATTATATATTTATTAGAAATGTTGTTGTATATAATTACAGTCCTGTGATAAGTATATTTTTAATTTTAGTACAAATAATAATATGTCATTGTGATTGATATCCTCTCTGCAGTGGTAATAATACTTCTATATTCATGAGAATAGTTATGCCCACGTAGGGTCATGACCCTACATGATCATGGTTGTTCGTTGATTATGGTTTTAGTAAATCAATCAAACAATAAACAATGGTGACTTTTCAATATACCAACTGTTCAATGACCCGATCAGGATAGTGGCTAAAACTACTTTATTTATAATGCTTGATTAATATGAAAACAGAGCCCGATAAATATGAAGGCTCGTCAACCACATAAGACAAATCCCAATTGAGGCATAAGGTACATGCACATTAATTAAGATGAAGTGCGATCTGCTACAGTATAGTAAATCATTTTATAAATTTGACTACTCACTATTAATATATATATATATATATATATGTATGTATGTATGTATTTATGTATGTATGTATGTATGCACAAATATGTATATATATGTGTATGTATGTATGTATGTATGTATGTATGTATGCACAAATATTTATATATATGTGTGTTTGTGTGTGTGTGTGTGTATAACTTACATGCAAGCATACATATATATCTATCAATTTAATTATGATTTACAATATGTTTGGATCCAACTGGAGCTACATCATTAACAATGGATTGACTCACGAAGTTTGCTCATTTCTTCCCAATCTCTACGAAATATAAGGGAACCCATATAGCAGAAATATCTTTAGAGGAGTCTTTCGTCTCCATGGGTCACCCCAAAATATTATAAGTGACAAAGACTGCAAATTTCTTTAAAAAATTTGGAAAGAATTATTGTGACTAGCAGGGACAACCCACACTCCTAGCACCAGTTATCACCCTCAAACTGATGGGTAGACCGAGATTGTAAACAAATGGATAGAAGGATAGCTAAGGAACTATGTCATAGGACAACAAACAGCGTGGTTCAAGTGCCCACATCTCGGAGAATATTACTATAATTATAATACCATGCATCATATGTCCATGGGGATGAACCCATTCAAACATTATACACGTATGAGGCTATCACTTTTGAAGGAATGATCATACTAAAAAGCAAGGTGTCTGGTGCACAAGATTCTATCCAAAGAAACATTGACATCATGAAAGTGCTAAAGAGAACTTGTATAATGCCCAAAATCAACAGAAGCCTTATGTTGACAGGAATAGAGTCGAAAGGTCCTTTGAAGAAGGAAATCTAATGTTCTGATGACTACATCCGTAAAGAAAAATGGGACAAAAAAACTTAACCCCTAATTTTATGGGCCATATAAAGTAATCAAAAGAGTCGGAGAAGTGGTTTACAAGTTGGAATTCCCTAGTAATAGCCAAATTCACAACATATTCCATGTATCCAAATTAATAAAGGTCTTCGGATAGCAGGTAGTACCATGTGCAAAGCTACCTCCGCTTGATGACGAAAGGCAGCTCATTTCAGAACCTAAAGTGATCCTTGACACAAGGGAAAAGTCACTAAAAAATAGAATTGTTAGAGAATCCTAATCAAATGGAAGGGACTACCCAATGAAGACACCACTTGGAAAAGAGAAGAGGTCCTTAAAATGCTTGAGGACAAGAAAAATCAGGAGGGGGGGCAGTAATAACCTCTAAATGAATTAATTCTAAATTTTGAAATTCTAATATATGAGTTTTCCATTACAAAAGAAATATGTATCGAACCCATAGACATTCATTTCTATAGATATCTAACATATATATACACACATAATTATATGTACTCAACCCAAAAGAAACAAGAAAAAAATAATGATCATAAGTATTCACTGCATACGTATGTACGTATGTATGTATGTATTTACTCAAAAATTCATACATATAAGATGAAAAATTATATAATAAAAATAAATAACAATAAACAAAGGTCAGACGTAACAAACAAAGCAACAATTATTCGCTCGACCAAAGTCACGACCAAAGGTCATGGCCTTTGTTCAGCAACCCGTGGTCGCTATTCCATAAGAAGTTGTTGGGGATTTATAGATGGGAAGCCCACATGGAATGTGGTGGAGCAGAACAGGTAGTAATAGAAAGGACTAAATTCGCAACTATATTAAATAAGACTAAACATAAAAAGATTGCAGCTCATGAAAAATTAAACCAATAACAAATATCCAAGAGAAATTTCAACCAGCGATAATAGGGGAATAAGAAATAAGTCATCACTAAACGATAAGAGTTAAACGAAAGAACCGGCAGAGACACCAAGGAAATAAGGTCGTGGCACGCAAAGACTGCGAACCTCAAACGTACGTAGCCATAAAAGGAAGTGCCAAGACATAGACAATTGAGAATGATTTTAAATTATAAATAACAATGATCCAACTTCAATATTGCAAGCTAATAATAGAATAAACAAAGAAACATATAATTAATAATAGAGATCTAAGAAGGACTATGACAAAGACATAATAGGGAATCAACTACGATTACTTATGCCCAAAAAGATAGAAACTTTCATATAGAGAGTAAACACAAAGACAAGGTGTGCATAATTTCTTTTAACTGTTATAAGTCTTATGTATGTTATTAAAGATATTACCATTCAGTGGTAAAAGCAGGCTTATAATGGCTATAAAGGCCAAGTTTCATCTTGGTAGAGGACATTCATAAAGAATGTCAAGTTTCTCCTCTATGAGTGGCCACAGACAGAGCAAGGCCTTTACTCTTTGGCATGCTTATCATTCAATGACTGATTTCTTTTCGCCTAGAAAGGACTCCTAGTCTCTCTCTTGGCCTCCTCTCTAGTTCTCTATTTGCTTTCTCGTTGTTGTTTGTATTTAATTTTCGGATACCTTTATGTGATCCTGCTGCTGTCAGCCTCATTGTTGTAATCCTGCAGTCCCATAGACCTTTTGTTGGTCTTTTGTTGGACATTGGTATCATTATCTTATCTTATCTTATGTAAAAGAGAACTCATAGAGATTATTGATTTACATGTCAAAGCTTCCAACTTACACAAGTAACAATTGCACTCAATCAAAGTTCAGTTTCAATTGATTCTTTATATTCACTTTTCTTTCAAAATGGCGCTACACAATCAAAGTTATGCTTACTTAATTTCTCTAGAGCTCTCTTGCATACAAATAAAAGATGAAGTCTAACTAACAAGAGAAATTATTGGATTACATGTCACTACACATGTAAATCTTATTACATGTAATTACACAATTTCATGCAATACATCCTCTTTAGTCTACAAACATGAAAACAGAATAACAATATTAAAGATTGTTCTTTAGTGCCTTGAATTTGATGATGACATCACACATTGTAGGAAGATCTAAAATCTCCATTGTCTTTGAAATAGCTTCTATCCTCACTACATCGGCATATGTTGATTTCACAATATTGGAATTCACTAATAGAGAATCCTATAAGTGCTTGGCTAAGGATTTGTACAAAGAAAACTTGTTCATTGTATGAGAAGCAAAATCTTCAGAATCTAAATCAGCATTGACCCTAATTGTATATTTTGAAGTCATTCCTTCAATTGCAATCAAGTTACCATGTTTATCAAGAATTTGACATCCCATTTTGTAATGTCCCCATTTTTGTCAGTATTAGAGTTCCATGGATTAGCCTATTAATGTGTCCTTGTAGGCTAATTATTGTGGATGGAAGGTCTTCTGAGGTAGTGGCTTGACTTGGGAGGGTCTTATCTTTTCCACAATTCAGTAAGCTACAAGTTGGTCTTCGTTTGGCTCAGACTGGACTTCAATTGGGCTTAGTTTGTGTACTTACTATTTGTGGCAAGTTGGTGTTCATCGAGATGGACCCTTTCTATTTTTGGAAAGTGCATATGGTCACATGGAGAAATAATAGGTATGACTCATATTTCAAACAGCATATTTAACTGATGAGTATTTTGAGAGTTATTATATTTTGATGCTTAATAGCAAAATAAGCATGAATTAATGAGAAAAATGGAAAATTTCCACTTACTTGAAGATTAATGAGCCAAAGAAGAAAGAAGCTCCAACTTTGAAAAATTCTCAAAACAAACTTTGACCTCTTTAACCTTGCAACGATGAATTCGAAATGAGCAATGAAGAAAATGGAAGCCAAACATGTACTCAAAGAAGACCATCAAAAAACAAATTGGTTTTGCCCCAAAACGTGTTCTTGGACATTTTTAGGTAAAAATGTGTTCTTAGAATAGATAGGTATGAGTCATTTTTGTCATTTGAGGGCAAAAATGTGATCTTAACATGCAACAACATGGATCAAAGGCCCAAACAATTCTTCTTGGGTCTAAAATGTGATCAAAATTATCTCAAATGGACGTTTTTAGGTAAAAACGTGGCTTCAAATCTTCATAACATGCAGCGATTTCTTCATGGATTTGATGCCAAAAGCATGGGAATGCATTCAAATGCAAAAACAGCCCTAGGTAGAAGATTTCCTTGATTTTTGAATGGATGGATTTGGAGATCTCAAGAAAAAACATGTTCTTGAGGAGCAAATGCATGAAGTTTCCTCTTCAATCTTCAAAATTGGGTTCTATGAAGACATGCATGTATTGCAAGGCAAATTGCACCTCTGGGAAGAGATTGCATGTTTTAAAAACATTTAATAGTCTCCTTATTCAAATCGCACTTTTTGAGTGCATATGCATGTTTTAAAAACATGTAATTGAGTCTAAGTGCAAAAATCGCACCTTTTGGGGTGCATTACATATTTCATAATATATTCTAAAATGACCTTTAGTGCAAAATCACACCTTTTAGGGTGCATTACACATTTCATAATATGTACTAAAATGACCTTTAGTGCAAAATCGTACCTTTTGGGAGTCATTGCATGTTTTGAAAACACTTAAATATGCATGTCTCACTCTTGGAGAGTCATTGCATATTTTAAAACACATGTATTTACATGTTTTATGTGTTTTCAAATTGCCTTTTTGTTCAAAGTCGTGGTTTCTAGAGGTAATTACATATTTTGATGTAAATGTGCTTGTAGACATGATATGCGCAACTTAAGTGATGAATTAAGCACATGTCAATTTAATTTTTAATGAAATATTACTTAAATGGGTCATATATCATATTTAAACTATATTGATAAATATATAATGTGCAAATATCATTCAAAAAGTAATATATACTAAGATCTCTTAAGTGAATATAGTCAAAAATTAAATTAAATCAAACTATATAGTTAATATAGGCACTTAAATGAAAGATTGAAAAGCAACTCAACTTAAAAATATAACATAAAGTGCTCTTTAGTTACTTTAAGTGAAAAATATGATAAAGTAACTTAAAAACATAGCATCAGTGAATTTAAGTTATATTTTTCAAAAAGTGAATGTCAACTTCAAAATATAACATGATATTTTAATTCGTGTAGTTGCACCTAGAGAGTCCACTTTTTCGGCACTAAAATGGTCATATCTTATTATTGCCAACTCTGATTAAGCCCAAAGATAGAATGAATCGAAAGGAAAACCAAAAGCAATAACTTGAGCAAAACCAAAGGACCAAAAGCCAACAAACACACATTCAAAAATGAGAAAAAGGATTTTGAAGGCTTCAAAAATCAAGCATAGATTCAACAAACAAAAAAACAAAAAAGACTTCATGAAAGCCTTCAGTAAAAGGATTCGTTATTTTAATTAGGGTCGATTGATTGATCAATAATAACCAACTAAATAATGAACTAAACTCAGAAAAATGTGAAACTAAGTTAAAAAGTTTTGTATTGTTACCTACATTTTGTGGTGACAAAATGCAAACAACAAATTAAAAAGGTCATGTTATTCTGATTATAACTCTAGCTTAAAAGGAATGAAAAGATACAGCAGGTCGCTTTAAAACAAACTCAATAGTCTTCCTCAAGGTTTCTGTGGATCCAAGCCCTTAATCCCATCTTGGAGTAACCTCAAGGCAACTTGATCCCATCTTGGTTAGTCCTCAAGGCATCTTATAGGGACACTAATCCTTACCCATCTCGGAATAGTCCATTGGCCGAAATTACACAGCCCTTTCCCATATTGTATCCCTACTTATTCCTTCTAGCTTAGATATATAATGGGACTGAGCATGGAAATTATTTAAATGAATTGATTAATAAATAATATACTTACCTCAAAGATGCATAAATCTTAACAAAATTCTTCCTTTTGTACTCGTGGTGTAATTTATGTCTGATTGTGTCAGACATAGATTTCAGAATGATTTTTTATTACATACTTACCAAGTTGCCAACAACTCTAATGGTATTAACTTCTCAAATGAGGCCCACACCTTGATTAACAGTTCTAACAATAGATACGTTAGGATTTCAAATTCCAACAACCTAGCTCAAATTTAGTTTGTACCATGTTCAGAAATTTCGGAGGCAGTAGCTAATGGTATGATATTGAACCCTTTATATCACCTTCTTTTGGGAATTTTCACAGTAACCTGAAGATATCAGTTGACACCTAAACTTTCCATATCATATCTGATTTGGAATTGGTTCATCAACTGCCAAATCAAAATAGACTACTGTTTATTGAGATAAAAGGACAGTGAATAGCAGAAACTTCTTCTAGTTGTCACCATCAATACGTTCAGATTGCAAACTTGTTTAGGACTTAACAGCAAATCAGATTGGCATGGATGAATCCCTTATAAATTTGTAATCAAATAGCAGCAACCTAGAAACCAAATATTATAACAACTGTCCCAGTCAACAAATAGTTATATAGTTGCTCAAGCACATAACCAATAGTCCCTCTTCTATACTTGTCCGTTCTCATTTGTTGGTGATGTGAATTTTTCTGGCGTGAATTTATCGATGCTTTTGAATGTATGTTCCTTTTAGAGTTGCTGCTGATAATAGGAAGTATGATGTTTGATGATTGTTGGTGATTTGATGTTTGAGTTCAGAGTATTCCCATGGCTGAGAGAAGTGTAATTATTTGGTTGAATGACTCTGGTTGCCAGTTCCTATTCTTTGTCTTTGTTACAAATCTTATTTTGGCAATAGAGGAGCTATGTTGTATTTTATGATTGCTTGATAATATTCCCAACCTTCCACAACTGTGCTTCTTCCAATCATTACTGACATTCCTATAAAATATGCGAATTGCATGGCAATCCCGAACACGGAAGACCATAGTGAAGTTTTCTTTGGACTGACCAATTATATCAGAAAATCCTGGTTTGGACAGTACTGCAGATGAATTATTTCCTGATTGATTAATGTGTAAAATAAATATGATTTCCTCAATATTTCTGATTCAAATTGGTGAAATTGGAGCATCTTCTATTTATACTTATATTCTCTGCATTCTTCTGTTTAGTTATGTGTCATTCACCAGTTATCTTCTCTGATAGGCTGATCAAACTACTACAATATGGAGTGCTTAATACTTATAAAAATATATATTGCCACTATTGCGGGGTTCGATCACTTCTGATTGAGTATCTGTTGCGATTGACTATCTGCCGGGGATATCATGCGGATTGAACCTGTCACCGGCCATCCATTTGCTAGTTTATATTTCAGATTCTCTTTCTATTAATTCATGTCTTATCTCCTTCGATATACCCTTTTAGTGGTTTCCGTATTCTTTTTTTCTGTGCTGACTGGACAATCTCTCGTTTAAATATTATTTTCTCTTCTATATTTTCAGTCACTGTTTCTTTATTGGTCTCTTTCCAAGACTCCTATTTGGTGGTCACCTCTTTGATCGATTTAGAAAGCCTACACTCATGATGTCCACTTATTAGATTATCTGGTTAATCGCGAATCCATTTACTTTCGTTATTTTGGAGAAAAGCAATATCTTGCATCTGTCAAAACCTGAATCGTTTGGCCTTTATCCACCACAAACTATCATACATTCCAGATCATCTTATACAATCATCTACAATCCCCTGCTAAAAACATTAGAACTTCCAATATTTTCATATTCCCTATTACGAAGACATGTTGATTGATCCTTTCCAAAGCAATTGCCATCACATTGATTGGATTTAATCACTACATTATCTTTGATTATTGAAATTTAAAGCTCGTTGATTCAATATAGACTGGTGTTTTGTGTTAACTGGTCTGCTTCAGGAAACTCTGAATATATATATATATATATTTAATCACATGCCTATGCCAGTAGTGTCTTGCAGTTTGACTTTTGATATCCAAGGTATTTGTTCAGATCTTGAAGAGGTGCCATTTCAGCTTCTAAAATTTACTATCTCAACCTTCAATCAGTTCAACGAAATATACATGTGACTATTTCCATGTTGATACCTCTGTGGTTTTGCCTTTATAAATCCATTGCCCAATATTTGTTCACAAGCTTTTATTTCACCAGTGGAGGCCAAAATTATTATACCTTTATTTCTACGACCATAGATTGATATTTGATTCACATTCTTTTGAATTAATCTGAGTTTTCATGTAGACTTATATCCTTATTCTATAATAAGGTTGCCCTATTATAATGATTAAATTGAAACTTGCCGCATATTTGCTGATTATAATGATAAAATTGAAACTTGTCGCACTTTTTTTTTTCCTTTTATTCTTCTACATTTCACTTATGAAATATATCTTTACAGCAAAAAAAACTTATCCTTCGATGATATGACCATAATCGTTTTGTCAAATATTCTTCACTAGAAATTTGCAAATATTTCTATTTCTACAGACAATTTTAGTCAATTTTAGTAACTTCACAGGCTGGCAGGATGCACGGCTGTGATGCTGATTGTAATGTCCCCAATTGGAACCTTCAGCAATTTATTATATTTCTTCCGATTACAGACTGAATATAAATATTTTCTTTTGTGTATTTCTCCATATCTCCATATATCTCTGTATTTCTAATTTCTTCATTTCTTAATGATAATATTCTATATATATAGTTTCTCATACTAAGAGTCATGTCCTTTCATAAATAATAATTATATTATATTAATGAGTAATATAAGTTATATTTCTTATTATTATTTTAATACTATTGCATAGTATATTTACTTGATATATATTCTTAATAATATTATTTAATTCTCATATTTTAATAGCAATATAATATTATAGTATGATTATAATAAATCATAACTATATCATTATTTGTATTATTATTTTATTGATTTATTATTTCTCTATTTTTTAATTATATTTATTTTGACGGGGATATCACAGCCCAAGCCAAAAGCCAGAAATAAAAATTGACAGCATCACCCAACTCATCTAACTCAACTGAGCTCATCAGAACCAACTGTTGACTTACTACAAATAGTAAGTCCCTCAAAACGAAGCCAAAACTCACCATAGGCCACTAGAGAGCTTAATAACTATACAACAAGGTCCTCTAAACACCAATATCATCCTACAAGGACCCAATGATAGACTGAATCCATCAAATCTGCTGAACTCAAAAATAAAGAGAGGAAAGAGACCATGCAGAGGGCAGAAACATGTGCTGGAATGCAAGAAGCGGCAGGGCACTGAGGATAAATAGAGCGCAGATTGAGTTCCCCTGTGAAACTGCATGGACATAGTGACAATTAAGTTGAAAAAGAAAAAGAAAAATGAAAAATTTATTATAATCTGTAAGTTTTAGGGAGTATGGAAAAGCCACAGTAGAGAGGGGGAGTGAAATAAAATATTGCATGGAAGTGGAGGAACTGTGAAGTAAGGGCACAAGAGAGAAAGTAATGTGCTTAAGTGAAAGGGCATGGACAAAGATAGAATGGACAGAGTGGAGTGAAGTGTCTCAGGAATATTGATGTGAAAAGAAAGTGTATAGGTGCAGGAGGAAAAAGAATATAGTGTGCATGGTAGAGAGGTTCGATAAAGTTTGATAGGACCTTCTAAACTAAAATGAAAAGAAGGGGATACATGTAAAAGAAAGAAAGCAGAGCATGTGATCATACAAACAGAGTATGCTGGTAATGACAGAATGAATGGATTGAAGGGTGGTCTGAGAAGGCATAGTAGAGAGTAAAGATAGTTGAATTAATTGTATAGCATTTTCAATTCTTTGCATTTTTATGTCGAGGAGTACAGTAGGCCGTGAGATTTAGATTATCTCCAATTTTGTCGGCATCACAGAGAGAGATTGCCTTTACAGATCTGTTATTCAATTTATTAAATATTGTTCTTTAATGTGATATAAGAGGTGTTAATAAATAATAGAGTCTAAAGAAATCAGTTTTCGTGAGAACTAAGAGTCATATCATCACCTATATGCATTTTTCCCAGTAACTTACCAAAGGGTCATTCCTGCATATCAGAGGCTTCCATGCTGAGATAAAGAAAGACTCTTGTTTCCTATTATTATTTTTGGGTCTTATGTAAATGTTGTTGAGCTGTATAACAAGCTGTACTATTGGTTGTTACATTTCCCCTACAATTGCTATGTTTTTCTAACTGCAACATAGGAACATGAGAAACCACTCCTGCATATTAAACAAATTGGACTCGCCATAACAGCTCGTGATCTTAAGAGGATTTCATAAACTCTCCAAAATAGGCTGCATTTTTCACAAAGTGAACCTTAGCCCTGAAGAGAGCAGAAAAAGTTATAAAGATTCAAAAACATAAAAAATGTGCTCAAGGTCTAACACAGATCTATGATATTGTTTTATGTAAAGACTTCAGAAAGAACTCATGATTTAATTTTTCCATGTAAATTTTAATCTATCTAGTTTCTCCAAAATGGATAAGAGTTCGGGAAAAATCATGCCTTTACATCATAATCTAATATTTCCATGTAAATTTTACTTTATCTAGTTTCTTCAAGAATGGATAACAAAGAATTACCAAGATTTACCTCACATCTCCAGATGGAATACAAGGATCATTTGTGATGGATGTGCTGGATTTCTTCCACTGATTGATTTCATTTTGAAGCCATATATATGTCTCTTCATTTTTAAGAGCATATTCAGTTTTGTTCTCTTGATTGCAATCCGATTTCCCTTTTTCTAGGCTTGACAATGAACCATGAACACAGTCCTCAAAATCTTGAAATCCATTCTCCATGTATGCACTAGTGAGATTGTAATCATGGCGCAACTCTTCAAGAACACTTTTGTGCTCAGCATGAAGAATTGATTCCAAACACCTGAAAGTGAATACCGTTGATGCTTCTCATCTTATGATACGAGACAAATAAATGACATGTAATAATGTTAAGTAGGAATATAAAGATAAAATTTAGTGATCATATACAATAATACAAACTATCTTTTCAAATGAGTATCACCTAAATTTTCAACAATACCAAAACAAAAAGAAACCTAGGCTGCAATTGCATATTTTCTACATCAAATGCCCCTTGCTCCTGAAGCAAAGATAACGAGATTGAATGTAAGAAAAAAGTTGTAAAGTTTGATTCCAAAATCAAAGCAAAGACTACAAGTCAGAACATAGACACATGCAATATTTATAAAGTGTAAAAAGCTCATTAGTTTGATTCCAAAACCAAACCAAAGACTATGAGTCAGAACACAAACACACACAATATAGATTTTAAAAAGTGTCAAAAGCTCATTTTTTTATTTTTTATTTTCAGTTATTTAAATATTTTGACACTTTCAACGCACAATTCATTCAATACAAACCTTTTATATCCAATGTGTGGTAGAATACTGTTAGAAACCAAACTTTCATGCGTGAGACAAAAAAGTTGATAGGCAGTGGAAAGTGCTTTGCTAACTTATATATTATTTGAATTCAAGTATCATTGATTTCATGAATACAATGACATTGAGGGTATGGTTTGTTAGCAAACGTGAGGCACTGTTTCAATAGCAATCTGGATTTAAGTCCCTGCTGAGCCAGCATGATCATGGGCGCCTTGCCCCTGCTGGGCTGCTATGCCTGCAAAGTTTAGACTGATTATTCCTTTCAGATAGGGAATGGAGGCGCTAGTGTGTGGTTGCACCAGCTGAACCCGTTTTATGCCCATTTCAGGTTGAGGGTACACTTGAAACCCTCAACTAACCAAACAAAAAAAAATATCATGAATTGATAAGGAGATTCTTTCCATGGCAAGTAAAATTTTGATATTGCTATCAGGATTTGACAGCATTATGAATACAATGGAAATTGGCGCAAAGAAGTCATAGTCAAGCCTGTGGAGCCTATGTGGGGCATGAGTCAAGTCTGTTACAATCAAATTATTACATTAACAACTGAAATAACACTATGATAGAAGATAAACAACAATGAATGTAGTACGAAAGCAAAAACTAAAAATATTCCTCAATAAGACTTCCCAATGGGCAAGAAATGACTTAAGAACTCTAATGGTGTTGAGGATATCTGCACCATGTAATCTAAAATACTAGTTGACCTAGCAACACTAATTGGGTATTTAACAATCTCGTTTCATGAGAAACATTTTGTTGACCTAGAGATATCACATTGGAAATAACAAGGTCATTAAAAAGACAAGGTATAAATGAAATCAGAAATAAAACTGTGAACAGAAAGTATATCATCAGAAAGCATGTCAAAACAGAAAATATATTGAACACAATTTAAAATATCAACATGATGTTTCTAGAGTCCATGACATTTTTTCATGATAGACAATATGGCCCTGCCTGCTTAAAGAAACCATGAAAAACAACATGCTGCTAATCTCCTACCAACTTCAACTACCATATGGAGCATCTTTGGCAAACATGAAAAAGAATAAAGAAGAAATTAGCCGTGATATCCCAAATTGTATGCACATTTTTACATCTTTTTATGAAATTTGACTATGAAATCAAATCCTGTTCTAAAAAACAAGAACTTTAACATAGAAATGGGAATATTCTGATTTTAGGAAAATTCTTACTTTTTGGCCATAATATCAGCCTAGTCTTATGAGAAATTAATGCATTTGTCTCCCTCTAAATACCTCTAGAAACTTGGTGACTACTGAGTTAGCTCCCCATTTTCTGTTGTCTCTCTTCGCTGTGTTCTACTTCCATGTTGTGTATTTAATACTATTTGACTCATTATGAATAACAGATCTGAGACATCTTAAGTGGCTTTCCAAAGTGTCTACAAATTCAATTATCTGTAAAATGGTCAAGGTTTGGGTTGTTTTTGGTGTTTCCTTATTGTTTTCTGTATTTGTCAGAGTTGTGGACTTCAGGGGTTTTCTTGTCATGTCTTTCTCCTCACCCTGGACATCCATATCAGTTGCCTAAAAAGCCTTCAAACTGGACAATCAGCCTTTCCTATCCCCAAGTAACAAGTTCAAAACCCTCGCCTTCACCTCATTTTTCCTTTACACTCATCCACCCATTAAACTTCCCTCTCCTTGTACCTATCATGAAGTAAGCTTGAATCTTGACCCTCAGCATTTTCCACTACAATTTTGAAAATTTCTCATCAAAACTAAACCCCCAGACTTTCCCCGTTCCTCATGCCTCTATGGTATGACTTCCTTACCACCCCTGAAACCCCCTAAAGCATGAATTCCCCCAACCTCCAAAGTCCAATTCTCGCCGTTTTTCACTACAACTCCCCCCACCTCACGGAGGCCCTAGAAAGCATTAAATGAATCATGAAAGGTCAATGATTGCCAAAAAATGCCCTTTCTTGCCAGAGAACCACTACTTTGGAGCCAATTAGTTTACCAGTGATATGGAAAAAAACAACAAAATGCAATTAATGCATCTATAGTGCCCACCAACCACCAAATGCAATCCATCCACACCCAAAAAAATTATTTTAACCAACTCCAAGTATAAGCAAATGAAAAAAAAGATGCCCTAATAGATACAGTGGTTAAAATCAAAGGACCAGATGTTTACGTGTATCCAAGCTACATTTGTAGTGGATTTTGCAGGCTTCTCCATGCCTTTTTTCACCAGATCCAAAGGCATCTTTAATGCAAATAATGTTAACAGATCCAAGAAGAACAATTCCCCGCATTTCTGGAGGCCATTCAAATGAATTTGGCACATACTAACACAATTTAGAGAAAACAATGCCCAAGCAACATGGGCATTCTCTGCAATGTACCCATGGTGGATCATGGAATTTATGGCTGATATGGTGTCTCTCTAAGGTTGTGAACTATGAAGGACCAAAAATTTATCGAAGGGGATGGAAGATTAAAGAAACAGAGCAATTGCAAAACCAGCAGAACAAAGATATTCACAAGAAGGCCCTGGGTTTCAATTTTCAATTCTAAATATGGTATTTTCGTGATTGTATTGATGTGGATTTACCTCAAATCTGTAATATATCATCGGTAGCCTTCGAGAAAGAGTATAACTAGCAGATCCAACATGGTTTGAGTGTCTTCAAGAGCTCTATGTGTATTATCCTAACAGATACATAATTAGTTGGTCACTTAGAAGGTCATAAAACCATTTCAAAGATTTTGCAATGTATCTTCTCAAGATCTATAAAGAAGTATATGGGTTTGTTGCAAGATTATTAAGTAGACCCTTATTGAGTTTCATAACTTGTACTATTTACTAATTTGCATGTTTAGGACATACTTTATGTGTGCCTTTGAATAGATAGTACTTTCAGATATATCTTGGTCAAGGAATTCCATTTGGTTTTAGTTGCTGCATGTTTTGCATAAACTCTATTTTCTGTGCCCGACTGGATACAAGCACCGATATGATTTGTTCCCCTTTTAATCATCTCAACACATTTAAAACAAGCAAAACTTTTATATACATTTTCAGTTGTGTTGTTCTTCCCTGCCTTCATGTACAAATGTATAACAGCAATGGAAGTGACTACATCCATTTTTTAGCACTTCACCTAGTGTAAACTTGCATATTCAAACCAGCACATAGATAAGTTATGACAAGCTATATGGGAGTATAATGTGCAACAGATGTGGTTTGTAACAGGGAAATTATTCATTGCTTATATATTCATTTGACTTAACTTCTTAGGGAAGCCCTCCCTGGTCTTGCAGAACCAGAAGTGAAGGAAGTATTATCCACCTTAATTATTTATCCTTCATTACCCAACCTAAACATAGGTTTTGTTATATTCTTTCCAGGTTTGAAAGCCAAGCACTTGGGAGACTATCCAACCTTAGTTATTTCGGATGTATGACTCAATTACGAACACACGAAGTAGTATGACTATATGAGTAATCCCTTTGCTTTGGACTGATTTAAAAGGATTAAAAACTAGTCCAGAAGAAGTTTCTCATATCAGTCTTAGGAAAGCCTCAAACAAAAATAGAAAATAAAACACATGAAAATCAATTCTCAGATCTGAATATGCAAAATACATTGAGTGAAATAAATAATATACCATTATCGGCTCTATATCATTATTCTGAAATCTAGCTAATTACAATATTTGCATTATGTATTCACTGACATTAACGTTCAGTAGAGAATTGATATGAAAATCTTTCAAGGCCATGCTTGCAGAGATTGAAGCTGAAAATAGAATTGACGATAAACATCTTGAAGGCTTAATATAATCAGTGAGATTATCCCAGCAGATCATAGAATATCTCATCATTGCAGATTGATATGGTGAGGGAAGATGAAGCAAGTTGTATGAACGAATGAAGGAAGATGAAGCAAGTTGTATGAATAAATGTCATGAATTCTTCATATGAGATCTAATCTAATTAACAAAGAGATGAATCATAGAATGAGGCAGGTACCCATAACATTATGCTGATAAGAAGACAACACATTCTTTTCATGAGCTTATAAAATAAGCAAAGCAGTAAGGATAGACCCGATCTCAGTGAAAGCAATGCATAGTTCATAGGAATATCTAAAAATAAAGGAAATCACAATGTGCACTTCAAATTCTTAAACAGTTCACAAGTGACAAAAAATGAAATAAACTCAAAGCTAATGCCACAGAAGCATTATTTGTCTAGCATTTATGCTTAGGAGACTAAGAAGCCAGGAAACAATTTCAGGCTTCAATTCATGTGAATTTGTCATTGGTACCTTTAGAACTTCACAATAGATAACTCAAAACCAAATGGAGGACGTTAAAAAGAAGCCAGATTGTCCTCTGGAGCTCCTGAAGGCAAATGGAATATAATAATCCAAATCATGCATTACCCTGTCAATTGATTTCGAAACAGATGTTTGAATTTGGCTCGAGTTCACTCGCATGGGATGACACTAGAAGAGTCCTAATGTGGCAGTAGGTAGACCAGATATTGCAGACTAGGAGCCACGAATTAGTCAACCAAATTCAAAAGAGAGGATATCAATGAAAGTTGAAAATAGCGCATATAAAGGATAAATAAAAGACTTGGAAACAACGGCAAGCCAATCCTTACCTTGCAGGTTTAATGAGTGACTCATACATTATCAGCACACGAAAAACAATATGGAATCAAGTGATAGAGCTGATAACCAATTAGAGAGGGAAAACACTCTACCTAGTTTTTGAAATAACGGCGCATAAAAAACAAAACCGAATAATGATGGAGCTGATGTCGAATTGGATAGGAAAAAAATTCTGCTTTGTGTTTGACATAAAAGGAATTGAAAAAGAAAACTGAATTAAGTAACGGAGCCGATTTCCAAATGCAAGGTACGCAAATTACGCTACAGAGCTTTGCCATTCACAGAGTGTGTTGTTTCTCATACAATCAGGTGTAACCTCAAAGTTATCAGGAAATGGGTGCATGCCCCCTGAGGTAGATTTCTCCGCAGGCATGCTTTGAACTGAGGAGCATTCCGCAAAGCATAGAAACGCAATATTGTGTCAAATGCGAGGAGCTTAACAAGTAATTATAAACATATTGGAACAATGGTTTCTATCTTTAGCTTGCAAAGTGGCCTAATATGAACATTACAAAATGAATCAAGAACTGTTTAGCTTTTATCAGCAGTTGATCGCAGGGTCCGTATCATATCAAAGAGTCCTCGGTAGCTCTCACAAATTAAACCCCAAGATTTTAAAACCTTGAATCCTCGTGGCATATTTCCTATTAGAGGAAGGTTTTGAGAATTATGCTTACGAAGTTATAGTCAAAAAATCCTGCCCATCCTTCTCGTTGTCGAAAAGTGAAAGAAGAGCATTAAGAAGGTCTGTTTTAGGAGTGGGTATGTATCGCTGTCTTGGCACCGGAATTTTTGAAATGATTTCTTCCTCTTCATCTTGGCTAAATTGCTCTTTGATAGGTATCTGCGCGCCATTTTGATCTTCAGTGGGTTCTTCCAATTGTAAAGACCGGCTGCTTCCTTCTTTTATCTCCACCTCCAAATTTGTAATTGCTTTGCATAAAATTCTAACATTGAAACTCGGTCTGAAGAAACGAATGCCACCATTATTAGAATTGTGTAAAGCATTCTTGTGATTTTGTTTCTTCACAGAGCCAAGTGATAGAACACTTGAACTGTTTCTCTGGTGAAAGGCCTTCATGAAATCACTAGTGAAGAATGATGAGGAACAAATTGATTCATCAATAAACTTACGAACACAGTGAATTTAGTATACATGTTAAGCGCAGGTCAAATCGTAGAATGGTGTGTGGCTCTTGTGATTTTGCGATTGATAACGGATACAGAGTTTAGGAGCTCCCTAAGTCAGGTAGGAGCTAAATAACCAACAATTTGAATTAGCGGTGGCCTAAAATGCCATGGTTATTTGTGAAAATATCGGCATCGCGTGGTTTTCTCTTTGTTATGGAGATATGATATGATATGATAGATTTTAATGACGTCCACGAGACTAAAGTAGTCTATGGGACCCATGCAATCGCCTCCGAGAAATTGGGAAAGTGAGATATTCTACAAATGAAATTGGGAAAGTGAGATATTGTACAAGAGAAATTGGGAAAGTGAGATATTCTACAAGAGAAATTGGGGAAGTGAGATATGAGGAAAAAACTATATTTATATAAATGAATTAACCTCACTTGTGATCGACTCTAAAAAGCGTACATAGGAGCCAACATTTTTTAGAAGGCTAAAATTTGTATTGCTCAGCTAAGAACCAACTCTCACCAACTCCATTGTGAGACCGAGCGTTGGAAGAGGCCAAAGAAGGCTTGGGAAGAGAGAATTTGCATATTTGCAATTCTAGGAAAGTGGAAACTGAACAACACTTTATTTTAGAATGTGCAGCCTACAAGGATAGCAAAGATAAATTTGTGGATACTATATGTGACAGTTCTTGGCATAACCTATTCAACGAAGAGTACATTGAGCAATTGGGTGGATTCATCATCATTCTACACAAGAAGCGAAGAGTGCTACTTAAGTCTGCTTGAGTTGTCTTGCTGTCCCATAGGCTATTTTTAGCTTCGTGGACATTAAAATTTTATCTATCTATCTATCTAGGTGAATTAAATAAATGAA
The DNA here is from genome assembly GCA_028749045.1 of Cupressus sempervirens. NCBI lineage: Eukaryota > Viridiplantae > Streptophyta > Pinopsida > Cupressales > Cupressaceae > Cupressus > Cupressus sempervirens. The sequence goes on along the minus strand of CM053793.1, from coordinate 585,148,556 downwards.
AATTAATTAGGAAGAAGAAGAATTGGCCTCGTATGTGTAATTAGGCAAGAGTCTACAACACAATGGTAAATTGTGAGCCTTCTAGGTGGGGAGGTCTTGGATTCTAATCTAATCAAGCTTAATTATTAATAATAAATAATTATAAAGACCAATAATAATAATTAATCTCCAATTCGAGCGATCAAAAAAAAGAATTGACCTCATATAATTATATCTAATGTAAGAAATTAATTTAATTGATAGGCTATCTATGGGAAATTAATTTTTTGACAGAAAAGTTGTTAGTTGGTCGAAAAAGTTGTCAGGAAAAATTGTAAATCATTCCCGTTAATTATTTACGTGCCATTTTTTATCTCACTCCACTTTTATGATATTTATTAATTGTTACCTCCCCTTTTAACTATTATTTTTTTCTATTTATTAAAAAAAATTACTTGTTAGCTCATGTTGTGATCTCTATTTATTTAACTTTTAATTTTTAAAATTGATTTAGATTTTAGTTTTTAAATTTTTTTAATTAATTTTATATTAGTTTAGTATTTTCATTTTTGAGCTTCTATAATTTATTTAGTTAATAGAATATTTGTTATAACTTGCTATTTTTTTATATTTCTCTTATTAGTTTTTCATAATAGATTTTTTGATGTCGTTTTTTTAAATGATTACTTTTTTCATATTTAATAAATTGAATTTAAATAAATAATATATATTAATCTATTTAAAATATTTTAGTAAATATTATGTTATTTAAATTGAAAATTATTAATAATCTAATTTGTTTACATAAGATTATATTTTAAATCACCTCTTTTAACTTTTTTTTTATTTTCCTATTTATTTAAAAAATAATTACTTGTGATCTTCATATTAGCTCATATTGTGATCTCTATTTATTTAACTTTTGATTTTTAAAATTGATTTAAGTTTTAGTTTTTAAATTATTTTAATTTATTTATTTTTATATTAGTTTAGTTTTTCATTAAATATTGTTTTTAAGTTTCTATAATTTATTTAGTCAATAAAATATTTGTTTTTGAAATTAAAAGTGACCAAAAATAAGGGGGTCAGCCCATATACAATCGAAAAGCTGGTAACCAGCACATTACTAGCCAGAAGCACTAGCAGACAAAAAAAAACTAAGCAAGATTTCAAAAGTGTGCAGAAACAACCATAGACTAGCAGCTAAGCTAACACCATAAAGGAAATAAACTAACTATGAAAGTTCCACAAAAACCAAAATGGCAACCAGGCCAACCCAAGTCGTAATCACAACTAAAAATCAGCAAAACCAACACTGCCAGTAAGGCATTAAGAGTCTTGGATCCAAAGAACTCAATAATTGATAAAAACATTAAAAAAACTTAGTCTTCATTTTTCCCCTTCCCCTTTGCGTGTAGTAGGATCTGGGCCCAATCATCGGCAAGGAACTTGAAGAGCAACTTATGGTCCTCCATATCCAAGCCTGCGTCCTCCTTTTCCTGTGCTAGCAATTGAAGGGTAGTGGCAACAGCATGGGTAACTTTAAGGCCGAATTTGGAGAAGGTAAAGAACCCCTCCTCCAAAGCTTTAACCCCTTCTTCCAAGTACATGTATCACTCCTCCATCACCTCGGTCCCATCCTTAGGCCCTGCTTCACCCTTTGCAGCATCCTCCTTCATTTTCTGCACGTGTAATTTATCCTGCAAAACTCGTGGGTTAGAGGAAACCTTCGAATTATCCTTAACAAGGGATGAAATGGTTATGGGCGAATTATCCCTCTTGTTATTCTCCTCACAAAAGGTAATGGGTTTGAGGCAGAAGCTGGCAGACACATGGGTGGTCTCAATTTTCACCGCTTTTCCAGCAGATGCCTGGGTCTAAGTATCATCCACCGAATTATCCCTAGAGTTAAAAAATTTCTACCCCTCCTCATTACCATCATCCTTCTTTGATTTGGAAATATCTTCCTCCTCCCTTTTATCACTATTATTTCCAGATCTATCTTCATCAACCTCCTCAACTGAGTATCTAATGGACTTTTGTTTGCTCCTAGCCTGGGTCTGAGCAAGCTTGCCAAATCTTCTCCTAGCTTTACCCCCAGTTTCCTCCCCCAAATCCTCTCCAACAACCTCCACCAATTTTTCAATTTTTATCTTCTTATTTCCCTTTCGTTCCATGACTATATCAGGTTTTTTCTTTTTCTTATTTTCCTTACTAGGGGATGGCATGGGGGTATGAATTTTCGTCCCCATACTTGAGCTCAGGGGGGAAGTCTGACCATGGCATGGGTTTTCCACAACCACCTCTCTAGGGGGGCACAAGGTAAGGTGAAACCGATAAAGGCAGAAGATTAAGCCTTGATGAATTATGGTGAAATTTAAACCTTTACTCCTTTTTTCCCTAACATTAGTAACCATGTCCTCAAGAGAATGCAGCAGAAAAAAAGGAATAGAAATGAAATCCCTATTTCTAAAATGGTTCAATAGAGGAAAATGGTAGTAATAGCATACACCAAACCTGCCCTCCAGTGTCAAATACCTCATAAGGACCAGGCACACATCATCCTAGGGGACAAGTAACTTGTCTCTTTTGAACCCTCCTTTGTAACGAATCAGCTCCTCATCCTCCACGAAGAAGCTATTCATGCTAGCCTGGTCAATAATTTTGGTAACCTTTCTCCATTTTTTTCTCTTCATGGAGAGGTTAGTCGCCATGGCGATAACTTCCTCAGTGACTTGGAAAGTGATACCATTGATGGTAACCTTCCTATCACTCCAACTATTCACAAACTAGAGCATGCAATTCTCATCGTACCCAGCCATCAACTGCATGTAGGGTAAAAAACCCCTTCCTTCAGTAAGAACCAGGTAGCCATTATGTCCTTAAAATTCTAAAATTTTGTTGGTTCCAGCCGATTCAGGTCCCCCCCCCCGTATCAATTCCTCCAATTTTTGACACCCCTTCTTTAGTAATACGCATCTGAACCTTTTCAGCTTCAATCTTTCTGCAACTACTCTCTACCTTAAGCCTTTTGAAAAGATGTAAATAAAATGTGCAAACCCATGCTTGATGAGCTCCAAAATCCCATACAAAGTTATTATGGGATTCGTGAATGTGTAAAATCATAATTTTCTCACCCCGACGAATTCTGACATCCTGATTAATAATATCTTTTGTAGTTCCCTTTGGAAAGTAATTTGAAACTTGCAACGGGTTACCATAATTACGAAATGACATTTCTCTTAATTCATAATCACTCCATTTTCCATTTGTACGGCCACGTCTACTCTTTATTTCCAAAATGCAATAGTTTAATTTAGCGACCAAAATCGCCATATTGCCAAATTTGGCCTTACTTTTAAAATTTGTAGACATCATCTTGAATTATTCCTACCTTTTTCATTGGATATCAACAACCTTATATCTTCATTGAGATCAGCTAAATTCTCCCAACATGTGATTGCCATAGCATTAAACCCCATGGCAGCTACTGCGTCTGCCACCTGATTGCCCTCCCAGTAGATGTGTTGCAGGTGGGCTATTTTCATTTCATTCAAGACTTGCTTGATATCCAAAATGATATTTTGAATCTTCCACCCCGATCTAGCCTCCCCCTTAACCAAGTCAATCACTAATTTAGAGTCCCCTTCTATTGTTAACTCCATAATTTGTCTTTCCCTAGAGAGTTGAAGACCCCCTAATAACGCCATGGCCTCTACCTCATTATTGCTACCATTCCCCACCTTTCCCACATATACCAACAGCACATCACCATTCTTGTCTCGCAGCACACCTCCAACTGCTCCAATTCCTCCTTTTGCAACAACATCAAAGTTTAGTTTATACTGTGTTACAGTGGGGGGTCTCCATCTTGTCTGTTGTCTCCTCATAGCTGAGTTATCAAAAAGGAAGAAATCCTCATGACAACCCCAATTTTTTGCCACAAGGCCTTCAAGTCTGTGTGGCTCCTCCTTTGGCATTTTACGTTTAGCCACTCTTAAATTCTCCTTTAACAATTTGTTTATTATTCCAAATACCACTTCCACTATCTTACTTTCCTCCCTAAAAATTCTATTATTTCTTTCTTTCCATACGTGCTAGCAAACATATGGTGGAATGATATTCCATTAAAAAACTAATCTTGGGTGATAAAAGGGACAATCCCAACTCTCCACAAACTATCCCAAGTTATCCTTCATAACCCAAACCACACCAAATCTTTCCCATACCTTAGTCCAGATCCCTAAAGAAAACTAGCATTCTAGGTCCATATCCCTAAAGCAAACTAGCATTCTAGGAAGAGGTGTGAAATACTTTCTTCCTTTTCCTTACAAAGACAGCAACAATTTGTTATATAGAATCCCCTTTTTTTAAAGTTATCTAATGTTAAAATTTTGCCATGCTGAACTGTCCACCAAAAGAAATTGATTTTAGGAATAAGGTTAGTAATCCATACATTACGCCATAGGATTGAGCAAGGGTCCTTACTAAACATGAAAGTATATGTTGATTTTATAACGAAATTACCATTTGGGGTTAAGTCTCGGGCCATAATATCCTCTTGAGGCAGAAAGGGGAGTCTCTATTCTTTTATCAATTCTTCCAGTTCCTTTAGGAGAACAATATCCTCGTGTGAGTAGTCCTCCTTATGAAGCTTCTTCCACCTCCTCCCCTGATCAATATAGTCCCCAACTTTCCCCCCTACATCCACTTTAAGAAGTTCCATTAGTCTACTAAATTTACTCAAGGCTAACGGTTTCCCATCCATCCACCTGTCTTCCCAAACTCTGATATTGAAGCCATTCAACACAATCCACCTCAATCCTTCTCTTAGTAAACCTCTATTCCTAACAATATTCTGCCAAATCTTTGAACCTCCTGGGAGGTCATTATTATATAGATTCCATCTAAAGGAGGTATTAGATAAATACTTAGCCTTCATGATATTTCCCCATCTATTGTTTCCCTTAGCTAGTCCCCAGCCAATTTTTGTGAGGAGAGATTTATTGAGATCCCTCAACCTTCTAACCCCTAACCCCCCCTTAAATTTTGGCTTACACACCACCTCCCAGTTGACTAGTCTCAATTTATTTTTCTCCTTTGTCCCTGACCACAAGAAATTCCTTTGTATTCTCTCAATTTTCTCCACCATGTTTTGGTTGATTTTGAAAATTGATAAGAAGTAGATAGGGATTCCCTAAAGAGCAGTAGTGAGCAGTTGTAATTTTCCAGCATTACTTAATATCTTCCCTTTCCAACCTACAAGCTTCATTTGAATTCTCTCCACTATCGTATTCCAAAATTCATTAGTTACTTCCTTAGTAGTAAGGGGTAGACCAAGATAAGTGTCTGGGAGGCAAGCGGATTGGCAATCCAAGATTTTTCTAATCCTTCTTTGAAGTGAGGCTTCAGTATTAAAGAAATAAATCTTACTCTTATAGTAATTCACATGTTGCCTTGAGCTTTCTTCATAATTACGTAAAATCATCTTCCAAGCTTCTGCCTCCATAAGTGAAGATTCCCCAAATAGGAAGGTGTCATCCACAAACTATTGTGTAACTATACTTTCAGCATTAGTAGCTGGTTTAACACCTTTAACATAGCCCGTATTAACTAACTTATAAAAAGATCTTCCTAAAACTTCAGTTATCATAATAAAAAGATAAGGAGAAAGTGGGTCACCCTGTCTTAAACCTTTCTCTGTAGTCAAGTTACCCTAGGGGGAACCATTTAGCAGGACAAAATACTGCACTAAGCTGACCATCGTCATGATCAGGTTTATAATCCTATTGCTAAATCCTATTCTTTCCAACACATCATGAAGAAAGTCCCAGTTGACCTTATCATAAGCTTTGGATATGTCCAACTTAAATGCCATCTCTGGTTGCCTATTCTTTTCCATACAATGGATAACCTCATGAGTGGTTATGGTTGCATCCAATATCTGTCTTCCTGGCACAAATCCCTTATGAGGACTACCAATAATTCTTTCCAAGAAAGGCTTTATTTTGTTCACTAGTACCTTGGCAAAGATCTTATAAATAGTATTACATAAACTTATATGTCTAAAGTCAAGCAAGGTTAGAGGATTTGAATTTTTAGGAACTAAGGCAATAAAGGTCATATTTATTCTCCTTAGAAGCTTACCTGTTCTGAAAAGATCCCTAGTGGCCCAGATCAACTTTGATTTAACCACCTCCCAGAAATGTTGGAAAAATGCTGAAGGGAATCCATCTATTCCTGAGGCCTTGAAGGCTTTCATAGAAAACACAACACTTTTCACATCCTCTTCAGTGAAATTACGAAGGATCAAATTATTTTCGTCTTCATCAAGAATCCTTGGAATTGAATTAATCAGACTTCTCTTGATTACCGGGTTCCCAACAAAGTTGTCTTTAATAAACGCTTTACCTAAGTGTTCTACCACATGTTTACCCATCTCCTCCTGCTCTTTGAAAACCCTCCCCCCTTCATCATTCAGCCTTGAGATAGTGTTTCTTCCTTTGTGGTTGGATGCTGACCTGTGAAAAAAAAGTAGTGTTTTTATCCCCTTCCTTAAGCCATTGGATTCTAGATCTTTGTTTTCAGAAGATTTCCTCCCTCTGAAGTATCTCCTTCCACTTCATTCTATACTCCCCTTCTTCCTAAATATTTTCTTCTGAGTTATTCCCTTCAGCAATGACACCTTGGAGTTTTTTGAGCTTTTCCTCCACTTCACCTTTAATTTTAAATAAGTCACCAAATGAACTTTTAGCCCAGACTCTGACATTCCTTCTAATGTTATCAAGTTTTTGAGTAAGTCTATACATTGCAGTACCATCTATCCTTATGTTCCACCAATCTTGGATTCTCTCTCTGAATTTCGGGTGAGACTCCCACATTATTTCATATCTAAAAGTTTTTTGTCCCCCCTTAAAACCATCCTCCCAATTGAATAAAATAGGGGAGTGGTCTGAAACCATTCTGGTTAGATTCTCAAGATAGGAGTTACCCATTATGCTCCAGTTCCCTGACACTAATAGTCTGTCCAGATTAACCTGGATAAGATCCTCTCCTTTCCTGTTATTAGTCCAAGTATATGGGTTTCCTTGCAACTCCACATCCATCAATTCCAACTTCCTCATGAATTCATTGAGGTCTTGCAAGCTCTCCAAACATTCTTTGTTACCACCCAACTTTTCTGAATGGTAAAGGGGGGTATTGAAATCACCCATACACATTCATTGCTCTTCTTTCATAGTTTCAGTAATCCTTTCCATTTTATCATACGTTTCCTTCCTCCCAATTCTGCTATTAGAGGCATAAATATTGATCAACCTCCAACATTGACTATTAGATTGGAAATTAGTAACAATGAAATGTTTTTCCTTCCAAACCGCAAAACCCTTCATGGAGTTTAGGTTCCACATAGTGGCAATACCCCTCGAGGTTCTATCAACATCCATATGTAAATACCCAGCCCCCGACCAAATATAACTAGCTATTTTATCAAAACTAGCACAAGACATTTTTGTCTCTTGTATTAAAACACAGTCAATTTTTTCCTGAGAAATAATTTGTTTGAGAGCATATTGCTTCTAGGGATTATTTAACCCCTTCAAATTCTAGGAAAGGAATTTCATTTCTTACCTTTAGTAACTGTCTCCAGTGTAAGTTGCTTACCACTGGCCACATCCCTAGCTATTTGCTTTGTCCTAGTTACTCTACTCGATGGTCTTCCAGTTGTCCTTGAGGCACCTATATCTAGTTTTCTTCCCTCCCTCCTCTACTTCTTTTGCACTTCCCATTCTCCATTATCCTCATCCTGTGGCGAAGAAGGGCTAAACTCCTTTTCCACCTTATCAATACTTTCCAATACTTTCGCAACTATCTCTGCTTGAGAAGCTTTAACCATCCTCAAAGGGGTACAAACCATCTCCCTATTATCACAACCATTAGAAGGATTTACCAGCTGGAAATCCCCTTTCAGTGTTGTTGAGGAACCTAGGAGAAAGTGGGATACCACAATTTTCTTGGAAGGAGTTTCCAGCTGGCTTTTCACTTTTTGTAATGTTGAGGAACCCAGGAGAGAGTGGGATACCTCAATTTCCCCTTCTTCCAATAACGCCGCCTCTGAAGGCCTCTCCTTAGGTGAGCACAGTAGGTCCTCTAAATCCCTTTTGAAAGGGTATTTCATCTGAATCCTTCTTGTTCTCCAAAACAACCCTCTCTCCAAGAACCAAACAATTTCCCTGAGTGGGGAGCACCTTGGGAGTAGCCTTAGAAGGGGTCTTCACTGCCTTCTCAAACACCTCTAAAGGTTCCCCCAAGGTTTCAATAACAATCCCTGGTGAGCCCTCCTTCTATTTATCTTTCTGCAATTTAGCTTTGCAATCCACTATAAGGTGACCAAATTGCCCACATCTTTGGCAGAACAAGCCTGCATTCTCATACTCTATGGGCTGAACTCTCTCACCCCATTTAGTCCTCAACATGATAATAGTAGATAGAATTCTATTCAAAGCTACATTCACACAGAATCTTGCATAAACCAGTTGCATTTTTTGCATGGTCACTTTATCAACTGTGATAAAATGACCAAAAGAATTCCCAACCCACCTTAAGATCTTTTCATCCCAAAATTCCAGGGGGAGTCTCGGTAATCTTACCCAGACTAGGGAAAGTTTGTTTAGCTCCAAGCTAGCATCAAAGCCCATATGCCATTTGGTAAGAGCTAGACAGTGCTTCCCAAAATACCAAGTACTAGAGAGAGCAGCATTGAAATCCTCTTCCGTGGTAAATTTGAAATAGAATAGACCACTAGGCATAGCAAAAACACTTACGCTGCCTTTGACCTTCCACTTATGATTCACCTATTTCTGTACCATCTCAATAGTTGGACAGAAAGCAACAAATCTGCCAACAACACAAAGTTTGAGGCCAAAACTCACATTGTCCATAATACTATCAGGAAGGGCAATCATTGGACCTTCTTGACCACGAGTAATCATGGGATTCTCTGAATTGAGACTAACCATCCGGGATCCCACAAGCGCATTCTTCCACCCTGGAAAAGAACCATCTTCTGACTTTTGGCCACCCCCCAGTGAACAACTAGTAGACCTTCCACCCCCCAAAGTGGTATTTTCAGACCATCAACACCAATAGACCCACAGACATTTATCAGGTCAACCAAGTCCCTGCACACCGCAAGCATGAGTTGTAGGTTTGGGCATGGTGGCAAATCCGAAGGCTTAGGGCCTGCCATCATTAAAAATTCAAAATGTAAAAAGGCGGCAAGATTGCAGACAGGGTGCAGACTCTCCTTCGCTACCAATAATAATAATAAAATATTTGTTAGAGACGTTATTTTCTCATATTATGTTTCTGTAATTTTCATATTAATTTTTTATTATAGATTTTTTGATGGGATTTTTTTAAATGATTATTTTTTCCATATTTCATCAATTGAATTTAAATAAATAATATTTATTAATCTATTTAAAAGATTTTAGTAAATATTATGTTATTTAAATTTAACATTATTAATAATCTAATTTGTTCTGTATTTTTAAAAATATATATTTTATTGATTACCTATCGGCTTATCATTGCAAGCACAACAGCATGCAAATGCTAGTGTTAAATAAGTTTATGGATAAAAAAATATATCTTTTTGTTTACAAGATTTTTTTAAATCAGTAAACGGTCGAAATCTTTTATATTATCTTATAACAAAAATATAACTACATGTTTCTTCATTTAAACGAACACTGGTAGGAAAGAACGGAGAAGAAAACATCCAGTCTTGTCTGGGACCTTAGTCCTTTTATGGATTACATATATAAAAGGGGCATTCTCAAGTTTTAGAGTTTGATTATCATATTATGAAATTTTTATTCTAAATTTCTCTTATTACTGAGTTTAATAACTAATTTTTGATACAATTGGAACTTTGGAAGAGAATTCTTCCAATTTTTCTTTTGTAGGTCTATTTTTTTAAAAGATCTCGGCCAAAACCTCCTCTTTAATTACTTTTAAAATTTGTACTCTATTGATGAAGTATTTATTATTGATTCTCTTCAATCACAAACCATTTCAAACTTCTTCTTTTTTAAGTTAGTACTATCTATCAATTCATATTATGATTTTGATTAGGAAAATTGGAAAATAAATTTAATACTTGACTATTTTGAAACTTAATACTTAAGAGTTTATCCCATTTAATTTAAGTTAAAATTTCTTTAAGCTTAGTTCTATCTTTTATCTTCCTGATTATTAAAGGGTTGATTTGATTATGATAAATAATTTTCCTTATATTAGTTTTAAATTTCTTACTTTAGTATGTGGTTACATTTTTTATTCTTTACCAATTATATTCTGGATACCTTCCATTGAATTCGAAAAGAAAGAATTTAATAGTTTCTACTTCAGCATTGGTGGCAACATGTTCATATCTTCTCTTTGTTTTCAAAGTATATATTATTTTTCCTACTCATTTCTGATATTTAAAGTTTATTTTAATGCATAATTATTTAACTTTTAGTTTTATTTATTTAATAATTATTCCATCACCACCCACCCTGATTACCTAATGAAAGCTGACTAGACTGTGAAACTAGAGGAAATCATCCTACTACTAAATTGCAGAAACACCTTTCCAATCAAATGTTAATTGATCAAACTCTAGAATTTTTTGGGCTTCCAGTTACGAGATGGGATATAACTGTAAGGAAATAGATTCCTATAAGGTCAATATAACTATAATAACTAGTATATGTACTAAAATGTACAATAATTACATGGATAGATAGATATATAAATTTAACAAAAAATAATAATAATTTTAGTATGTCAAAAGTAATACAAATCAACAACATATTTGCCATCATAAATGAACTTGTAGATCCTTCAAAGCACATATAACTTGTGTATAAGCTAGAATGAGTAGATTTGGTTTTGATGATTAATTTCTCTTATCTTTTATAGAATTTAGAATTATGTTTGAAAATTGAATCAAAAATAGTTTTAAGATTACAATCAAAGTCAAGTTCTATATATATAAGTTACTTGAAGAATAGCAATTCAATTAATAAAATTGATAATTACTCATTTTTTCATTCTAAAGTTCAATGTTTGGGTTCACCAATTCTTATTCTTTGTTTCACGATACTTTAAGTACGTAATATTTCATATATGATTGAATACAAAGATACTATTAAATGAGATGTATTTTTCAAATGCGATATAATAAATGGTAGTGGTTAAATAATATTTCTTTATTTATTTATTATTTAAAAAATTAATTTTAAAAATTAAACTATTTAGAATTTATGTTATTCACTATTTATTAAAAAATTTCATGTAAAAAAGATTTTAAAAAATTAAAAAGGTGAATGATATATTATTAGACTATATATTTTCATATAAATCATTTCTTTTTAGTAAGGAATGAAATTTCTAAATAGAACTCCAAAATAATGAAAAAGGTAAGGTTTTCTTCTTCTTCTTTTTATCGATAAATGGCGAAAGCCTTGATTATATTAATTACAATAAATAACATACAACATAGAATCTTCGTTCAAACGGGTACTGGTAGGAAAGAATAGAGAAGAAAACCTCTAGTCTAGCCCAGGACTGTGATCCTTTATTATTACAGCATAAAAGGGGCATACCCCAATTTCATTAATACAAACTGTTATTGTTACAATAAAGCTAATCGATCCAGCAAGTGCGTACAATGTGTTGCCTCTAACACTAAATTGAAACCTGTTGTCAGAGGAATCTTTAGGTATTGCTTTATGCTCCCATCCAATGCTAGATGCAAGAAATGCCCCTACTTTACTATCTTGACAAACATAATGATAAGATAAAATCTTGATTTAACTACCTAATAAGAGACGAAAAAAATACATATCCTGGGATGATCACTAACAACTCCTATTCTACTAAACTTATTAATTACTTCATCCATCCATAATTTAAGCAAACCATTACCCATGTGAAGTATTAAATAGCAACCATACTCTAATTGATGCATCCATAAAAAGCATCAGAAAATCATTAATAGTTAGAACCTTCTGCTATAGAAAAATAACCACCCTTGTTTGACTAAATCAACCCTCTAAAGCTTTCATTGAAATCAATACTCTCTTTAAAACCTATCTGATATACAGAGATGAACCTACATTATCTTCTAAAAATACTTAGGTTCCAATGCAACCAACCCATTCTACATCTCAATTCTACTCTTTAGCACATTATATTGATATATTCCTTCTAAGCTACCATCAAACATGTAAGGGTCAAGATGACCAAACAGGGCTTGCAGAGATATAGATTACACAGATGCCAAAATGATAAGATAAATATCATACCCAAAATACTTATCCCTTTGATTTAAGATTTGTAATTAAGTTCAAGAAAGATCCACACACAAATAAACCAGAGAAGGAAAGTGTCGTCTAAACCACCCAGAGCAGTTAACATTGCAAAACTCTGCTTAATGCAGAAAATAACCTACCCATTGTTACCAATGCTTTCTAAGATCTCAGAAATTGATAACAAAATTACTAAATTAAGGAACACAATGTTATTTCTTAATAATCATTTATACTCCATTTAGATAACGATAACTAATCAACAAAACAATGCTCAAAAATAAGCTGGGATCTGTTGGTGATCAGGCTAATCATAAGAAAGGGCTAAAAATGCCATGAATCAAAGAATCCATATCAAAATAGTAACTACTATCCAATCTTGTTAACATATATATAGAGAGTGCAAGATACATATGAGTCCAGACATTGTATTAAAAAACAAGAATAGATATAACCCTCCTATGTAAACATCAGAAAAGGAACAACAAGGACTTTTCACCATAACCAAAATCCCAATTATGGAGTATCAGATGCAATGCTTAAACTAATAGTAATATAATGAGTATGTATCAAAAGGAGTATCATAACCTATAACGAGTATGTATCAAAATATTAGAGCTAGGAAAACCATACCACTTTACCCAATGAGGAAACATAAAACCATGACCCTTACAACATAGAACAGAAAACATCATTACTCGACAAAATTGGAAATGTTTATCAATACACCCAACACATCTTACTTCTTTCAGAACACCATAATGACTTCTGCAATGTCATTAGGGGTCTTTGACTGAAAGTGGGGGAAGGAATTTGAAGGAGAATCTTTCTCTACTGGACTTCTCAATATTGGGTGTGCAGAAGTTCAATGCGTCCAGGTTACCAAATCCAACCCCAGGATGGACATAAGCATTAAATTGACCAAGATAGTTACTAAGCCATTCATAACCATTATCCACCCTAATCTTTCTCCATCTAAGGAGGAACTAAAAACATGATTCTATTTTTTTCCATACCTTATTGAAGGCCACCATATCCCTAATTACAAATGCAGGCTGCCTCAGAATAATTGCCATGTCTAAGCTTCTTGGGGGGTGTTCCATGTATATCTCTAGCAAGGGCACTCTAAATTTCTCATCTAGGCTCATTATAGCTTCTACCACACCTTGACACCAAGTGGGATCGAAAATATTCAAATAGAGCCTTACCATGTCCCATTTACTTATCCTGGCTCTGGCCATACACCCAATAAAAATGCCTATGATGTCATTGTTCATTCTCCAAGTAAACTCATAATTGAAGTAGCCCTCTCCAATGGTCCTGCTGACTGCAATACGAGTCATTCCGTCAACTGGCCTAAGCACCCTATTCCACCTTTCAGGCTTTGTGTTTCCATGAAAGGCCATTGTTAGAACCTCTGAGGAATGGAAGATGCAAATAAATGTGTCCATGCCTATAAATCTGTGCAGAGTGAAAATGATAGGGGTAACACCCACTAAGGGGAGCATATAAACTCTGTGAACCCTCTAGAAATATCTGGACTCGATCCTTTTGTCTTGGTAACATGATGTCACCTGGACACTCTCATACTGCAGACATATCCCCAATTAGGATTAAGCAACAATGATTAGACGGAATGATTAAAAAGACTTAACTCATAAACAAAAAATGGATAAGGATTAACTAAAGCCCTACTCATACTGACTATTACTTTAAATCAGACTACTAAAAGAAATCCATGATTTTGGAATAAAAAGGTATAAACCGTTAGCCTAATTACTATATATCAAGAGACTTATAATAAAATTCTAAACTAGTCTTACCCTTATATTATAGCTTTCTTTAGATATGAACTATCCAGACTCCTATTCCTATAGACAATTAATGACTTATTAATGTTTCTCCTTATGTATAAGGGGAACTTAATATCATTACAGACTATACCTAGAACCATTCATATCCCATCTCTAAACACCAACAAATTTTCACCATCCGCTCCCTTATTTGCCAAAAGGTCTGCCTTCTGGTTACCTTCCTGAAAGATGTGACATATCCAAATTTCTACAAATTGGTCCAACAGCCCAAGGATCTCTTCTAATTTTGAATTAAGTACCCAGTTGGGAGTAGCTCCCTTCCTAATCGCATTTAAGACTATTTGAGAATCCCCTTCAATGATTATATTTGATAATCCCAACTTTTGGCATAGCTACAAACCTGCTTCCAAAGCTTCTAGCTCTGCCAAATTATTGGAGGTCAGGTTTATAGACATGGATTTTTTAGCAATCCATTTTCCTGAATCATCATTAATGATGCAACCAATACCTGTTGTCCCTAGGTTGCCTCTTAATGCCCTGTCAAAGTTAAGCTTTTCCCAGCCTTTTGTGGGGGTGACCATTTACACCTTTCCCTAGCCTCCTTGCTTTTCTTCAAATAAACAAGTGGAGGGTTGTTCAGATTTAGCCATTGCTTTCTAACATACCCATCTTGATTATTAAATGAGGCTTCTTCTTTCCCGGAGTTCCTAAGATGAGAGTTAATTGTTTCCATTATGCTAGCTTCTATTTTATTGATTAACTCTTCTGATCCCATCTCTTTTTCACAAAAGATTCTTCTATTTCATTCTTTCCAAATTTCCCACACAAGGATGGAAGGGTGGATATTCCACAATTTACTATAGATGCCATTGCTTGGAAGGCCAACCTTTAAGATGCTCAATAAATGATTTAGGCAATGGAGAAGACCATCCTAACATATATTTGAGGCAATCCCAACAAACTTGGGAATAAGCATAGTTGTACAAGATATGGTCAGCATCCTTGCTATTTTGCTTGCATAACACAGATCTCGACAGACCTTCGAAACCTAGTTTCTAAAATCAGTCTGTCATCAGAATCCTATTTTGATATGCCAGCCATAAGAAGAAACCTACTTACGGTAGGCAAGCAAGGTCCCAACATAGTTTAAGTGGGATCTCCACTATGTCCCACCTTTCTAAATTTATCAATGCTTTGTATCCATTATTCACACTATACTTGCCATCATTCGATGCTACCTAGATGAGCTTGTCATTCCTCTCCAACTGCTTCACTTTCCTATCTTGTATGATCACTTCATACACCTTTATTATATCTGAATCCTCTTCTATGTCCTCACTAACCTTATTACCCCAAAGATTGATTAATTTCCTTTTGATACCCCTGGGATCTTACTGTTGTCTATCAGGGGATGATCGTCCCAAGAATCCTCCCAAAATAGGGCCTCATCTCCCTTACCCACATCGCATGTTAGATATTTTCTTATAATGGGGTGACACTTAACCATAAAGTTCCAACTCTCCAACCCTTTGGGAAGGGTTTTCATTATGAAAATTGGTAGAGGGTCATCTACATTAAAGTACTTACTATACATGATCTTGGCCCATTTATGCTCTCTTTCCACAAAAAGGCACCACACTAATTTAGCCCCCAAAGCTTCATTTTGCCAATGTAAATTCTTAATAGCTAATCCTCCAAATTCCTTGGGTTTGCAAATGTTTTTCCATTTAATAAGAGCCAATTTTTTGGATTCCTCGTAGTTGTTCCATAGGAAATTTTGAAGCTTTTCCTCAAACTTATGGTGAAGGTACTTGTTCAATGGAAGGCACAAAAGTGGATAACCTGGGATAGCTGATAAAACTGACCTAATCTTGGCACTCTTTCCAGCTTTTGAAAGCCACTTATCTTTCTAGGTTCCAATCCTATCCTCCAATTTCTCCATAGTATTCTTCCATACTTTATTGGACTTCCTACCTTTCTCTAAATCGATGTTGAGGTATCTGCATGGGAATAATCCTTTTTTGTAACCCACTATCTGGTAGATCTTATTTTCCAAATTTGATTCTATATTAATAAAATAAATCTCAAATTTAAAATCATTCACTTTCTCACTAGATGCATCCATATATTGTTTAATAATGGATCTTAAAACAAGTGCCTCTTTGACTAAGCTTTATCCTAGCAGAATAGTATCATCTGCATATTGTTGGTGCATGATATTGGGAATATTCCTAGTGACGGTAATACCCTTAATCTCCTTATTATTATAAGCCCTAGCTAGGGATCTCCCAAAAGCTTCATCCATAATAATGTATAGAGACAGAGAAAGAGGGTCTCCTTGTTTAATACCTCTAGATGTTTCGAAAAATCCCCCGGGAGTTCCATTAATAAGAACTGAGATTTTTGTTGTAGAAATACATTTAAAAATGAGATTGATCCATTGGTGTGAAAAGCCAAAAGCTTCTAATGTTTTGCAAAGGAACCTCCAATCAACCATATCATATGCTTTTTGGATATCTAGCTTCATAAACATGCTTGACTCTTTATTTCTATAAGTTGAATGCATAATTTCTTGGATAATAAGAATGCCATCTAGAATAGATCTACCAAGTATGCCTATTTGTTCTTCAGATATAATTTTAGGAAGGATAAGTTTTAATCTGTTTGCTAATATCTTGGATAATATTTTATAGATAGTATTACATAACGTGATGGGTTGGAAGTCACTTGGGCCCTCTGGCTCTGCCTTTTTGGGGATCAAAGTAAGAAAAGAATAATTGATTTTGGAAAGCAAAGACCCACTATTTCTCAAAGCTTCAATGGCTTTCCATAAATCAAAGCCAATAATGTCCCAACATTTCTAATAGAAGAATGCCTGAAATCCATCTGGACCTCGTGATTTATCAGGATTCATTGAATACTTCCAGTTGGACTTCTACCAAAGTAACAAGTCTATTTAGTGCTTTATTATCTTCAACTGAGACTATTTTGTGGATCACTTTTAACAAATTTGTTTGAGCTTCTCTATTTGACCCTCAAAATTGTTTAATAGTTTTTGGAAATGATCCACCAAAATCTTCGATATTTCTTTTGGATTTTCCATTGGAATACCCAAATGATTTTTTATTCTAGAGATTTTACTCTTGGCTTTGTTATATAGGGTAGAGTTATGGAAGAATTTCATGTTCCAATCTCCCTCATCAAGCCACCTTTCTCGTGACTTTTGCCTCCAGAATATTTCTTCTTTAGATAATATATCCTCTTGTTTGGCAAGTAATTCTTTTTCTAGAAGATAGCTATCATTATTCATGTCTTTCTTAATTACTTCTTGATTTAATTTCTCTAGTCTTTCTTTGACATCCAAATTTTCTTTAAAAATATTGTTAAAATGTTCTTTGTTCCATCTAAGAATATTTTCCTTAACCAATTTCATTTTTGAAACAAAAATAAACATCCTTGAACCCTCAAAATTACTTTGCGACCACCATACTTTAATATTTTCTAAAAAACTTGGATCTAAAAACCACATTTTTTTGCATTTAAATGGGTTCCTAAAAGGTTTATATGGCTCTGAAAAGTTCAATCTTTACAGGGAAGTGATCAGAACCAGCGATTGGCAAAATTGAAGATTGGATATTCAAATTATTTTCATCCAGGTTTCCTTTAATGAAAAATCTATCTAATTTTTTCATTATATAAGCATGGTTTTTCCTTCTATTGTTCCAAGTAAAATTCCCATTATTAAGAGGGATATCAATCAGGTTATGACAATCATACCATTTTCAAAAATCTTTAGAAGCTTGAGACTTCCGTTGAGTTCCCCCTACTTTTTCATTTAGGTTAAGAATCGTATTGAAGTCTCCATCTATTAAGATCAAACTATCCTTATGATCATTCATAAAAATACTGATTTCTTCCCAAGTTTTTTTTTTCAAATTTCTTATAGGACCATAAACATTAACAAGAATAAATTTGAGATTGGATTTTAGGCTTTTGATTGTCCCGCTGATCCAGTTGTTGTTCACCTTTAAGATATCTAGAGATACTTTCCTGCGGTTCCATATGAATCCTAAACCCCCAAAAGCACCAACAGCTTCTTGCAAAGTGGTCCTCTAATTACCTAACTTTTTACCTAGTTTAATTCTATCTTATTAAGTTCCATTTCCTATAGTAAAATAATATCAGATTCAAATTGTTTTACATTCGGTTTTAGTAATCTTTTTCTGCTAACAGTGTTTAAACCCCTAGCTTTCCATGTTGTAAACTTCATGTTTCTTTGGGAAGGTGCTTCCCCTTCTCATTATTAAATATTTCATCAATCTTTTGTTGTTCTCTGTCCTAACCATCAGCTTCCCTAATTTCTTTGAGAGATTTTCTTCCTCTGTTAGCTTTTGCTTTCCTGCAATTCAGAGAGTTCACTCCTTCCTTATTCATTTGGATGCCTAGTTGTTCAATGTTTTTTTTGCACATCTAGAACAACCTCCAATTTGCTTTCATCTTTCTCTATATTATCTTCATTTTCCATCTCTTTTAAGATCTGCTTCGATAAATCTAGCTTATTGTTTGGAATTTTGTCTTCTAGACATGGAAATAACCAAGAATCATTTTCCTTTTTTATCTTTCTTTGCTCAGTGCATAATGTATTTGTCCTCATCAGTGACACTATCCTATCCTTATCATCTCTTTCAATATTCGTCAAATCCCTTCTTAGATCTTCACATGCGTAGTTTTCTCCTCGTAATTTTAGGATTCTCTAAATAAGATTTTCTCTTCGAACAGTTGAACTCCTATCTATATTTTCAAAACTAAAAACCTATATTAGTTCTTCAATTAAAAAATCTAGATTGTCTTCCTCGATCTTGGACAGGCTACCTCTTTCCAGATCTTCATCCCAAATCTAATCCCTATGCAAAAAATCATGGAACTCTTGTGTCAACTGCCTCTCTGCACTGTTCACATTATGACTTTTATTCTTTTGATTGCTGACCACAGGAGAAAGGAGGTCATTTTTTGTTGCTAGAATCTACCAAAATTTGGTTAACTTGATGGCTATCTCTTTTTGGGGAGTACCCTTTGTTTCCTCATTATCTTTAAATTGTTGTTGTGGTGCTCTGAGCTCCTCTTCTAAAATACCATCTTCCTCTTTTTCTACCATCTCCCTTACAAATAGAAGAGAATTTTCTAATTCTTCAATGTTGATGTACCTATTACTAATTGGTTTCTCAGAATGTTGTTTACCCATGTTCTCTGCTGGTTGTAGTTCTGCTGACTAGTTACTTGATCTTCTAAGATTCAAGATTTCCTTGTTACTAGGAGTTGCATATATCTATGTATTAATCTTTACATGGACTTTGTTATTATTATCCATTTCCACAACATTAGGATTCTTACTGCCACCTATCATTTTTCCCCAACTCCACTAACTGATATCTTGGAATTGCTTTTGTTGTTGGCTGATATACCATTTTCCTCCTATATATTCCTCTGATTATCTCTTATCTTATTTGCTTGAATGATTTTTGAAGTTTTCTCTTGGGCCAACTTTATATCAGATGTGATATTATCTCTCTCTCTCCTGATGGATGTACATTCCTACCCCTATCTTTCCTAGAAACCACCTCCATTTGAAATAGCTCTATTATTTATAGTGGATCCTCTGGAACATAAATAGGAGACTTTTTAGGGGATTTCAAATGTAGATCCTTTAGTTTCCTACATTTCATCATAGGGAATATACTATTGAGATCCAAAGTAGGTTGGAGAGATTTAAACATAATTTTTCTATCATCATCTAATCTCATGATTTCTGATATTTTGCCTTCATAATTATGAAATTCAAGATTATAGATGGCTCTATTCGTAATCACTTTCTTATGCATTTGATCAAACTTGTTAATCTTTCTTTTGACCAATAATTTAATATTGTTACATAGATGAAATGAAGAATTCGTACCAATCAATTCCCCAAAAGATGAGCCTAATTTCTTAATGATTTATTTTTGTAAAAGTTCAGGGGGGAGAGATTCTATGATAAACCATGACGGAATCATACAATCAAGAAACCCTTCCTGATAATCTGGAAACCATTCTATAAATTTAACTACGTAACGTTTAAAAAAATAATTAGAGACAAAAAGAAAGTCTTTTTTCATAAATTCATCATTGCAATGTATATACAATAATCTATCTAAAAAGTGAGAGATACTTACCTGGTCCTCACAAAATTCTTGTAACTAGATGGATAGGTTGAGTAACTCCCGCTTGGGGCCATTCCATAAGGCAAATATAACAAAACTTTGACAATCTATCCATCTATCTTCATGTTCTTGTTCATTAATGATGATGGTGTTGTCCACATGGCATTGAGAAGTTGATACTAGAGGAGACCTAACAATATGGAATGCCCTTGGGGAGTTTTTTTGCAATACCCTAGTGAGGGGGAACATAAGACCTATATGGAATGTCTGGGGACTAGATGCTCTACAGATCTAACCTACTAACATGTGTCTTAAGATGCAAGGGAGTACTTAGAGATACATCTGCTAAAAACCCTTTCTTCTTATAAAACATCTCATTCTAATTAGGTTGGGCATACTTAGTTAGATTGAAAAACCTAATTTGGTTATCTAAACTAATTATAGAAAAAATAACATGATGGGATCTAAGAAACCCTACTAGAGAAGAAGAATTGTGTGATCGGATAGGCTTCAATTGATCATGTTGTTTCAAACCTATTTCCTTCTTTCGATAGTTAATGTGCTTATCTATGGATTGTGATTATTCTCTTGCCTTCTCCTGTCCATGTTCCTGTTGTTGGGCATTAGATCGATCTGGTTGATAATGTGAATTTAGGGGTTCCCGGTCGTTAGTTTCTTCTAAAATGGAGAACATGTTTGAAGTGTTGACTAAATATTGTGAGTCTTCTGGAATGTTTTGATGGTGTCAATGTTGTGTAGGGATTGGAAGATGTCTTTCTTCTTTACAAATAGTATCATTCTACACTTAGAATCTCCTTGAATTTGTGGGCTAACTGTCTTTTTGATAAAACCTTGTGACCTCCTTTTTTTTGGGATTTTTGTAAAGTTCACCATGTGTGCAGAGCAAAGCACAAAGTCATAATTAATATTTAATGAATTAATTGTGTGAAAAAAAAGGTAAGGTTTTCTTGACGTACAATTTCTTTTTATTTTAATTACACAATAAGTATGGAATGTCTTTTTCAATATTTATATTTCTTATCACTTCAATTGATAACTTGATTAATTCAATATGCACCACTCAAATAATTATTTTTAGGTAATTTGCATATTTCTTAAGTTATGTAATTTATTTATAATTTTTTATTTTATAAAAAATAAATATCTTAAATTTAATTGGCTCAATTCATTTGGTGTTATACATGCCCTTTTTTCGGAAGGTTCTCCATATTTCATATTTTTCGGCTAAAATTTTGATACACAATTTATGAATTATTATATATGTTAAGAGTTAAATAATATACTATAAGTATATTTGAACAATAATATACAATTAAAATTTTAATACACAATTTATAAATGATATTTTTTATTAAAATATACACTATTTTTTATAAAAGTTTTTTTTTTTTTAAATTGGTAAATGGCCAAGGCCATGATAATTTTATTAATAACAACAGTAACAACAACTTTCTCCATTCAAACGAGCACTGGTAGGAAAGAACGGAGAAGAAAACCTCCAGTCTTGCCTAGGACTATAGTCCTATATTATTACAACTATAAAAGGGGCATACCCTAGTGACCTACATACTAGTTTTTTAAATAACATTAAAAGAAATACTTGGATGAACTTTGACAATTTATTCCATCCATTTTACATAAAATTGCTACTATATGAAAGATGACCAAATTTGTTACATCCACTTCCATGTCTATGCTGTTGTCTTCAAAATGATCAGCCTTGATCGCATCCTGCAACAAAACATCCCTACCGAAGAACTATCCAGCAGCTATCTACCAAATGAAGTTAGAACAAAAATTTTCTAAACATATTCCTCACAAAATTGCTGCATCATACATTAAATTGTCAAACTCGTAATTACAACTAAACCAGATACTATCAGAAATTAAAATGATATATAAGAAACAACTACCTATTCTAGCCAAAATCCACTTAATAGGACAAGATACATACCAAATTCTAGCTAAATCAGCTACTATGCTATCAACTAAATTACATGAAATAACGACGTCATACTTGTAGATGATAAAAGAACCATACTCTCCTAAACTACCTAAATAATTACATAATTATACTTCAGACTAAGCCTTCCTCTGTGTTTTGAATCAATTCTCATAAATGAAAACTAACATAAACACACCCATACTAAAATTAGATATGTCAAAATAGCTGAGCATATGGAAATGATCCAAATTCGCCCTTCGAACCACTCCTTACTGCAACTTCCAGTATTGAAATTATAGAGATACTAACCAAAGAAAATATCTTACAAGATAACCAAACATCCAAAGTAATGGCAATAAAAAAGAAACCCACTCAAAATTTAGGGATCCTATACCCAAATAAAGATTCTGGAGGCTACAGTATAAGGTCATCCTAACATATGACATCCATTCTTTAATAGATTCTGGATCTGTAATTCATTTAAAACATCTAGATCAATTTCAAACCTGACAAGAAACATATTTATGTTGGTTGACACAGAAGCAGAACCATGACCTTAACCACACTGCAACAATTGACAATAACTCGAATGCCCAAGAAATATCATATATACATCTATATTGTCTTTGTTAGGATAAACCAGTCTGTATTCAGGAACCTAGAATAGTACATTCTTGAAGCAAACCCTCCCCACTTAATGCTATAATGCTTCAAATAATTGACCTACGAACTTTTCGAATAAACATCATACCTATTTCATCATACCTGGAATTAAATATTCTAATCTTTTAAAGTGAAAACCACAAATCCCATATCTATCTATGACCAGGCAAAAGAAAAACTCAGCAAAAATCCATACAAACTTTTCATATACGTCAAAACTACCAATCTATATATATATATATATATATATATATATATATATATATAACCCCAAGTTTTGTTACGTTTTACTACATTAAGCCTTTTCTATATACATCTGTTGTTACTAGCCAGAAAACCCCAAGTATGTCGAAACATTCAGTATTAAACTTATCAAAATGTATCTATATGATATTGGAGTTTTAGAGTACTAGATTCCTACCCTATAAAATATTACAAAAATTGGGGTCCGAACATTACCCAAGATCTTACATACCGAATACTTACAAAAGATAAAGATCCAACCTTCATGCAACATTCTGTTTTCTACATCCCTAGACCTTTCTTATTTCCTCCATGACACCATGATCACCTCTGGAACTTCAATAGATTCATCCACATCCACATATGGCGAAATTTCAAATGAGATCTTATTTATGCTTGTCTTCTCTGAGTTAACGGTACAGAATTCTAGCTCACTTAGGTCATCAAATTTCACTCCTGGCTGCACATAGACCATAAACAATTTAAGGTAATCTGAGACCCACTTTTTGTTCTCCTCAACAATTATCCTTCTCCATCGTAAGAGAAAATTAACGCTAGCCTCCATCTGTAGCCATTCCTTATAGAAGGCCAGGCTTTCCCTTACTATGAGGGATTGGCAACGAGGGGCCATCTCCAGCTCTGTAGAACCCAAAGGTAACCCCATATACCTTTCAGGTAATGGGATTCTAAATTTATCATCAATGTTAAGAACCACCTTCTCCAGTCCTTTCCTCCAAACTGGGTCAAAAAGTTTGAAACAGAGCCTCACTATATCTTCTTTTCGACTTTTTGCCCTTATCATTACCCCTATGAAGGAGCCAATTATGGATTTATTAGTTCTCGAAGTCGCGCTGTAGTCGAAAACATCCTCTCCCATATCTTTGATAACCGCAAATCGAGTCATATCATCTACCGCCCTTAGCAGTCGATTCCATCTCTCGGGTTTAACCTTCCCCAAAAAGGCCATTGTCCTGTTTTCAGTTGTATGAAAAACGTGGATATTTGTCTCCATCTAAGCTGGAATTAGGGTATACAAGGGAAACAAATTAATATCTACTGTTGAAACAACTCCACCAACAGCTATCCTAATAAATCCTAATTCAGCTCTGCAATTTATGTCCTCATTTTCTATTCGAGAACTACGCCTTCGATGATAACTGCCATCATGATGGCTTGACACATCTCACTTCTTAATGAAGCCGCACATGTGAACTCCCTTACCTCATTGTACTTAAATAGCATGACATACTCTAAGATTTGGAAGCTGTTACAGTAGTGGAATCCTTCAAGTGCCTTCTAATGATACACTTTATACAAAAGTTGCAGAAAGAGGATATTATTTGAAAAAGCAAATCTATAAGGATAAGACCGTAGAGGGATATGCAAGAAAGTCCTAAATAATGCACTTTCTAATATATATAAATACCAAAATAATTAACCTCCTTATACATTTATCTTATTCTAACCATTTGTAATCGTAATTAAACTTGGAAGGTCTTCAACAACTAGGATGGCTAAGTAAAGGGGGAGGATTTCTACTTTATATATTACAAATTGTGTATTAATATAGAAATTCCATCCGCACCCTTATTGGCTAACCCATCAACATTTCCATTTCCTTCTCTAAAAATATGAGTAATATGAATATCCTCGAATTTATCTAATATCATAAGGGTATCTTGAAGTTTTGAATCTAACACCCAATTAGGCATCTTTTTCTTCCTTACCGCATTAAGAACTATCTGAGAATCACCTTCTATTATGATTCTAGACAAGCTTAGTTTCTCGCAGAGTTGTAATCCTTTCTCTAGGGCTACTAATTCAGCTATATTGTTTGAAGACGGAGGCAGCGGTGAAGCCAACTTTGCTAACCATTTTCCATTCTCATCATTGATAATGCAACCAATACTAGCTATCCCTGGATTACCCTGGGCCACTCCATCAAAATTCAATTTACGCCACCCTTGAGGACGTGAGACCCACTTACAATTTGCTCTTGCTTCCTTGTTGCGAGAAGAGTGAACCAGTGGAGGGTTGATAATGGTGGGCCAATTTTTCTTCATAAACCCATCCCATATCTAAAATGAGCCTTCTTCTTTAGAAGATTTCCTAAGATGAGCATTGAGCACTTCCACTATAGCAGCTTCTAATTTTAGTAAAAACCTTTCTATGTTTAGCTCTTTCTCTTAAAAAATGCGGCGATTTCTCTCCTTCCACAATTCCCACACCACAATCAAGGGGCAAATATGCCAAAGCTTGTTATATACCCCACCTATCAAATTTGTGGGCCATGAGCTAAGTAAACTTTTAACGGAGTTTTGTAGAGGGGTAGCCCAGCTGAGACGAGCCCTAGGCCATTCCCAACAATTGAGTGCATAAGGACAATTGCGGAATAGGTGATCTACATTCTCATCACTCTCCTTACATAAAACACACCAATGAGGGCCTATAATACCGAATCTTAATAACCTATCTACAGTCAACACCCTCTTTTGAAGGACAAGACATAAACAGAATCTAGCCT
Source organism: Cupressus sempervirens (assembly GCA_028749045.1). Classification (NCBI taxonomy): domain Eukaryota; kingdom Viridiplantae; phylum Streptophyta; class Pinopsida; order Cupressales; family Cupressaceae; genus Cupressus; species Cupressus sempervirens. The sequence continues at coordinate 585,122,811 of CM053793.1, read as the reverse complement.
TTGGAAGACATGCTGCGTCCCAACACAGATTAAGTGGCAATTCAATCTTAGACCATTTTTGAGATTGAGTGATTACCTTATAACCTTGTTTCACACTGTATGTGCCATCCTTAGATCTTGCCCAAATAAGGTTGTCCGGCTTTGAGACTTGTTTGATATTTCTGCTGGAAATGATCTTCTCATAAGCCTTAATAAGGTCTGGATCAAATTCTAGATTGTCCAACAAGCGCCATTTCCATTTCATAACCCCTTCTGAAACTTCTTTAATCTTATAGTGTTCAACTTTACTTCCCCACATAATGGTCAACCTTTTCTTTAGGATATCATTATTGGGGTATGATTCAATCGGAGGAAGTTTGTTCCATGAATCTTCCTAGAATAATGCCTTGTCACCTAATTCGACATCCCAAGTAAGAAATTTACTAATAAGACTCTGACATTTGGTCATAAAGTTCCAACATTCTGATCCTTTAGGGAGACTAACCATTCTAAACAAGGATTTTGGGTATGATGGGTTGAGATATTTGTTGAAAAAGATCTTAGCCCATTTTTTATCAAATTTTTATATAATCTCCAAATTAATTTTTCCCCCAAGCCCTCATTTTGTCATTGAGGCTTTTTAATACCTAAGCCCCCATATTCTTTTGATTTACATATGTTATCCCATTTTATAAGGGCCAGCTTCTTATCTTCTCCTTTATCTTTCCATAAAAAATTCCTAAGTTTGGACTCGAATGACAAAGACATCCAATTAGAAAGGGGTAAACAAGCCATAGGGAATATTGGAATGGCTAAGAGGACTGACCTTATCTTAGTAATTTTACCTACCATAGATAGCCATTTATTTTTCCAATTCCCAATTCGTTTATCTACCTTTTCAATTGTGTCCTTCCAAACTTTGCAATGTTTTGCACCTTTATCTAGAGAGATTCCTAGATATTTGCAAGGGAACAGACCCTTCTTAAACCCCATGATCCTACAGATCAAATTCTCCATTTTTGGAGTGGTATTCAAAAATAAAATCTCAAATTTTTCTTTGTTCACTTTTTGTCCTGATGCATCCATATAGGTTTGCAGAATATTTTTATAATCCACAGCCTCTTGAACTGAGCTTTTACCTAGTAGGATGGTATCATCCGCATACTGTTGATGAGTTATGTTAGGGACATTTCTAGTTATAGAAATACCTAAAATCCTTCGTCTTAAATATGCATCTGATATAGCCCTTCCAAAAGCTTTAGCCATAATGATAAAGAGGGAAGGTGAGAGTGGGTCTCCTTGTCTAATACCCCTGGATATCTCGAAAAAGCCTTCTGGTGTTCCATTGATGAGAATAGAAATTTTAGGCATAGAAATAAACTTAAAGATTAGGTTAATCCACTAATGAGAGAAGCTGAATGCTTCTAAAACTTTACAAAGGAAGCGCCAGTCAACCATATCGTATGCCTTCTGTATATCTAGTTTCATTAGCATACATGGTTCTTTATCTCTTGTTGCTGAATGAATAGTTTCCTGAATAATAAGAATGCCATCCAAGATAGATCTCCCTGGTACAAAGCCTATTTGTTCTTCTAAGATTAGTTTTGGCAAGTATTCCTTGAGTCTGGGAGCCATAATTTTTGAGAAAATTTTGTAAATTGTATTGCATAGAGCTATTGGGCGAAAGTCCTCAGGATGTTCAGGCCCTTCCTTCTTAGGAATTAGTGTAATGAAAGAAAAATTAATTTCTGCCAACAATGACCCACCATTTCGTGATGCTTCAATGGCCTTCCATAGATCTGTTCCTAAGATATCCCAGCATTTCTAAAAGAAGAAGGCCTGAAAACTGTCAGGCCCTGGCAATTTGTCAGGGTTCATATTAAAGATTGCAAGTCAAACTTCTTCAAGGGTGATTGGGTGATTGAGTTTTTATTATCTTCAGGAGTTATGAGTTTCAGAATGAGTTTGAGCATGGAGGACTGGGCTATCCTCTTCGATCCTTCATAATTGTTAAGTAGATTTTTAAAATGGGAGACTAACGTGTCTACTATCTCTTGAGGATTTTCTATTTGCAAACTTGAGTTGTTAGTGATACTGGTGATTCTAGATCGAGCTCTATTGTAAATGGTCGAGTTATGGAAAAAATTTGTGTTATGGTCTCCCTTGTTCAACCATTTTTCCCTAGATTTTTGTCTCCAAAAGATTTCCTCTTTTGAAATTATGTCTTCTTGTCTTGTTAAAAGTTCTTTTTCTAAATGGTATTTCTCATAATCCATACCAGATCTGAAGATCTCCTGATTTAAATTTTTTAATTTTCCTTGTATCTCCAATTTTTCTTTGAAGATATTATTAAAATGTTCTCTATTCCATCATAAAATATTTTCTTTTAACATTTTGAGCTTAGAGACAAAGATGAACATTTTGGAGCCCTCAAAGTTAGCTTGTGCCCACCAAATCCTTATTTTTTCAATAAATTTTGGATCTTGAAACCACATTTTTTCACACTTGAAAGGGTTCCTAGGCAGTTTAGATGGTTCTGATATTTCCATACATACTGGAAAATGATCTGAACATACAAATGGCAGAATGGATGATACGAGATTTTTATTAAAATTCATAATTTTTCCAACTATAAAAAACCTATCTAGTTTTTCCGCTATGAAATCATGGTCCTTCCTTCTATTATTCCATGTAAATGTACCATTACTTAATGGAATTTCTACCAAACTATGTTTATCTATCCATGATTTAAATTCCAATGAGGAAGATGTAAGATGCTATATTCCTCCTACTTTTTCATTCAGATTGATAATGGTATTGAAATCACCACCCATTAAGACATGGCTATTTTGGTAATTATTCAAAACCTTACCTATTTCATCCCATACCTCTTTTTTATTTATTGGAAAGTTAGGTCCATATACATTAATAACAATAAATTTTATATCAGATTTTAAACTCTGAATGCTAACACACATCCAATTAAAGCCACTAACTAAATATTTCAATTCAATTTTTTTTAGGTTCAATATAATTCCTAGTCCACCTGATGCACCTAATGCCTCAACAAATACTGATTCCCAAAGACAAAAGTTTCTATTTAATTTGTAACCTTCTAACTTGTTTAATTTAGTTTCTTGAATTAAAATTATTTCAGAATTAAAATTATTAAGGTATTGTTTAATTAGTCTTTTTTTTCTAGGGGCATTTAGACCCCTAGCATTCCATGATGTGATCCTCATGATGCCCTGGGAAGGCACTTCCCCTTCCCCACATTTAGAAGTTCATCAATTTTCCTCTGTTTCCTACTTAGTCCTTTAGTCTCTCACAATTCCTTTAGAGTTTTCCTTCCTCTTTTTCTTTTCATCTTGCCAAAAATAGGGGAACTCAGTCCTGCCTGATTCAGACATAGACCTAATTCTTGCAAATTATCATCCACATTATGAACTAATGAAGTTACAGTATCTCCTATTACCTGGAACTCCTCTTGTTCTAATTCTCTGCAAATCTCAGTTCCAATATTTTCCTTCAGCTTCTGCTCCTCCCCATTTCCTTCTGATGTTCTATACTTCCCTTTAGTAATTTCTAATGTATTCCCACTTTGCTTATCTTGTTCCTTAAAACTATCCTCCATATATAATTGTAGTAAGTCTCTTCAAAGATCATCCGCTGTATAATCTTTCCCCCCCAGTTTGATGATTTTTTGTATAAGTTCCTCTTTCTGGTGTACAGTACTGTTCTCAATATTGTTATAATTAAATATCTGAACTAGTTCTTTGGATAACTACTTGATCTGCTTATAAACATTCTTTGGCACTTCTACTTCTAGAGGGGAATTTGAGTCCTTATTTAAGAAGTTTTGAATCTCTTCCATAAGTAGGCTATCTGAGTTTATGTCCTTCCTCTGCAACTCTATCTTGCTTTCCTCTGGGGTAAAGGGTGAAGTAGGCAGAAGACTAGGCATTTGCCAAAATTTGGAGGTTCCTTCGGATCTTTCATTGCCAGGAGTTGATGGTTCTGCTTCAATGTTCTTATTTGTTGTTTGCTGTAACTCAACCTGATTATTATTTCGCATTGTGTCTATTTTCAAACTGTCTGTTGGTGATGAAAAAAGATCATTTTCTACTTCACTTATGTCAACTTTTTTAGTTGTTTCAAAGGCTTTGCCTTGAGTATCACTGAGTTCCTTATCTGTGGGACTAACTTCCCCTTTTTGACTTGAGGATTCCTTGCTCTGGTTTTTTGCCCCTCTTTGTTCTGAGGTCAAAGAACAATATTCTTTTTATGTCCCTTCAGATCCTGACATCTTCTCCTGTGCTTGTGTATCCTCTCAATAATTCCTCATTTTGTAACCATCTATAAGATCTGGTTGTGTTGAATATGATGTTACTTCTTGCGTTGTTCCCTTTTTTGTGATATCTCTAATAAGAGTCCCATTTCTGTTTGAACCAATGCCCTCCCTATTTCCAAAATTATTTTGTATTTTTGATTTGCCATCTTTACCATTCTTAGTTTTGCCTACATCCCTTTTCTTCTTATCTATTTCCTTTATCTTTTTTCTTTTCTATCTTTTTATGAATATATCGTTAACCTCCTTCTATGTCTGTTCCATAGGCTTAAGTACTATGACTGATTTAAGCCTTCTTCTCTCTGGGGACCGCTCTTCTGAGTCTTTGAGTTCCCTCCCTTCCTTCTGCTACTTTGTAGGTGAGATTTGTTCATGAAGTCTTTCATTCTTCATGATTCTTAGCTAGGGGAAATTGCTTCTAACATCTGAGGTCAGGGGAAGTATCTTGGGCATTATCTTATGTGCTTCATCAAATTTTGAAATATCAACTAATTTTGCTTTATATATCTGAAATAGGATCTCATACTTTGCCTTACTAGGAATGACTTCCTTTTTGAATTCAACAAGGTGATTAAACTTAACATTAATAAGTATCTTGACATTGTTACAACAATAAAAGGATGCGTCAATACCCTCCACCTCTCCAACTACAGATCCTATGGATTTAATAATATTCTCTTGACATAATTCTGGAGGAAGAGAGGGCGGAATAAGCAATAAAGGCATCTTACAATCTATCTTTGCTTCACTGAAATTCTGAGACCATTCTATGAATCTAACACAATGACCATTAAAAAAGCATTTAGAAACTAAAATAAATTCCTTTTTAACAGCTTCATCTATACATTGAACATATAGCACCTTATCCGAAAAACATGATATACTTACCTGCTCCTCCCAAATTTCCTCCAGCCAGTCGGATAAGAGAGGTAGATCATGTTGTGGACCATTCCAAATTGCAAATACTCCTCCCTTAAGACATTTATCCCACGTATCATCAATTTCTTTTATCGATATCCTTGTCAAATCTTTCCTATTTTTGCACGATCCAGCAATTACTTTAGGGTTTGATGTCATTTTTTGGTAATGAATTTTCCGGTGTGGGGGGATGTAGGTTGAAGGCAAATCAGGTTTGGTGGATCTCCTCTCCATCTGGGGTGTTGCCGGATAGTGTTGGTTGAAAGGTTTAGTAGGAGTCTCTATGCGAGCGTATTTTGTTAAATTAAAGATCCGTAATTGGTTGTCCAAATACTCAAGCATGAAAAACCTGTGTCTATTGTTGGAATAATGTGCCTCTGAGTCTTCGGATGATGCTGTCAACCATGAATCTATGCATTGAGTGGTCTGCTTTCCTCTGTAATCTATTTTCCTGGGAGGCTCATCATCGTATTTATTTAGGGCTTCAAACCTGTTTCTTGTTTTGATTTTGAATTGTTTGGCATGGTTGTTTTGCGGTGTTCTTTGAAGCCATTTTCTGCCCTCGGTATGATGTGATCCTTGCCAATGCTTCCCCTGACCCATTACACTTTTTTTCCATTGTTTTTGCTGAGATTTTTTCCCGCGAGTCTTTGCTAGTTTTTGAAAATTCGGCATTTTTCGAAAAAGCTTCTATTCCAACTATTAATGTCTCAGAAATATTCTAAAATAAACGTTCCTTGTTATTGTTGCACCATGCATGTTAAGGTTTACTCTACTAAATTAAACGCATTTACATGGTTTTGACATTTAACATTATAAAAGTATATAATTATATATCTCTATTAACAATTTATATATAATAATTAATTCTATAAATTTATAATATATGATGATAATTAAATAATATATTACTATTATATTTAAACGTAAATATAATATACAACTATTATACATTCTAAACTATTTCTTATACTAAACTTATAATATACAAAATATTAAAATATTACAATTTAAAATACTTAGAAATATTAATATATACTATATATCTACTACTATATTCATTTTTTCTATATATAAAATAGTAAACTATCACAATTTAAAATACTTAACAAATATTATTATATACTATATATCTAGTACTATAATTATCACAACTTTATATTTCTAAAATAAAACTATTGATTATACTTGACAATGTTCAATACTAAATTAAAATTTATAATTATTATAACTAGCAATTGCACACTTTTGTGCTTGCAATGATAAGTCGATAGGTGCTCGATAATAAAATTATTTTTTAAAATATAATCTTATGTGAACAAATTAGATTATTAATAATTTTCAATTTAAATAACATAATATTTACTAAAATCTTTTAAATAGATTAATACATATTATTCATTTAAATTCAATTTATCAAATATGAAAAAAAATCGTTTTAAAAAATCCCATCAAAAAATCTATTATGAAAAAATAATAAGAGAAATAAATAATAATAATATGAAAAATTAATGATGTCTCTAACAAATATTATATTAATTAAATAAATTATAGAAAATAAATAATAATAATTAAAGAAAAACCTAAACTAATATAAAAATAATTTAAAAACTAAAACCTAAATCAATTTTAAAAATTAAAAGTTAAATAAGTAGAGATCACAACATGAGCTAATCTAAGATCACAAGTTATTATGTTTTAAAAAAATAGAAAAACAAAAATAAAAGTTAAAAGTGGAGATTTAAAATAATCTTACGTGAACAAATTAGATTATTAATCATTTTCAATTTAAATAACATAATATTTACTAAAAAAATTTAAATAAATTAATAAATATTATTTATTTAAATTCAATTTATCAAATATGAAAAAATAATCATTTAAAAAATCTCATCAAAAAATCTATTATGAAAAATTAATAAGAGAAAAAAAATAACATGCAAAAATAACGTCTTTAACAAATTTTATATTGACTAAATAAATTATAGAAACTAAAAAATAACATTTAAAGAAAAAACTAAACTAATATTAAAAAATAATTTAAAAACTAAAATCTAAATCAATTCTTAAAATTAAAAGTTAAATAAATAGAGATCAAAACATGAGCTAATGCGGACATCACAAGAAATTATTTTTAAAAATAAATAGAAAAAGAAAAACAATAGTTAAAAGTGTAAATAACAACTAATAAATATCAAAACAAGAGTTAAAAGTGGAGTAAGATAAAAATCGGTCAATAAATAATTAATAGGAAGGATTTGCAATTTTCTAGTGAAATTGACAACTTTTCTGGCCAACTGACAACTTTTCCATCAAAAATTTATTTTTTGGGAACAAAGTTGCCACAAATAGCATATCGGCTAAAAAATTACTACGACAAGTACATGTCACTATGTGGCACTTGTTTAAATTGTCCTAATAATAAATAGATCTTTTTTTAATACCAAAAAAAAAAAATCCATCATCTCAACATATACTATGCCCAAAATCAAAGATAGATAGATGATTTTTGAAATCTACAAGGCTAAACATAGCCTATGGGACAACCTTCCAGCTAAACCAACTTTAACAATTTGGTTCTTTTTTTGTGCAAGTTGATAATAACCCCACCTAACTTCTCAATGTTCTCCTTGCTAAATAAGTTGTGCCAAGAGCTGCCACATATAATATATGCAAATCTAAACTTGATGGCCTTGTACACATCACATTCTAACATAATGTGTTGTTCAGTTTGCACCTTTCCAAAGTTGCAAAGTGTGCAGACTATCTCTTCCCAAGACTCTTTTGGCTTCTTCCATCATTCGGTTTCACATCGCAATTGATGAGAATTAGTTATGAGTTGTACAATAATATTTATAGCTCTCTAAGAAATGTTGGTCCCTATGTATGCCTTTTGGAGTTAATCACATATGAGGTTGAACTCGTTGATACAATAAGTTTTTTTTCTTCCAAGTTTGTTTCCGCAATTTCTCTTATAGAATTTCTCCATAACAAAGACCTTTATTTCTTTATTATTTATGGGATACATACTAAAATGAATATTCCATTTTCTCATCCACTTGATGTTTTGTTGCATCCATGTCTTTTTAAGTTTGTACAATATATCATTAAATAATACTTTAGGCCATCTACATTTACACATTTTTTTAGTTCTTTTTAGATAGCTAGTGAGGTGAATCATAGCAATTGCCTCGATAGGCACATCCCCAACTTCACTTAATATAATATTATATGAAACAGAGTTTTTAATTTAAAATTGTTTATGATCCAACTCTTTTCAATCTAATTTCCAAAGAGGGTATATTTAGGGTGAAGCAAAGAGTAGATCCTTCAATAGTAGTACTCACAATATCACCTTCTCCATCTATAACACCTTGGAGTAGGGGAATAAGTGATGGGGAGCTTCTTCTTTTTAGAGCCCCTTTGATCTACCAAGGCTATCTCTTAGCCTTCTTAGGGTATCTTCTCTAACCCTAACCTAGAGGATTCTCTTCTAACCCCCTTTTCCCATGAAACTCACCAATCAATTCAATTTTCACTCCTCTATCACCCAAAACCCCAAACTATGCACCTCTTTGCTTAGCAAGCCAAGACTCCACCAAATGCTACCGAGAAGCCAAAATCAAGTTTAAACCTTCCTTTTGAGGTTCTAGACACATTTAATGTCATTTTTCACCTTCTTGACATGTTTATCATACTCAAAATCCATTCTTGCCCTGTTTGACCTAGTAGCCCAAAGAGCCCATATTAACCCTCCTAAAAACAAGGATTCCTCTATAACTTGTGAGAACTCTTAACAATGCCTATAGGTGTCTACTATAAATTGTCTCATACTGATCAGGGCTTGAGGATTTCTTGGTTTCAGGTCCTCAAAGTGTTTGTACAGTACCTATTCAGAAAACCCTACTTTTGAGGGTTTCTAAGGCAATGACAACAACTACACTTCTAACACAATAAAACCTTCACTCCAAACTCCATCCTCTAGTTCATGGACACTAGACACACTTCTCCATCATTTCTCGACCAATATTCACACATGCCAATCCATTGTCTATGCTAGAAGTCCCTTGCAAACATTATTGCGCCTTGCCAAGCTTCCACTAGCTTGCCTAGGGCTCACTTGCAATAATAGAAAATTGACTCCCACAACTAAGAAAACCATATGTACATAGTATACAAATGATATAACTTTAATCCAAAGGCCATTGTCTTTGAACCGTGGGATGTCAAGCTTTGCCCATTTTAGTGTTGTCTGCTCAAAACCAACCAACAAGAAGCCGAAAACTAACTAATTTTTAAAGCTTGCCAAAATGGATTCAAATGCTCACACCAAATGATACATAGTTTATACATATATTCAAGCAACTATTCCATTCAAAATAGTGAGAAAATCAATGCAAGAAAACAAGCTTTCAATCCAAAATCTAGTTTCTTGTTAGCAACTTCTTGTTATTTCATGAAATGTTCGTACATCCACATAACCAACCCCTAGAAATGAGTTGGATGATGCTTATATATACTTCCTCTAACTAATTAGACCCTTGGGCTGAGTTACGAACTCCCACCTCACCTTTGCCTAGAAAAGTGCAAAGATTGTCATTGCAACTTTGCAAAAATTGCAAGTAGTCAATGAGCAATTTGACAACTTTTGACAATTTTGCATTTTAGCCCTCAAAACTTATTCAATTTGGGTTCAATCATCATAAAATGGTCTTAAAACATTTAAGGACCTTTCCTAAACACTTCTTGACCAATTTTAGTCATTTTTCCATATTTTGCATATTTGTCATATTTGGCATTTATAGGCTTATCAGGACTTGGTTGCTAAAAACATGACTCAACCCTATCTCCAACCTAAGAACACCTTCTAAACATACCTTGGGACTTCATCTATAGTCCTTATTCACCAAATGGTTGGCTAGACCATTTACAAGCCAAAATTGCATTAGGGATTTGCCCTTCCCCAAGGTGCTCATGTGTCAATAAGGTAAGCAAGTAGTGTAGCCACCACTATAAGAACACAATTGACGATACCACTGATCATAATATGTATTTCAACAGTACACTTGTGCCTCAAATTTCATATTGGAAACTTTGGGAGCTAGATGAGTTTATACTTATATTCATCTTATATGCATTAACGGATAGACTATGATGTTGATATTGTTGTATATTCTTTTGTTTTTTTATGGTGTATTACAAATGATTATTATGTTATGGTTTTACTTGATGAATAAGAGTGGCTCAAATTTATCAATTGAGTTATTCTTAAGATGGTCTATATTGTTGAACTTGAGGAGTTGGTGCTAGAATTATACAAGTCATAGTTGTTTGTATGTCACCATATCCAACTATTTGAGTTTGTTATATAGATCATGAATGCATATGATAAGAATTATGTGCAGTTTAGAAAGTAATATTTATTTACCCTCCATCACTAGATATTTTTATTAGTGAGTTTTAAAGGTCCAAATCCTAATATCAAAGAGACACTTAGCTCTAATGAGATGGAAAAGTGACAAATCAACACATGATTCTCTACATAGTTGTTAGTGTGAAAAGGTGATTTACCTAGCTAGCTTCCTTTTATCCTACTTAATAAATTCCTATTAACATTATGTTTAAGCTCACTTACAAGTTGAGATAGACTCTCCTCACCTTATGGAATCTTAGAAAGACATTGTATTTTCTACAAGGTATATATATATATATATATATATATATATATATATATATATATAGAGAGAGAGAGAGAGAGAGGGAGGGATTTATTGAGTAGTAGTGGATCCAAGTGGAATATCTACCACTTGCTTTATAGAATATTTTTAAGTTGTAATAATAAACGTATTATTTTTAGAGGAAGGTGCAAAATTTATCTTTATGGTATTTAAGACCCAAACTAAAAAAAGGTCATCAAAATGCTTCGGCATGAGGTTCCTTTGTGGAAGCTAGGCTCAAGTTCTAATGACATTGGCATTGAGTAAATTTATTGATAAAACTACAAGAATCTTATTCCATTATTTTCTACTAGTGTCTCTTTCTTGATAATTTATGGACTAAGAATTTTCCACTAACATTTTTGCCACCGAATCTTGAATAGGTATAGTTTAGGGAAATTATTCTTTCAAATGTAGACACTAAAGCAACAAGATCTATTATAAGATATTCTACAAAAAATGCTTGAAAGGATGATATAATGTTTTCCAATACTTTGTATGCAAATGTGAGCATTTTCGTGATATTATATCTTTAAAAGAACCATCTTTGAGATAATTGGAAATGTGAGAATAGCATTCACTAATGTCTACATTTGCACAAAGTAAACTACAAGGATATGAACTGTTGATAATAGTAGGAAAAGAAAAAGAAGTATCACAAAGTGATGTTCATTTTCTCACCATTGTAGGGAACAAGTGCAATTGTGCCTACCATTGTATCCATGCAAGCATTCCTTGAACAGTATCAAGATAATGAATGATAAGAAATTATGTAGTAAAGATAAGGCTAAATAATGATATTTATATGATTAAATCCAAATATGAGTACCAGCCATAGTATGTGAGACAAAGTATCTCCTACCTTAAAGGCAAGGATCCCCTTTCTTACAGTTACTTGGATCAGCTCAAGGTAAGAAAGAAATGTGTTATCAATATTCTTTCCTCTTTTTTATGAAAGAATTCACTTACTAATGGAACAGGTAATGCACAAGATGGATCTTCAACTACAATTCTATCTTTAAAACATTGATATCAATAAACCCAAACAAACTCACAAGTTGATTGTAAGCGTACTAGCTTAGATCTATTTTTCTATACTATAAGGAAGATTATGGGACTCACAGACTCCTATGCAATCCTTCAAATATAAGTCTCTACAATTGTGGCAGAAACTTCTAAAAGTAAATTTTTTCTAAATTCTAAACCTATAAATTATTTCAACACATACACATGAAATTAACTAATTCTAATAAGAAGCATGAATTAAAGAAAGTGATACAAATTGTAGTCATGGTTTCCAACTTACATCACCACAATTATTTCCAAACACGACTTCAAAATAAATTGTCTCTTCTACTCACTTTGCTCCAAATACAAACAAGATTAACATGAACTAAAGATAGCAATACAAATTGTAGTCATAGCTTCCAATGTGTACTACCATAATTATTTCTTGACACAACTTCACAACAAATTGCTTTTTGTATTCACCTCTCTTTAAAACTTGTACAAAAAATCATAGTTATACTTGCACAAATTTTCCAGAGCTTTCTTGCATATAAAAGGATGATCTATTTACAATGGTAGGAACTCCCTTATATAGGAAAAGGAGTGAAATAAAAGAGGAGAAAAGGGTGGGAGAAACTCAACCACCTTGACTAAGTAAAACAAAGAAAGAAGATTTATTTAATTACATGACTGAAGGTACGTGCAATTCAACTGCATGCAAGTCAATTACACAGAACATGTCTTCTAGTAAAATGATGAAAATGTTGAAGTTGTCACGAGTTCATGTATTTTGAGCCATTGTATCCTTTCATAGCCTCCTAATTCTCTTTGATGGATTGCTAGTTGTTGTTTGAAAACTTATGTGGTCAAGCTTTTTCTCATTCCATAGTTGTTAAGGATTCTCCTTTGTTAGCTTTGCACATTTTGGAGTTTTTTTGACATTTTAAAAACCTTACCAATGATGCATGGATGTAAACTCAAACAACTTTCCCATGAGCACCTTTTAACTAAAAGAAAATTGAAACAAAGTGTTTGATGTATTCCCACACATATTCGGGTTCTAGGGAAACCCTTGGGAAAGTGGAGACCAAATGAAGATTACATCTTTTATTTGTAGCATATCTTCTTGACAAGATGTCTCTATGCTTTGAATAAATTATGACATAGCTTGACTTGAAGAGTTCGCAAAAACATGAAAATTTCAAAGAGAGAAAACATCTTCCAATGGGATTGAACAATGAAGGTTTCAAGATTTGGACAATAATGGAAGATCTATGGATGATAAGTGTTCTAGCTATGATTTAAATACTTTTTGAATACTTAGATAAGTTGGAAATTATACAAACAACTCTCTTTTTTGGGCTAAAAGGATCAAAGTCAAGTTTTTTCAAGTGTATTGCATAAGGAAAAATTGTGGATTTTTGCCTTGAAAGACTAAGAATGCAAGTAAATGTGGATTGGAAGCATGTTGATAGGCATTTTTATGTTTAAAAATGAGAGTCAATCTAAATTGGCTTTAAGGAATAGATTTGCATGTGGTAAAAGCTCAATATTTTAAACTTATGCAAATGTGTAATTGGGTTTTAAAAGTTTGATTACATATTTGGGAAATGTGGTGTTGGGAAAATTTGGAAATGGAATGATATGAAGGTTGGAAATGTGGAAAGATACTTGCATTCTTTGGGATAAATTTCAACTTTTCTTCATAAACAGACCAAAATCAAACAACAAGACGCACACAAAGTGTTTACAAAAACAAACATATCTCTCGCTTTGGCACAAATTGATAACTCTCAACACTTCAATATTGTAAGAAATTTCAATTTTGAGAGGACATTTTTTTTACAAAAATGAGAGTTTTGAGTTTATTTGTATTTTAGAACAAAAAATTAGGGTTGCAAATGAAGAAATGGAGAGAAAAGAGCAAAATAATGCATCAACTATGCAACAAGAACAAGAAATGCAAACAAAATCCAAAACTTACACTTACTTGAGAGCAAAGAGAAAATTTTGGAGCAAACAAGAAGTTGGAATGAAACTCTCTTCTCCAAACTTGGGGTTTTCCAATGTGTTTTCATATGGTATTCAAAATTCTCTTTAAAATCTTCCATTTGGCCCTAAAATCATACTTTTGGAGTGTGATTACACATGCTCATGAGATGCAAATGATACACATGAGTGTAAATGACACTTTTTACTCTTCTTTACACATTGTGTTTGGAGTCTTTGATGTAAATCATACTTTTCCAACTGCTTTACATGTTGATGCAAAATGCTTATGTGTAAATCATGGTTTTTACACACATTTGCATGTTGCGTTGTTTAAATAAGTGCATATTTCACTTTTCAAAGTGATTTTCATATGTAAATGAAAGGGTCTTGGTGCAAATCACACTTTTCCAATGCATATATACATTGGAATGAAATGGCTAAATGCATATCAAGAATTTTGGGATGACCTCCGTATTTAAATGGTAAGTATATGTAATGTCCAAGAGCATACTGCACTTTTCCAATTATTTACATATTTTAAAATGTCATGTCAGACTTTTCAAGTTGCATTACGCATTGCATAAAATGTCCAAGCACATAATCACACTTTTCACATGCATTTACACATTGCCTTCTTAAATAAAAAACACAAGTGTAAAGACAATCACACTTTTCGGGGGGTGATTTGATATTATATTTATATGCAAATGGGAGAACCGTGGTTTTCAAAATGGAATGCATATTTAAAATATCATGTTAAACCACCCAGCCAAGTAATTTTTGGGGAAAACTAGTTGTTTTATCACCAAAATTGTGGGTTTGAGGGTGAAGTACATATTGCATATTGAAGAAATGTTAGATGGAATATGGAATTGGCCTAAAAAAGTGTGATTGACCTAAAAAAAAATTGTTTTGACTCTTGAAATGGAGCTAAACAGGAAAAATCAGACTTTTCAAGCAAATGCATATTTAAAATAAGGCAAATCGCACTTTTCAATTTAACATATTTTATCAAATGCATATGCAAATGACTTATAAAAATTTGTTCTTTTCTCTTGACTTCTAATTTGCACATGTCTAATTGAGTCACTCAAGTGAAATTGTACTTTTTAGGATCCATTACATATTACACATGAAATTTTATGTGTCATGTAAATGGTTGAAAAATAGTTGTTTTCACTTAAGTGATTAAATTTATAGCTTAAAGTGCATATGTAATGTGCAAATAGATTTTTAAAAATGCATTTTATAACTTTAAGTGACTTAAGTTATAAATTAAAAGATCAAAAAGTGCAAATTTATAACATATAAACACATTTAAAGGTGATTTTAAGTTATAAAACATCAAAAAGTGTAGTATAACAACAAAACATAAGGTTCAATATTTAAAATATACAATTAGGGTTCTAAAGTCTAACTACACATGAACTTAAACCTTAATATGTTGTGAAATTAGGATCAGTAATATGTTAGGATAAAACCACAAACAAAAATAACAATTACATGCAAATATATACAATATCATAAAATAATAGATCGCACAAAAGAGAACACAAGACACCAAGATTTAACATGCTTCACCCAAACCCTGGGCTACGTCCACCAAACAACAAGTCCATTTTATTTACAATCCAGTGATTACAACCTAAGTACAATCTATAATTCGTTATAGCTCAATACCGCTACAAGAAGCAATTTTTTCATCACACATTATGAAAACCCCTAACCTTGAGCTCCTTTTATACAAGAATTTTTACCGCTTTAGGATTATAATTAATAATTACATGTTGATGCCAAAGAATTATGAAGTATGTACAATAATTCCCTGATCAGTCACCACAAACTAGCAATCTCCCACTTGGGGACTGATCAGACTCCACACTAGACAACAATCTCCCACTTAGAGACTGATCCTATAGCAATACCGCTACCACATGGGGCTCCCGCTGGATCAAACCACCATGGACTTTGTTGTTCTTTTATTCTTGTTCAGTTTAGAAGACCAACCAAAGATGAATAGGATTTCAATTTCTCTCTTGTTACTACCTTTGTAAACATATCCGCTAGATTTTCATTTGTATGTATCTTGTCCAACTTTAACTATCCATCATCCAAAACTAACCGAATGAAATGGTACAAAAACTGTATGTGTTTTGTCTTTGAATGCATAGCAAAATTCTTCACAAGATGAATGGCACTCTGACTATTTGTAAACAAATAATTATCCCTTTAAGGGTGTCCCAATTCTTCTAAGAAGAACTAAAGCCATATTGATGAGGACACAACCCAAGAACAGAATGGAACCAACAGAAAGGGAAAATTATATTAACTAAGAAAATAAGCTAGTGCAAATAGTACAGAGAAAATAAACTTCAAAACATGCCCTAAGGGCTTACAATAGCATAAATCTGGAGATAATTTCTCCTTTGAGGACCTCTTCTCAAACTCCACTCCGAACTGCCTTTTACAATGCCAGAAATCTCCTTAAATAGACCCCGGAGGGTTAAGGACTAGGAGTACATTCTAGAAAGTGCTAGTAGGCATCCACCAACCAAATAGAAGGTTCCAGAAGCAGCTCGTTAGAAGTCGGTGCAAATCTAGAAGAATCCAGAAACGGTAACCGAACTTCCGGGAGGCATAACTTTTGAACCGTAGCTCTGATTGACGAACCGTTTACATTTTCAAAAAGCTCTCGAAGTGCTCTATAGCCCTATGGATGAGCTTTTCTCGTCCCCCATTTTTCAGCCCTTTTTGAGGTCATTTAATGCCCTTAACCTGACTTCAAAGCATTCTTAGGAGGTCTCCAAAATCCAAAAAACTGCAATAACTTTCAAACCGTGGGGCCTTTTGACCTAATTCTTTTTCTGGAATGCTCTAAATCACAATTACATTCATCTGGCCAATTCACACCTTCTAGGTCACCAAAATGATGGCCAAATTGCATGCTCCTATTTTTTCAAGATTTTCAAACACACTGATAGTGGAATTGTGAGAGTTGGAACCTTTATTTGACCCAAATGGGTATCCAAAAATGTAAAGACATGAAACAAAAACTAAGTCTAAGTACATTTTTTTTGGGTGACACAGGATTGCCCTTATACCTCTGGATGCTCCTGCATCAGACACCCAGGGTAGATTGAAAAGTGACCCTGTCACTTTATGGATGGTAGAGGAAATCCCAAATGGGAAACCTTAGCTGCTGAAATCCAAGTTGATTCCTCGATCGGCCGTCCTTTCCATTTGACCAAATACTCTTCATACTACCTGTTTTTGGTACTCCTACCCACACGATGATCTAGAATGTCTTCTATCTCCTCCTTCTTAGAAGCAGGAATTGGACATGGCTCTAAAACCAGCTCCTCATCTGCACCATCATCATGATATTCTGTTAAATCTGCAATGTTGAAGATGGGAGAAATGTAAATACCTTCTGGTAGCTCCACCTCATATGCATTTCCTGAGTCATGTTTCTTCAGAATTTTGCAGGGGCCAAATTTCTTCATTTTCAGCTTGTTGTAAGTACCAACTGGAAATCTTTCTTTTCGTAGGTGCACCATGACTAGATCTCCTACTTGGAATTCCTTATGTCTTCTCCTTTGATCAGCCCTAGCTTTATACTCTTGATTCATCTTGGTAATGTGTGCTTGAACCTCCTCATGTAGACGCTTGATATGTTCAGCAAATTCCTCAGCTTCAGCACTTTTCCTTTCCCCTTGTTCTATCTTCCTCAATTCTGGTGCAGTCCTTGGGCTATTCCCATATACAATTTGAAATGGTGATTTTCCAATACTCCTATTTATAGAGTTATTGTAAGCAAACTCTTCTTGTGGTAGAATCAAATCCCATCCCTTGGGCTTATCCCCAACTAAACATCTCAGCAAATTGCCCAGACTTCTGTTTACCACTTCTGTTTGGCCGTTAGTTTGTGGGTGATGCGTGGAACTGAATTTTAAGTTTGTTCTCAGCTTTTCCACAATGTCCTCCAGAAATACCCCACAAATTTAGTATCTCTGTCAGAAACTATACTCCTTGGAAGACCATGTAGTCTTACCACCTCTTTGAAAAACAAGTCTGCAATATGGACAGCATCATGAGTTTTGTGGCATGGAATGAAATGTGCCATTTTGGAGAACCTATCAACCACCACAAATACTGAGTCATTACCCCTTTGTTTCCTTGGAAATCCAAGAACAAAATCCATACTTATGTCCTCCCATGGCCTTGATGGAACAGGAAATGGCTGATATAGGCCAGTATTGTGACTAAACCCCTTGGCAACTTGACAAACTTGGCAACTCTGTACAAACTTCTTCACATCTTGTGAAATTTGAGGCCAAAAATAATGTTCTCTAAGAATGGCAATGGTCTTATCTCAACCAAAATGTCCTGCCATCCCTCCACTGTGTTTCTCCTTAATCAGATTTTCCCTCATTGAACTTCTTGGAATGCACAATTGACTACCCTTGAACAACATGCCATCCTGAATCAAATAGTCTAACCACTTGGTTCTATCTACAGCAACAGGTTCTTTACAAGTTTTCCATGCTTCAGCAAAATCAGGATCCTTAGGGTACAAATTCTTGAGTTCATCAAACCCAACTACTTCAACCTGCATTGTTGTAAGCAACAACTGTCTCCTACTTAGTGCATCTGCAACCCTGTTAGATTTTCCACTTCTATGCTTCAACACAAATGTATAGCTCTGCAAGAACTCTACCCACTTCATATGCCTCTAATTCAATTTACCTTGGCTATTTAGGTACTGTAATGCCTGATGATCAGTATACAAAACAAATTCCTTTGGCAATAAATAATGCCTCCATTTCTTTAAGGCCTGAACTATTGCAGAGAACTCTTGATCATAAACATAATACTTCTTCTTTGCATCATTCAATTTTTCACTAAAATATGCAATAGGCTTACCGTCTTGGCTTAATACAGCCCCAATAGCACTGCCACTAGCATCACAATCCACCTGGAACACTTTTCTAAAATTTGGAAGTGCCAACACAGGTTGTTCTGTCACCTTCTTCTTCAGCAATTCAAAACTTCTCACAGCTGTTGCAGTCCATTTGAACTCTTTTCTATCCCCTCTTATTGTATCAGTTAGGGGTGCACATATGCCACTAAAATTCTTAATAAACTTCCTATAAAAACTAACCAGACCATGAAATGATCTTACCTCAGTAGCAGACCTTGGAGTAGGCCATTCCAAGATGGCTTTTACCTTCTCTGGATCCATTTTAAGACCTTCAAGTGATATAACAAACCCCAAATAAACTAACTCCCTTTTTCAAAGTTACACTTCTTCAGATTAATTAACAGTTTCTCTTCCCTTAGCCTTTCAAGGACACTACGAATATGCAATAAATGTTCTTCCAAAGTCTTGCTGAAAATTAAAATATCATCCAAATAGACAATAACAAATTTTCCCAAGAACTTCTTAAGTACCTCATTCATGAGCTGCATGAAGGTGCTTGGGGCGTTCGTCAATCCAAAGGGCATGACTAACCACTCATAAAGACCCTCCTTGGTCTTGAAGGCTATTTTCCACTCATCTCCTTCTCGAATCCGTATCTGGTGATAACCACTCTTCAGATCTATCTTTGTGAAGTACTGAGCTCCACTCAAGCAGTCCATAATATCATCCATCCTTGGCAAAGGAAACCGGTACTTGATGGTGATCCTATTTATAGCTCGAGAATCTGTACACATCCTCCATTCTCCATCCTTCTTTGGTGCGAGTACTGCAGGTACTGCACATGGACTCAGGCTCTCTCGAATCAAGCCCTTCCTCAACAACTCCTGAACTTATCTATTTAGCTCCTCTGTTTCAGTAGGAGTCATCCTGTGAGCAGCCTTGTTAGGAAAACTAGCTCCTGGAATCAAATCTATATGATGACTGATTTGCCTTATTGGTGGCAATCCATCCGGAACATTATCAGAGATAATATCTCCAAACTCCCTTAGTAAATCTGAAACTTCAAGTGGTATTTCACTACTACCTTCTTTATCTTTCCTAGGAATCAAAGCATAACACATATGTTGATGTTTCATGCCATCTAAAAACTTCCTTCCATCAAAAAGACAAATCCTAGCAGTGCTACATACCTTTTCACCTTCCTTTTTCATGGGCTTCAATTTGTGGCGAACTCCATCCTTTGTCAAAGAGTATGCGTTTGCATGTCCATCATGCACTGCATGTCTATCAAACTGCCATGGTCTACCCAACAATAGATGGCAAACATCCATCGAAATAACATCATAGAGAACTTCATCATGGTAACTCCCAATTTTAAATTTCACTAAACATTTTTCACTTACCAGGACCTTATGATCATCTTTTACCCAAGAGATCTGATAGGGCTGGGGATGTTTCTCCCTCTTGAGCTTCAGCTTAGAGACCATCTGTTCTGATACCAGGTTATCAGTGCTACCACCATCAATGATCACGTCACAACATTTATCCTCACACTTGCATCTGGTACGAAACAAACTCCTCCGTTGTCCTAGTTCATTCTCACCACTTAGTAGGACTCTTTCATTTACCAAGGTCTCTCCTCTTTCTGCATCCTCTGAATGTGATGATTGTGCATCCTCATCCACATGAGCAACCCTAGCTTGGCCCTCAGCTCTCCTATCTTTCCTTCCTTGTTGTTGAGGGCATTCAAAGGCACGATGACCTTCTTCATTGCAATGGAAACAGGTACCATGGAAGCCTCCTCTTCCTTGTCCACGTCCTCTACCTCTTCCTCTCTGATTTCCAAAGTCTTGGTCACGGGACTAATTGAAACCCTCATTCCTTTGGTTCCTGCTAGTACCCTCATCTTCATTTTTCTTTTGGGTTTCATTGCGGCCTCCAGATGATCTACCGCTTCCCCTTCCTCCTTGACCGCGCCCTCTTTGTCTTCCTTCAAACCTTTTATTCAACTTCTCTTCAACTTGTAGGGCAAACTGGTATGCCTCTTCAACGCTGGTCACTCTTACCAGACTTAATTCCTCCTGGATGCTTGGTCGCAACCCACTGATATAACGAGCAACCTTCTCCTTATTTGCTTCTGCATGCCCTGCTCTAATCAAGAGTCGGTAAAACTCCTCTGTATAGTCTTGGACTGATCTTCCTGCTTGCTTTAACGCATGCATCTTCTTAAACAGATCCAGCTCGTAGTCCACAGGAATGAACTGCTTCTTCAATTTGTCCACCATGTGATCCCATCTTGTGATCTTCTCCTTTCCTCTTCTATTTCTTTCCAATTGAACCTCTTGCCACCAGATTTTGGCATGGCCTTTCAGTTTGGCCTTTGCAAACTTAACCCTATCTGGGTCCCTGATATCCTCATACTCAAAGTATTCTTCCAGTTCATTGATCCAATCGATCAACTCATCTGGTTTCAGATTTCTTGAAATTACACCCACTTCAATTGTGGGTCTTTTCCCAAACTTAGTAATGGCCCTAAAAAGCCTTTTCTCTACAAGATTCAGAACTTCCCCGTCAACTTCCTCTTCTGGTCCCATTACTTCTTCTTCATTGTCATCCTCACTGTTGTCACCTGCGGCAACATTTGCTCCTCTACGAAGCTCCTCTTGCAATGCTTGTACCTGCCTCTGGAGGGCTCTAACCTCCTTAGGATTAATAGCTCTAGCCCTTTCGCCACACTCTCTTTGGAGAGGCATCTTCTAACTCGAACCCACAACCACACAGTCTTGGTGCAAACTGCCTCACAGTCAGCGCTCTGTCTACACACTCAGGAAAACCTGCTCTGATACCACTTGATGGGGACACAACCCAAGAACAGAATGGAACCAACAGAAAGGAAAAATTATATTAACTGAGAAAATAAGCTAGTACAAATAGTACAGAGAAAATAAACTTCAAAACATGCCCTAAGGGCTTACAATAGCATAAATCTGGAGATAATTTCTCCGTTTAGGACCTCTTCTCAAACTCCACTCTGAACTGCCTTTTACAATGCCAGAAATCTCCTTAAATAGACCCCGGAGGGTTAAGGACTAGGAGTACATTCTAGAAAGTTCTAGTAGGCATCCACTGACCAAATAGAAGGTTCCAGAAGCAGCGTTAGAAGTCGGTGCAAATCTAGAAGAATCCAGAAACGGTAACTGAACTTCCGGGAGGCATAACTTTTGAACCGTAGCTCCGATTGACAAACCGTTTACATTTTTTAAAAGCTCTTGAAGCGCTCTATAGCCCTATGGAAAAGCTTCACTCATCCCCCATTTTTTGGCCCTTTTCAAGGTCATTTAATGCCCCTAACCTGACTTCGAAGCATTCTTAGGAGGTCTCCAAAACTCAAAAAACTGCAATAACTTTCAAACCGTGGGGCCTTTTCACCTGATTCTTTTTCTGGAATGCTCTAAATCACAATTACATTCATCTGGCCAATTCACACCTTCTAGGTCACCAAAATGATGGCCAAATTGCATGCTCCTATTTTTTCAAGATTTTCAAACACACTGATAGTGGAACTGTGAGAGTTGGAACCTTTATTTGACCCAAATGGGTATCCAAAAATGTAAAGACATGAAACAGAAACTACGTCTAAGTACATTTTTTTTGGGTGACACAGGATTGCCCTTATACCTCTGGATGCTCCTGCATCACATATCATCTCCTTGGTTGCCTCTGTAGCAGCAACATACTCTGCTTTTGTAATGGATAAAGCATTAACCTTCTGCAAATGAGAAACTCAGCTCACTACTTGCCCCATCAATAGTAAATACATAACTTGTAGTACTCTGCCTAGTATCAATATCACCTACCAAATCTGAGCCAACATATCCCTGTAAATTGGTAGTAGAGGACCCAAAGTGTAAACACTTACTAGATGTACCTCTCAAATATCTGAGAATCCATTTTACTACATTCCAATGCTCAATTCTTGGATGACTCATATACCTACTAATGACTCCCACTGCATGTACAATGTACATACCATAGCATACACCAAGCTTCCTACAGTTGAAGCATAAGGTACTTAGACATATTATCCTCCTCTTCTTGTGTCTTGGGACACATCTCCTTAGTCAACTTCAAATGACTAGGCAAAGGTGTGCTGACAGCTTTAGCATTCTCCATAGAGAAACATTGCAACACCTTCGCAATATAATCAGCCTAAGATAATGTCAATTTCCTATTCTTCCTATCTCTACAAATGTTCATACCAAGGATCTATTTTTCTACCCCCAAATCTTTCATAGCAAATGCATGTGCTAACTAGCATGTCAATCCCTTAATATGATCCACGTTTGACCTAGCTACAAGCATATCATCAACATATAAACATAAAATAATGTAGTTTTCATCACCCAACCTCTTAAAGTAAACACAATGATCTAATTGGCA
This sequence comes from Cupressus sempervirens, assembly GCA_028749045.1. Taxonomy (NCBI): domain Eukaryota; kingdom Viridiplantae; phylum Streptophyta; class Pinopsida; order Cupressales; family Cupressaceae; genus Cupressus; species Cupressus sempervirens. Next base: position 585,099,488 of record CM053793.1, on the reverse strand, counting down.
CCTACTATATCCATGCTCATGCATAAAACTGTCAAATTTCAAATACCATTGTCGAGGTGCTTGCTTCAAGCCATATAAAAAAAAATTTAATATCACACTAAGTTCTCCTTACCTTTGACCTTAAATCCATGTGGCTGAGCCATATATATCTCTTCATCCAAATCACTTTGAAGGAAGGTTGTTTTAACATCAAGCTGCTCCAAATGCAAATCTTCAGTAGCCACAATGCTTAAAACAGTGCGAATAGAAGTCATCTTAACAACAAGAGAGAATATCTCATCAAAATCAATGCCTTTTTTCTATGCAAATCATTTTACAACTATCCTAGCTTTAAATATTTTCTTACCTCCGTCCTCTTCTTTCAACATGTAAACCCACTTATTTTGTAAAGCCCTTTTACCTGCAGGCAACTTGCATAAATCCCAAGTATTATTTTTTAGCAAAGAGTCTGATTTGTCTTTCATTGCAGACTCCTACTGAATCTTAGTATCCACCTACACAACTTCATCATAACATCCAAGTTCACCAGCATCTGTTAGTAAAATAGAGTAAAGAAGGAGAAAATCTTTTTGGAGCTCTACTTAGCCTTGTTGATCATCTAACATTCACTAGGATGTGTGGTATTTTTTTTTGCGACTGTTGCACATAATGAGGAATTGTTGGAACATCGTCTTTTGGAGTATCATCCAGCACTACATAATCATCTTCTTTCTTCTCATGTTGTTGCAATAGATCTTTGTACAACACTTTCTCATTGAATATGACATCCTTACTTCTTACAATTTTATGATTTTCAAAATCCCAAAGCCTATAACCAAATTTATCAATGTCATATCCAAAAAATACACATTTCTTTGACTTAGCTTCTAGCTTGGTTCTATTTTTAGAATCTATATGAGAAAATCCTTTACAACCGAAGGTTTTGAGAAAAAAATAACTCACCTTCTTACCAATCCATGCTTCCTCTAGAATACCATAGCCCAAAGGAGTAGAGGGACCTCTATTAATCAAATATATAGTAGTACTGACAACCTCGGGCCACATGTTTAAGGGCAACCCAACATGTAACCTCATGCTCCTTGCATGCTCCATTATTGTCATGTTCATGCGTTCAAACACTCCATTTTCCTATGGAGTCCTTGGAATAGTTTTCTGTCTACGAATACCATTGGTGGAGCAATAATCTTCAAATTCATGACTACAATACTCACCACCATTATTAGATCTGAGACATTTTAATTTCCTACCAGTCTCATTTTCAACCAAGCATTTCCATTTCTTCAAAGTTTGAAATACATTAGATTTTTGTCTAAGGAAATAAATCCATACTTTTCTAATTGCATCATCAATAAATGTAACATAATAATGAGAGCCACCAAAGAAAGATACCTAAGCCAGTTCCCATACATATGTATGCACAAGCTCTAATCTCTCACTTTTTTTTTTCCTTCCCACTCTTCACAAAACTCACTCTCTTTTGTTTTCCATACACACAATTTTCATAGAAATCCATATTAACACATTTTAGACCTAGTACAACTTTCTTTGAATGAATTACTTTCATACTTTTCTCACTTATGTGCCCAAGTTTGTTGTGAATTTGCAGTGGTTATTTGTTCTCCCTACTCAACTGCAGCAACTGTTCTTGAACATTCATTTTTCTCTAAAACAATCAAAGTAGAATGAACAATATGATCTGTACAAAGATAGAAGGTGCCTAGTTTAAGGGCCTTTTTCTACTACAAGGGAACCTTTTGAAACCTTCCATTTTTTATCATTAAAAGTAACTACACAACCCTCATCACCGAGTTTTTCTACTAAAATTAAATTTCTACGTAGCCTTGGAACATGTCTTACCTCATTTAGTAGCTAATGATTCACATTCTACAACTTAATCTTAATTTTTCCCTTCCCAACAATCTGATAGAGTTCATTATCCCCCAAATAAAAAAGCCCAAAATCCCCTTGGACATAATCAATGAAATAACCTCTATGAGGTGTACCATGAAATGAAGCACTAGAATCTAAAACCCATGAATCATCAATACTTTCTAAAGACAGAAGCAAAGCATCCTCTTTGAATTTGTTACTTACCATATTTGCCTCCTTGTTCCCTTTTGGTTTATCTACTTCATTGTTCATTTGAGTCCAACAATCTTTATTCTTATGCCTTAGTTTCCCACAGTACCAGCAATCTCTCGGTCCTCTTGATTGAGACCTCTTCCCCTTTGACTTTCCTCTTGATTTCCCATGATTTCTAGAACTATTTCCTCTTTCAGTCATTTTGCCTCTACTTTGTGTGTTCAAAGCACTTCCTAATGTAGTTCCACCTAAGCTTTTCCTACGAGTTTCCTCACTCATAATAACATCGATCACATCATCATATTTTAGGGTATTAGATCCAAAAACAAATTTACTCACAGCCATTAGCAAGTCATTCCAGCTTTCATGCAAAGAAAACCAAATCAAGAGAGCCCTAATTTCTTCATCAAAATTAATACCCATAGAAGATAACTAACTAGTAACAATATTAAACTCATTTAAATGATTTGTAATAGATCCACCTTCTGCCATATTCATATTAAATAAATGCTTCATGAGAAATACCTTATTTGAAACGAAGGGCTTTTCATACAATTTTTCTAGGGTTTCCATCAACTCTTCCATCGTCTTCTCTTTTGTAATGTTAAATGTCACCAATGGTGCTAGGCATAATTGAATGCTTCCAAGTGCCTTTCTATCTAAAATCTCCTAGTCCTCATTTGTCATAGTTTCTTGGTTCTTATTATTTCCTTCCAACGGCTTCCATAAATCCTTCTAATAAAGATAGTCATCCATTTGCAACTTCCATAACTAAAAGTTATGCCCATTAAACTTGTCAACCCTTAGCTTACCCTCATCTTCCATTGCTCCTACTCAACTATGAGACTTTCCTACAGACGATAACTGAAAAAAACCTCTCTTCGATACCACTTGTTAGGATTAAACCATAGATAGAAATAACAATTACATGCAAATATAAACAATATCATAAAATAATAGATCACACGAAAGAGAACACAAGACACCAAGATTTAATGTGGTTCACCCAAACCCTAGGCTACATCCACCAAAAAGTGAGTCTAATATTATTACAATCTAATGATTACAACCTAATTACAATTTGTAATCCCTTACAACTAAATACCATTGCAAGAAGCAATTTTCTCATCACACATTATGAAAACCCCTAACCCTAAGCTCCATTTATAGAAAAAAATTTACCACTTTAGGGTTATAATTAATAATTACATGTCGGCCCAAAATCTTGATAAATATAGTATGTAAAGTACTTCCCTGATCAGTCACCACAATTAACATAATAGAGAGAATTTTGAATGTATTTTAACTACAGTTGAATTAGATCTTTGTCACAGATTTATATTGATACCTTGAAGCAATGTCTTTTCTTATGTCATATATAGATTTCTCAGAAAGTGACAGATATATTATATAATTTTTACTATCAATATTTATATATATTAACAGTATGATTTATATGTGTCAACTCATAATCGATGTTATGACTAGTTTTGAATATCCTTATGAATGAATCGAATGTCTGTTGAGTGTCCTTGTATTGTCATTGATATTGATATGTTTCAAATAGTAGACATCAACGTTACTAATATATATGTTCAAAGGGTTAAGTCCATGAAGGGACATGACTCCCATCGTGGCTCATGCCATGGGGAGTCATGGTCCTCTGTGGCCTTAACAGTACATTCAAACAAAGTCAGTGATCAACCAACTTCTCATTAAGACTATGTCGGGCATGATAAGAATATTATAATTTTGTTGTTTGAGAAGATTATTATCATTAAATGGTTTTGTTTATATATAAAGTTATTTTTTATTATATACACACACACATGCATACATTATTCAAGTCATATTTCACAAACACAATTTATATATACAAATTTAAAAATAATAAAGGTATGCTTCAATCTAAATGAAGCTACATTCTTAATACTACCTCTTAGCAAAAGAGGAATGAATAGTTATAAGAATTACATGATCAGAATTCCACTGACATCAACTAGTAGTGTTTATCAGATTGTCAACACTCCGAGACAATATTTGAATGAAGTCTACCAGAAATCAACAACTACAATGTAAAATATCAATAATGTAATCTTATAATGGCATTTGACACATTTTGGTACATTGGCAAATGAAGTCAATCACAGTAAATCTATCTCCATATCATTCTATCTAGCACAATCCATGACACAACCTTTAAAAGGAGTCAATCATGATATGTATGCTCTCACACTCATCAACATAAATTTTTAAGTGATAAAAAAACACACTATATATATAGTATCAAGATATCCAACACATTCTGGCACAACAACTTAATGTAGTCAATCATGATATAGTAGTTATCATGAATTCTGGCACAGTCTAGGATAATAGGTTAATGTACTCAATCAAGATAATCAATCATACTATTATTGAGGTTGTCACCCTACAATAGCAACCTTACACAACCATTTCATGAAAGATTGACACCTTTCATGGCATAACACATTAAATGCAATATTGCAACATTCAAGAATATATTAATTTCATAATATAGAAATTACATATTAGGAGTTCCAATTACAATTTAGTCATACCAAGTTTACTTCTAAAGTACTCCACTTTCAACTTCTCAAGAAGCTTGGTAAATATGTCAACATTCTTCTCTTCAGTGTTGATGTAGACTAATTTAATAGTATATTTGTCTATCATATCTCTTATGTAATGGTAAGGAATCTCTATGTTTTTGGATCAATTATGCAAGACTGGATTTACAAAAAGATTGATGCAACTCTAATTATCACAGTGAAGCACAGTGGGACATAGGGATTTCCCAAATAATCCAACTAGTAGCTTTCTTAGTCACATTTCTTCATGAGCTCCCATATAGGAAGCAATATATTCAACTTTAGTGGAACTTAAGGCAACTATTAATTATTATCTACTAAACCAAAATATCATAGCAGATCCAAGACTAAAACAACATCCAATAGTACTTATACGATCAATGGAGTTGCTTGCCCAATCAAAATCAAAATACCCTTGAAGTTGTATTTCAACATTCTCATACTTCAATCGTGCCATATAGATATCTCAGAATATGTTTGGTAGCCATTAGGTGAATCTTCTTAAGTTTGCACATGAATTGACTTAACACATAACATAACATATATCAGGGTGAGTGTTTACCAAATCCATAAGAGATCCAATAATTTGTCTATAGTACGTAGGATCTATAGGTTATGACTCAACTCCTTCAATTTTAAGCTTATGAAGGTTTTCTTCCATAGGAGTAGATAGAGGTTTGCAATCCATCATACCAAATCTAGTCAAGATGTCATATGTGTATTTTCCTTGATTTAGGAAAATATAATTCTCCTTTTGGCATACTTCTAGACCAAGAAAATAGTGCAGAATCCCTAGATCCTTCATATCAAATTCAACCACTAGTTCTTGTTTGCATTTGGAAATAAGATGATCTTCACTTATTATTAATAAGTCATCAACATAAAGAACAAGAATTAACATGTCATCATTAGATATTTTGAAATATATTTTAGGATCAACTTCAATTTTGGAATAACCTAGTTTGGCGAGATAGATGTCTATTCTTTCATACCAAGCCTTGGGAGCTTGCTTAAGACCGTAGAGAACTTTCTCTAGTTTTTATATATAGATATTTTTGTCACAAGTGACAAATCCTTTAGGTTGTTCTATATATACTTCTTCTTCAATGACACCATTCAAAAATGTAGTCTTAACGTCCATTTTGTGTATCTTCCACCCTATGGATGTTGCAATGGAAATAATGGCTCTTACAGAAGTGTATCAGGTAACTAGAGAAAAGGTCTCTTCATAATCAATTCTAGCCTTTTAAGAAAACCCCCTGGCAAAAAATATAGTTGTGTTTTTCAATGCTACCATCAGATACATAGTTGGTTTTGAATAACCATTTTGAAGATACAACTAATTTGTCTATAGGTATGAGAAAAACATCCCATACATCATTATTTAGGATGGATTTATATTCCTTGATCATGGCATCTTTCCAAGCTTGGCATGTCAAAGCTTCTTCAACATTTGACAATTCAGTTTTAGTAAGTTCAGTCATAAGTACAACATAGCATATTTGATTTGTTGTTCTCTTACTTTGTCTAAATACTTGATCAAGTTCCACATTATTTTCTTCAATCATCTTTCTTGCCCATAATGGTCTTTTCTTGTTGTTGGAAATTTTAGCATTTTTAAGATTAGTTGATGAAGGTTCTATAATATTCTCCCTTTAATTCTCAATTTCATCTAGTAATGTGATTGAATATTCTTCAGTGTTTAGAGAGAGTTTATAGCCTACATCTTCTTCAAATTTAACATCTCTATTGACTTCAACTGATCTTTGTCTTGGAACATAGACTCTGTATCCTTTGGTGGTTTCACTATAACCAATAAATATTCCTTTCTTTTTAGAAGGTTCTAGTTTAGTCCTCTTTTCTTTGGGAACATGAATGTATACAGGGCAACCAAATATTATTAGATGACTTAAGTCTGGCTTAATCCCTATAAAGACTTCTTTGGGTGTTACATTCTCTAAGATTGAATGGGGACATTTGTTCTGGATGTACATAGTTGTATTTGAGGCTTTAGCGCAAAATGAAAAATGTATGTTTTGATCATGCATCATAGCTTTTGTAGCTTTAATGATGGTTCTATTTTTCCTTTCTGCGACTCCATTTTGTCGAGGATTATAAGGTATTGTAATCTCCCTCTTAATCCCAACAAAAATAAATAATTCTTTAATGTTTTCAGATATATATTCACCCCCATTATCAGATATTAGAGTTTTTTTATTTTCTTCCCTGATTGATTTTCTACTAAGGCTTTGAATTTCAACACTACTTCATTTGGCTCTTTTAGTTTTAGAAAATATATCCAAGTTTTCCTAGAATAATCATCGACAAAGATTACGTAATACAAAAATCCCCCTAATGATGGTGTTGACATTGGACCACATAAATTGGTGTGGAAAAGTTCTAGTACATTTTTAGACTTATGATTACATGGAGGAAAAGATTTTTTAGTGTTCTTCCCTAGGGCACCACCTTTACAAATTCTAATATGTTCAAATTTTAAGTAAGGTAATCCATTAGTAATCTTTTCTATGGTAGGTAGGGTGTTGTACTGAAGATGTCCTAATCTTCTATGCCAAATCTCATTATGATTTGGTATTTCATGGCTTAGTGCATGTTTTTGGTTATTAAATAGTTTGTATAAGTTACCATCTCTAGATCCTATAGGAATAGCATTCTTAATGTTCAAATTTTTTCACCAAAGTAACACTTTATCTTCATGGAAGGTGACGCAATAGCCTTGATTAGCTAGACCTAAAATGGAATCCAAGTTTCTCTTTATGCTTGGCATAAAGAGAACTCCTTTTAATTGTAAGGTAACTCTGATTCTTATTTGAATTGAACATATCCCTATTCCCTTCACAGGATAAGTGGAATTGTCTCCAATGGTGACTTCTTCAATTGAATGTCCTTCAAAAATTTCAAACAGGTCTCTAAACCCAATTATGTGTCTTGAAGCTCCACTATCAATTATCCAAGTGTTTTTATTTGAGTTTAATTCACTTGATAAAACTAGGTATAATACAAGATTCTCAATTTTTGTAACTTTGGCTATGGTTGCTTGAGCTTTCTTTCTTTTGGGGCATAATTTGTGTGTATGTCCAAACTTATCACACTTGTAGCACTAGAATTTAGAGAGATCTTTGTTTTCTGCGATTTTGGTAGTTGTTTCCTCTCTTTCATTTGAATTACTTTTTCTTCCCTTTTTTGCTAGAGTTTGCATTTAGTGCTTGAATTTCTCCCTCTTTATTTGGACGGATTCCTCTTGAGATTAATCAAGACTCTTCTTGAGTACAATCATTCTTGAGTTGGTCAAATTCAAGTAGTGAAGGCCAACTAATGCATTGAATAAAAGATTCCCATTTGATTGGGAGTCCTCTAAGAGCTATTAGAGATAGTTTCAAATCATCAACATTATTTCCAATTGTGGAAATTTGATCTCTTAGTTCAGTGGTTCTCGAGAGGTAAAATGAAATTGTCTCCCCTTTAATAATTTTGATATTTAAGAGCTATTGTCTTAAGGTGAGTAATCTTCTTGCATTGTTGATTTCAAACATGTTTTGAATGGTTGTAAACACTTCATAAGCAGATGTCATTTTTTCTATGGAAGGAAGGATATGATCCTTGATAGCATCAATGATTATTTTCTTAGAATTTGTGTCTCTTCTAGGATGTCTTATCAAGTTCACTTTCAAGCATTTTAATGTCTTCTTCTATATATGAATCTAATTCAAGTTCTTGAAGTATTGCAATAATTTTGATTTTCCATGAAACACAATTTGAGGCATCATCAAGTCTATCCTCTGCTTGGATGTCATTCGCCATCTTACTTTCTTGTAATTTTGTTTATGAATTCTTGATAATTTTGACTCAAGTTTTCTACATTTATTCTTCTCTAATTAGGCTCTAATACCATGTTATGAAATTAGGATCAGTAATAGAGAGAATTTTGATAGTATTTTAATCATAGTTGAATGAGATCTTTGTCATAGATTTATATTAATACCTAGAAACAATGTTATGTCTTATGTCATATATAGATTTCATAGAAAGTGATTGATATATTATATAATTATAATTGTCAATATTTGTATATATATTAACAGTATGATTTATGTGTGTTAACTCAGAGTCAATGTTATGACTGATTTTGAATATCCTTATGAATGAGTTGAATGTTTGCTTAGTGTCCTTGTATTGACGTTGATATTGATATGTTTCAAACAAAAAACATCAATGTTACTAATATATATGTTCAAAGGGTTAATTCTGAAAAAGGACATGACTCCCATCATGGCTCATGCCATGGGGAGTCATGGCCTTTCATGACCTTAACAATACATTCAAACAAAGTCAGTGGTCAACCAACTTCTCATTAAGACTATGTCGGGTGTGATAAGAACATTATAATTTTGTTGTTTAAGCATATTATTATTAAATGGTTTTGTTTATATATAAGGTTATTTGTGATTATATATATAGACACACACACACACACACACACACACACACAAAATTCAAATCATATTTCACAAATACAATTTATATATACAAATTTAATAATAATGAAGGTATGCTTCAATCTGAATGAAGTTGCATTCCTAACATAATATATTTTGATTGACAACATTGATTAAGTCCTAAGATAGCTCAATACAAGCAAGTGACCAAAAGAAAGAGATTGAAGAAAACCAAAATAGAAAAACAATCCAAACAAACATGTTAAAAAGAAAAAAAAATGACTTTGAAGGCCTCAAAAACCAAGTATATGCTACTAGACCCAAAAAATTATAATCAAGCTTTCATAAAAAAATTTAACTTAACAAGAACCTTCAATAAAAAGACTTGCAATATGAATTGGTAAGGATTAATTGACTAGTTTTTTTCTAATCATATAGTGAGGTAACTTGTAGAAATATGAAACTTAAATAGCAAATTTTTATAGTGTTGCCTCCATTTTGTGATGACAAATTGAAGAACAACACACCCATTTAGCTAAGCTTTGAGATCATCCTTAGATAATAACTTTTTAATAGAATAATATTTGATGGTGACATGAGTTTATGCATGGAGAAGATAATGTCTTAACTTCAATGTTGTAAAATCAAGAGTACAACACTACTTTTCTAGTACAGAATATCAATTTTTATAATGAGATAAGATGTGACTTATATAATATACTTTTCTTTGTTTACCATATTCATCATTTACCAAGATATTAACACGTGAGGTCAAGCTAAAGTATAAAGAAAAAACATATCAATTTAGTACAAATGACATCAAATAAGGAGGATTGGCCAAATAAGTTTTAATAGAATCAATTTAAGAAAATTGGCACTTTACATCCTATTGAAAGCAAACATTTTCTTTTAGAATGTGTGGGAAGGGTATGATTAGCCAATTGAGACTACAAAGTTAAGATTTTTTTTAAGGTGGTAGCATATTTACAATTAGCCTCAATAGAAACATTAAATTTCAAAAATTTGCTATGCCAACACTGAAGAAACACTTAAGAGGATTTAGTCTTGTATTATATAGTTGGAATTGTTCAAAGGTAAGAAGGGAATTTAGTTTCATCTTATGATTTAAGATAAGGTAGAGATTATTAATGTGATCCTTGCCAATTATATATTTAATGAACATATTAATGTAAGTGGCTCCAAAATTATCTAACCCAAACAGCATGACTACATAACAAAAAGTACCCCACAGGGTAGCAAAAGTTATGTTATATTGATTACCTAGATTTAAAAGGATTTGTTTGTATCAAAAGAAGTCATCTATTAAGTATAAAAATGCATTACCTACTATGGATTCTACAATCACATCTATAGTAGGAAGTAAAAAATAATGTATAAGAGAAGCCTTATTTAAGGTGTAATAATCAATACGTACTCAAATTTGGCCATCGAGATGTGAAACATTTACAATAACCAATATTCGAAGTGAATAGCAATAAAATCAACTTTCAAAATATTTTCTATCTTAACAATCAAGTTGTTAGAGTGGGGTTGTCATTGCACCAAAAGACCGTTCTATCAATGCTCGATACAACCACTCAACTTCTAGTACACAAGAGGCGATTAATCCCTTGTCATAAATCCTTAGGTGAGCAATGATCATTTTTCTAAAAATCTCCCCCTCAGCATTACCCAAGGATCTAAGGATTTGAACTTGTGACCAAGCTCTAATACCACTGGTTAGAGTGAGGTTGTTGTTGCACCAAAAGACTGATCTATCAATGCCCGATACAACCACTCAACTTATAGTACACATGAGGTGGTTAAGACCTTGTCACAAATCCTGAACAAAGCACTGACCATTTTTCCAACACAATTCTACCTTGGTATTCATATTTTTAATCTTTTCTTTAATAATCATAGCATCAAGATCTACAATAGGATATATGGACCATAGTCAAGTCTACCTTAGAATTCATCTTCCTTGTCTTCTCTTTTATCATCATGGCATCGAGATAAATATAATATTATGGATCATAGAGGTAGGGGCACTTGATGTAAAGGTCTAATATCCCTTCTATCTATAGTCTTTCCTTTGAAGAGTCAATATCAAGCATATCCTCATATATCCAAGAAAATATTAGGATAAGAGAGTAAAACCAAATATGATTTATCTTCTTTAAAAAAAGTGCTTTCCAATATTAATTACTTTTCAAAATCTTTAGAATTCATAAGGACATATATAATATCACTAACTAAGAGGGTATTATGGTTTGAAGGATTTAAATTGGTAGAATGAATACTCTTATTCATTAGAACCAACATTATTATGTTTATGTATATTAGATTCACCAAATAAGTTTGAGATTCAAGTATTGTGACTATTAACATTACAATGATAGGAAGAAAGATCAAATATGATCCTCAAAACTTAGTTGAGCTTCTTCTAAAGAGAAAAAATCTCAAGGAGTTACAATAGGCTATGCACTATTGAGATAAGTTCTACATGAATGGTTTTAAGAGAAGAAGAATCTAAAAATGTAATCCTCACATTTAACCATAGTTAATACTTAAAGTAAAAGGGTAGTATCAAAAGCCCGCATTAGAGTCATGTAGTTTTGGCTCCAATTGAATCTTGATACTTTTCCCTTTACATCCACAACCTTTACCATTATAGCCTATCGAACGAAATCTATGACCATAATATGATTGCAAATCCTCAACAAGGGGAAGATAAAAGTCAATGGCATATTCAATATCATGATCATAACAACAAACATCATCTATGCTATACTGTTTTCAAAAGATCATCTTTAGCAATGGGTGTGAATGATAATTTTGGTATTTTAAATTGAGAGGGGTGGGTTGACTTTATGGTCTCTAGTAAAGGATGGTATAGAATGTAAGGAACCCTAATAATCACCTAGACACGTGTTATTCTAAGAATAGTATCAATAAGATTTTCCTTTAGAGAATTATTAGAGGATGATTATTTATATTTAGTGATATTAATAAAAGAGTGTAATTTTAAAAAGTAATAGAACTCAATAAACTAACTCAATTCAACCACTTAACAATAATAATGGGCATCAAGATCAACCTTCATTTTAACTACTTAGTTATCATGAACAAATTTGATAGATTGATGTGAGGTCAACAAGACTACACCCATAGTGTGCCTCCATGGTCTTCCTAGAAGAAGGTTATACAATAAAGAACATTTAATTATGCATACCATGTTGGGTAAAGTAAAAAGCTTCAAGCTATAGAGGTAGTAGTGTAGTACTCAAAGTGTGTTAGCCAATGTTCTCGAATTCACAAAAAGATAACAACATAGGTGCAAGAGAACTAGGATGGATTTTGAGTTGAGGTAGGATATAGACACTTCAAATAATGAGTGACAAATTGATTATCAATGAGAATGTCTCTAATAACTATATAATTCATAAAATAGCTATCACTTAACCAAGTTGTTCACACACATAGTTTATGCCTCTACATCTCAGTTTTTAATGTGCAAGAAACAATACTGTAGTATTATGTTGTGAAGAAATATAGTGTACAATGTATAAATTTAGTGGAGAAGAATAGAATAAGTTTAACATATGCATATTGTTTGTCATGAATCTATAGGAGATTACAAAAAATTGTCTTGTAAGCATACAAGATGAACGAAATATTGTTGGAATTCTTTGACTCCAAATATATATGATTGCCTTCTCTAATGATGCTAGAGGGACTAGAGACTAAATATATTTCATCCACGAGCATGTTCTAGAAAATTCTACGAGGACTCATAGAATGGGCTTCCATGGTGAAGAGAAATGTTGATGGGGAAAAAGTATGAACCAAACAATTCAGCTACCATAGTGTAGCAATTATGTAAACTACATGTGATGTTTCTAATAACTAATGGCTAGAAGATAATAACAAGCTATAGGACCAACTATAGAATGTTAACATGTGTTGAAGAGGGTACAACATTTTTTTATCATAATAGATTTGTTAGATTTTTTTCAAATTTAATGAACAAAGTTTGTTGGTGGATTTCCATAAAAATAAGCACTTTTAATGGTATATATGTTGCAATAATATTAACGATTGTTAGTTTCTTTGGTTTTAACAACCATGTTGAACAATATTTTTAGAGTTGGAACTTTTTTCAAAGTAAAATAAGGTGAAATTAATTTGAAATTATATTTCATTTAAATTGTATTATGATTAAAAAAAAATTATTCGCAAAATAATAATCTCAAACATTTCAATTTGTACATGTATACCTAACTAGAAATTATTAAATTTTGAAAAATAATATAGTACATTATTTATATTATAATTTTTTTTATATATGACACAATGTATTCATATATTTTATATATTTTAATACACAAAAAGAAATGTAACTAGAGATGAGTTGATTACTCATGTACAATATGAACATGATGAACATCATATAAAAGTAGAAATATAGCATTGTCTTTCGAATTTTCATGTTTTTGAAATCTATAATTTTATTTTTTATTTAAATGATAAAAAAATTAGAACATGTGCATGCTTTTAAAATGCAATTATTGAAACAAATAGAGGGGTATGTGCACCAAGATGGTGTGCAAAAAGGGGGTATAAGTGGACAACTTTTTTTTGAAATTAGGTAAACTTGATCTTGGAAGACCCATTTGAGGGTCATGCATCCAAAATTAAAAAATGTGTAAAACACAAACATTGCAGTACCCTGAATCTAGTTTCTAAACAACTGATATTTTTTTTTAATGGATAAAGATTAAGAGGGCCAAACCCCACACACCCAAAAAATTATTCTTTTTTTGCTGAAAAACATATCATTGTTGTTTTCGTGTGCTCAACAAAACATATAGTTATATTTAGTAGTTTGAAATTCCCTTTGGTAGGATGATAGGTAACAGTGAGCTCTAGAAGTTGTGTATTTTTTTATAATTTTCTGATGAGTAGTTTTTTTTCTATGATTTTTTGAAATGATTACATCCTGGAATTATGGTACCTCTTCATGTGTTGGGCATAACTTGCATCAAAATAATCTAAAATCAACACCTTTTTCTAAAGTGTATAGAATCAAGTGTAGAACAATAATATGTAAAAAAAATTCTTTTGGTTAAGTCGATCAAAAGTTATTTAAAAAATGGTAGATATATGTCTGAGAGGACTGTCAAGACACTGATATATTAAAAAAGCAACTTCGCAATGATAATCTTGTCCAATTTTTTTTTTTTAAATTATGGTTCAAAAGGTAAGAAAATGTGTGAGATTATGGCGGTAACTTTAGAGATACCCACTTTACCATTTGCAAACCTGATGAATTCAAAGATGAGAATTGATCTTAGAAGATGAAAAAATGTCTGAAGCAACAAAAAATGTAGGGAAAACATCAACCCAAGCCTTTGGGTAGTTAAACATGCCTATTACTAAGCCTTAACACAATCACACTTTTTTGTTAACAAAATGTGATCCTGTTATGCTTCGTATGACTAAATTGTCATACTAGACATAACCCAACCGCGTTATGTCTCATATGACTTTACTAGACATAACACGATTGTGTTATGTCTAGTATGACTTTAGTAGACATAATGTGATTGCATTATGTCTATGTAAAAGTATCATCAATTGTATAGAGGCCTAATAGGCTTAATTATCCCAATTAATGAAGCAACTACCCAAAAATGGATTAATTTCATCAAATAAATGATTGGATCAACTAGGGAATTGTTGTCACAAAAGTTTGCACCCTTGCTTGAAGTTTTACCTAAAGACAACCTTGTGAAACATGGAAATAATCTCCAAGGTGTTGGACTTGAACAATGAGATTGAGTCTCCAGAGAAGGCCAACTTCCTCACTATCAGGATGCACCTAACTACTTCTTTGAAGGAAAAGGGAGAAGGAAATGCATGAAATCAAACTACCTAGTCTAATCTAGAGGGGTGATACACCAAATAGTATGTTTAGTCTTATATCTGCCTAGAACTGCACAGTTCATCAATATAATACCAAAGTACATAGATTCAATCTTTTCTTTAACTCAACAACCACATGTAGATCAGAAACCAATAGAATTTTATAAGGAAGGAGCTTCACTCTATATCATTCAAAGAAAAAATAGATACAACATACAAGTTGAAGAATGGAAGCAACACATTAATAGAAAGCAAGAAGATATTGCACAATATATTAATGGAAGAAAGAGGTACAACAGAGAAGTATATTCATTTAGAGGCAAAGGAAATTACAGTAACAGAGTATGTAATACAGCTGATACATAATCAGAGAAGAGACTGGCCCTTTAAAAGAGTTACAAAATTTGCCTTTATAGCTTAGGCATAACTAAGAAGACTTCAACTGAAACCCTAAAACTCAACCACTGTCTTCAAGTTGCAGATAATAATATCTACTAATCTGAGGAAGATTTGATCAGATGCACGTCCCTATGTAGAAAACCTAATTTTTACGTGCAAACTCAGGCCCTGAAGAGACAGAAACAACGGCCATAACTACTCTAGTTGGTAGATGGATAACCATGGCAATGATAGAATGAAATTTGCATTTATCAGGTGTCGAGAACACCAAAAAGGTGGTTGCAGGTAGTTAAAGGATTTGTTCGCCATCAATGAGACACTTTTGATAGTGTTTACAACAATGCCAGGTCAATTGTGTCATCAAGTCAATTGAATTCAATAGTTAACCTCATTACGTGGCCTTATATCTTTGAAGTGTCCTGCTAGATCATCCCCCCGCATTGAAAAGTCTCTTGCCTAGATACCTTGGACATGTGGTGCAATCTCATTCATGCCAAATTCATCGAGAACACCTGTGGGTCGTAGATCCTTATTTGCCTTCATAAAGAATGAATGGAGATCTTATAATCATTCATTATATCTCCACCGTTGATCTTAGGCTTAAAATCCCTCATGCAAAATTAATCCACTTAAGTTCCCTAAGACACATGGTCTCATTTCGGGCATTTGAAACTTTTGGCAAAAGATTTCTTCAAATGCATTGAGATCTCTCGGGATGTTCTTCAAACTCCCACAATGCTAACACCTGTCCACCACGTGACATCATCACCGAATCCACCATATATCTATTGTTTCCCCGTGAGAACACAATTGTCAGATCAAGAAAGATGTGATGGTGGAGATTCCATTTCAGGGCCTCGCTATACTTTTTTCTTTTGATGCTCCATAAACTCCTAAAATGTCAACATGTGGCCACCGCTACGTCACCACCACTAGGTCCCACTGAAAATAGACTTGGGGAAAACAAGCGACAAATGCATGATTTAATTTAAAAGAAAGGGGCACAGGGCAACACTTAAAGTGAATAAACCTAGTAAGGGGAGACCCAACTTAAGTTGTGCATGGGTAACTCGACCCTCCAAAAAGGTAACGCACAATTATAACTAAATATAAAGAAAATAAGGTTTCCCTTTTTGAATCCTAATTTTTAATGTGATGATTCAAACTAATTAAGCACAAGAGAGTGATTAGTGTAGAAATGGATCATGTGATGGAAATAGGGAGAAAGAAGGTGATACAATCTTTCTATTATGGGGGAGTATGTGCTTAAATCCTTAAATAGATAAAAGACAAATACTAACCTTGAATCTAGAAATTTTTATTTTATGATGTATGTATGTAGTTTCTAGAAAATCTATAATTTATTCCAGACTGAAAATGTCAAGACAAAGAAAACCCAGAAATATTTTGTCCTTTTGAAGGGAGGTTGACCTTGACCCTGTTGGCGGGGCACAATCTTACCCCAGGGCATAATTGTACCTTGAAAAGTTGACCTTGACCTGCATTTCTCTGACATTTTTTTTACTTGCAAATCTCGCAAGTTCGATGAAAAGGGTATATGAATCTACTCTTCAATTCGTTGTTTCACACCTATATCTGCAAGAAAAAAATAGTTTTGTTGTTTGGATGACGGGTTTGCCTTGGTCAAACCCCAATTTGGAATCAACCTTAATAATAGAATTGAAATAGAGAATGCTAGCAAGTAGTAGAATTAAATCTAACAAAAAAGCTATGATATTCAATAGATATGCAATTTGTATTTGAAATGTAAACAAATATATTAATATGAAAGCTTGAACATAATATTAACAAATGTAAATCAAAACCTCCATGATTGTATGCTTAGAATCCACCTTTATAGAAGAATGAATGGATCTTGAAGATGAACAAAGGATCTTGAAGGAAGATCACACCACCATGATGGCTAGATCTAGGGTTTTGAATGACGAATCTTGGATGCTTGAACCAAATCCCTTCAGAGGCTTGAATTCTTCAATCCTTGATCTTTAATGAAAAACTTGAATGCTTGAATGGTAGAATTCTTGCTTGATCTTGAAAAGTAGATAGTTTCTCATAGATAGTAGTCGTTTGTGTGTGATAGATCCTTGATGTCAAAATGAGAGAAGAAGGCTTCCTTATATAGAGATCTATGGCACAAAATTCTAGAGAAGGCTGACATAGGAGCATTAAATCTCATTTAACCTTAACCCCTGGGAATGGGCCTAGATTAAATTTAATTTAAGAGTCTACCATTTTGAAAGCCCAAATAGCTGACCCAGAAGTGGGAAAAGAAACTTTTCAAAGCCTGACATCCCAAAACTTCTAGAAATTGAAAATGGGACCTGGGGTCAAGGATGAGGTCGACCCTGCCCTAGGTCAAGGTCAAGGTCATCCTTGACCTAGAAGGTCGTCCTTGGCCCAGAGGCCAAAGTCCTCAATTTTATAGAGTAGTTTATCAAAAATAGGCTGGAAACTGGAAATAGAGAGAGAGAGAGAGAGAGAAGGGGAAAACATCCAAATCCATGCAAAGACCCATTCAAGGTGCTTGACATGACCCTAGTCCACTTACTCAGAGGGCTAAATGCTCTTAACATGGAAGTGCTTCCATTTTAAGATGATACATTAAGCCCCCACTTTAGCAAGAGTATGGACTCGATGCAAACACTTGGTAAAGGAAGAGAATAAATAAGAGATCCAAATGGATTCATAGCGAGATAAAATAACACCTAACTAAGGACATAAGCCCCCAAGCTAAGTGTTCTAGCTCAACATATACGCACGAGAGTGTAAAAAGAAAACCAAAAAAACAACATAAAAGGGTTATTACAAACAAACCCAAATCAACTAGCACAAGAAATCTTGCTAAGAAATATTTCTCGCACTAATATCATATTTGGATAGTTATCATATAAATATAAGTGATTACATAAGAAAGACAAGAGCAACACTATAAATAGCATAGCTTCATGATCCAATCCTACTAGCATGAAAGCGAAAAAGAAAGAAAGGAAAATGTGATTACCTCGCCCAGTAAGATGCCCACCTTACCATGAATCACCAAAAGAGAGGGAGAGCCAAACAAGTGGCCAAACCTGGTAGTTCACCCATAACTTTTCTTGCAATTGTAAATGCATCTTTTGACGGCTTCTGGAATATTCATAGATCCACCTTCTTGTATCACTATGAATATGAAATGTGTGTCTTCTCAGGATTTAGCAACTTATGTGTGTTACCTTCGAAAGATTTAGCATATTGAAAATTTGAAAAGGTGCATATCTCTTCAGAATTTAGTAACTTATGTGCATTACCCTTAGAGGATCTAGCAATGTGTGTCCCTTCAGGATTTAGAAACTTATGTGTGTTACCTTTAGAGGATTTAGCACGTGTGTGTGTGTGTGCGCGCACACACACACACACACATTAATTTAGAAAAATGTGTCTCTTTAGGATTTACCAACTTATGTGTGTTACCTTCCAAGATTTAGCATATAAAATAAAAACTATAGTACAAGGGAGACCCTATATATGCCTCCCCTCCTTATTGTGGTTGTCTACTAGACATGATAAGGAAGAGAAAGAGGATACCTACTCCACAACATTAGGAGATACCCTGTTAACAACAATGTACACTATGGTCTTAACAAAGGGTATTGACCCCTACATCGAAAAGCATAGATAATCGTGAAAAGGATATGTCACTTATGGAAGGAAAAAAGGATCCTCAAAGAAAGAGATCTTATCAACAAGACCCTCACCATAGAGGAGTGCTTTTAACTAAAATATCAACTTTCAAATCAAATGAGAACAAAGATTCAATCATCAAGCCCCTTATAAAGAAGAGGAAAATGAATCTTTGGAATGAGGAAAACAACTCTAACACCAAAGCAAGGGTAAGAATATATAAAGAACATAATTTGCAACATAAAGAAGAGGTGATGACCTAGGACAAAAATCCCTCATATAAAAAGGTTATCCATAATCAAAACATCTATTAGTATGATGAAATAATAAAGCAATATAAATAAATGCCACTAAGCTAAGGAAAGTAGTCCCCTTGTCAGAGATAAAGAAGAAAGAACCTTGCCCCCCAAGGAGGAAGACAAGGGGACATCCTTTCCAAAACAAATGTCTTAGAAAACATATCTTGAATAGATTCTATGAATGAGTATAAATAGAATACAAAATCATAGAAAATGAGGAAGAAAGAATACCAATTAAGCCTAATAAAAGACCTAATGGATCCTAAGAGACTGGATGAAAATACACCTCTTGCGCCCCAGTCCAGAGACAAAAGGAAAAGAGATCTATATTATATCAACAGGAGGAGAATCCCCTATATCAAAATTATGAAGGAATTGTAAAATTGCACGAGAGTGAGATATAATTCCTAAAGTGGCTTGTTCACAAACATACAATTTGAAATGTCTACAATCAGCAAGTGTGTATTACAATAATGAAAAGGACATTTGTACTTATATAAGGCATCTTTCGGTATAGGTTTAAAGATTTCCTTTTTGGAATTCATTAATTCAATATACACCTGTTTAGCCACCTCTTGATAAATATCAGAGTTATCTAAAGCAGGTGTAGGGAGAAGTTTATGAAGAGGAGGACGATGATTGGTATCACCTTTCTTAACTTGAGATTTCAAACAACCAACACCATGCAAATCCGGTTTAGAGGGTATATGAATAGGATACTTAATACCATGCTCATTAACACCAAGACCTAAACCTTTATAACCTTGTTTAATGATTATCGTATATCTTGTAGTCTACATATCATGTAAATCTTCTACTGGAGGTGATTGTTTATCATGCTCGTGAGAAAAAATCGTATAAGACAGAATAATAGGTTTTGAAGAAGTGTCTTTACACTTTCCTTTAATATCACCATTAATCAAAGGAGAAGGTAAATCAAAGAAGTCTTGCACATCTGTAACCTGAACTATAGCTTGAACCTCCTCAAAAATATGAGAAGAACTAGGGACAAGAGATGGAAAATTAGGTATTGGATTAGGATTAATAAGATTCAGATTAGGAAGATTAGGAGATGGTGTATCATCTACCAAATCCTTCACATAATCCAAAAGAATAATAAGTCTACCACATGAATCTTTAAGAAAAGTTTTGAATGTAAGAAGACTAGTATCATTTAAATTCACAAAAGCATAAGCGAGAATAAAATGAAAGATCATAAACGTAATAAAATGAATGATACTCTCATAAAACTCATAATTATGGTAAAGAGATGCTAAAAGAAGGGTAATAAGAAACATAACCACACACCAAAACATCTTCATCATCTTCATAGAAAATGAAATGCAAGAAATATTTTTGTATTCTTATTGAATATATAGAATTTTTTTGTATTTTTAAATTTTAAAATGCAAAAGCATAAACTAAATCTAATCTTAATGCAAGAAAAGACCTAACAAATATGAAATGAAATATCACACCACAAAACACAATAGGGCATCTAATTCCACAAAAGAAAAGATGGTAAGTGTGTTGGGTTCACCAAAATGAATAGTGATGGTTAAGACACAAGATAATATGAAAGGAAATCTAATGCAAGATTTAAATATAACACCAAAAAGAAAAGAGTTGTCTATTGCGGGTTCACCAAAACGAATAGAAAGAAAATAAGGTTCCCCTTTCTTAACCCTAATTTTTCAATGTGATGATCCGAATTGATTAAGCACAAGAGAGTGATCAATGCATAAATGGATCATGTGATGGAAAATAGGGAGAAAGGAGGTTATATAATATTTATATTATGGGGGAGTATGTGCTTGACTCCTGAAATAGATAAAAGAAAAATACTAACCTTGAATCTGGAAAGTGTTGTTTTCTAATGTATGTATGCAATTTCTCGAAAATCTGCAATTCACTCTGAACTAGAAATGTCGAGATGAAGGAAACCCAAAAATCTTGTCCTTTTGAAGGGAGGTTGACCTTGGCCCTGTTGGCGGGGCACAATCTTACCCTAGGGCACAATTACACCCCGAAAAGTCAACCTTGACCTGCACTACTCTAAGAAAAATTTTGTTCACAGATTTCACAAGTTCGATGAAAAGGCTATCTGAATTTGCTCTTCAAATCGTTCTTCCACACATGTCTGTACAAGAAAAAATGGTTTTGTTGTTTGGATGAGGGGTTTGTCTTGGTCAAACCCTAGTTTGGAATCAACCTTAGTAATAGAATTGAAATAGAGAATGCTAGCAAGTAGTAGAAGTAAATCTAACAATGAAGCTATGATATTCAATAGATATGCAATTTGTATTTGAAATGTAAACAAATATATTTATATGAAAGCTTGAACATAACATTAACAAATGTAAATCAAAACCTCCATGATTGTATGCTTAGAATCCACCTTTATAGAAGAATGAATAGATCTTGAAGATGAACAAAGGATCTTGAAGGAAGATCACACCACCATGATGGCTAGATCTAGGTTTTCAATGATGAATCTTGAATGCTTGAACCAAATCCCTACAAAGGCTTGAATGCTTCAATCCTTGATCTTCAATGGAAAATTTGAATGCTTAAATGATAGAATGCTTGCTTGATCTTGAAAAGTAGATAGTTGCTCATAGATAGTAGTCGTTCGTGTGTGATAGATCCTTGATATCAAAATGAGGGAAGAAGGTTTCCTTATTTTGAGATCTAGGGCACAAACTCCTAGAGAAGGGCGACATAGGAGCATTAAATCTCATATAACCTTAACCCCTAAGAATGGACCTAGATTAAATGTAATTTAAGAGTCTATCATTCTGAAAACCCGAAACAGCTAACCTAGAAGGGAGAAAATAAACTTTCTGGAGACCAAGATCCCAAAACTTTCAGAAATTGAAAATGGGACCTAGGGTCAAGGACGAGGTCAACCTTGCCTAGGTTAGGGTCAAGGTCATTCGTGACCTAGGTAAAGGTCAAGGTTGACCTTGACCCAAAAGGTCGTCCTTGATCCAGAGGCCAAAGTCATCAATTTCACAGAGCAATTTATCAGAAATAGGCTGGAAATAGAGAGAGAGAGAGAGAGAGAGAGAGAGAGAGAGAGAGAGAGAGAGAGAGAGAGAGAGAGAGAGAGAGAGAGTAAAACAGGGGAAAACATCCAAATCCATACAAAGACCCATTCAAGGCACTTGACATGACCCCAGACCACTTACTCAGAGGGCTAGACACTCTAACATGGAAGTGCTTCCATTTTAAGATGATACAATAACATGAAGGGGAGAATTAGGGTTCTAATAGGTTTTGGCCATTTTAGTGCATTGTGCAAACCTTGGCGCCATGAACACATATCTCTGATCGGATTTAGTGATGGCTACATGGGAACAAAAAGGGAGGGTCTAAAACAACTAATATGCACTATAAAAAATTCTAAATCTTGAGTTTCACGCTTTGAATGAGCCATGCATGAGACACATTAGAACCATCGCATTTTTCAATCGCTACATCGTCTGGTTTAGAATATTGTGAGAGTAATATAAAAAAATTGTAAGGAAACCATGTGTATTACCAAAGACTGCCTAAGTCCCACCACATAAAGAGTGTGGTGGAGGGACAATGCGCAGTGGATCTACAATGGACAACTTTGAACTGCCATTTGAAGGTCCAAAAGATCTTACAAGGCTTCATGATCCTCAAGTTGAGTTCCCTAGCCATATTGTTGACCTACAAGAACTCAAGTGATATGTCAACCCTTTGCTTCAGCTCATGTGGCTTAGAAAGGGGACATTGCAATCCTCCCTTCTTAGATAGTGCTTGTCCTCAAGCAACTTATCTGTAAAGTGAGCACCAATTTCTTGATCCCAAACCAATCTGAGACGTCTCCCTACACTAATCTTATTTACTATTGTGATATAAACAACGATACACCCAATGTGTAGCAACTCATCATGGATCCTCTAGAGGAACATCTACACATGTCAATGCTAGGATTCCAAACCGATCTTGGAAAAAACCCACTATGGTGATATTGTGCCCCTCTAATTATAACTATAAACTCACACTACTACTACATTTCAATGAGGTCCATAATAACAATCCTGACACTTGACACAATCCTGGGTAGTTATAACAATAACATGCTCAACCATAGCACATAAACCTTGGTATCTCTCCTCATGGCGACCCCAACATAAACAAGAACAAACCATGTGAATAAGATCAAACTTTGTCAAAAAAGTGGTAAAGATGTCAATAGGCTCAACTTTGAAGTACCAATTTTGAAATGTGCAATATAACCTTGACTGAATATTACCATCTATACAAAGTCCATGAACTCTACGATGGCAGGGACTAGCACCCAAGAAACTACCAATCATCTGCAATAAACTACGGATCATGTAGAACCCTGGCCTCTAGTTCCATCCATACAATCACATGCTTCACTTTGATAAAAATGCCCAAACACCATAAACCATTTAGTAACCTATGGGGATCATTGTAAAGCAATGCACCAAACAAATCAATACTTGGACCCCACATCAAAATATAAGCCTTTCTATATGAGATGTAGGAGTGTCTCGACCAATCATTATCAAATAACCACCCGTAGAAGCAAAACATCAAAACAACCATCACATTTTTCAATCGCTTCAGCATTTGGTTTAGAATATTGTGAGAGTAATGAGAAAAAACACTATAAAGAAAACATGGTTATTACCAAAGACTATCCAAATCCTACCACAGAAAGAGTGCGGTGGAGGGACAATGCATAGTGGATCTACCCAATCTAGATTTCAACCCTTTTGTGGATCTATAGGCTCAATCACATACCTAAAAGATTAGTCAGGAGAAATTGTATATTAATTGATCACAAAATGTTCAGTTGAGGAGAAAATATTGCAACGATCAAGAAGATATTTGGCTATGGAGAATTCGGTTATGAATTTTGTTAAGAATGAAACTATTAATGAATTACTCGGGATTAAGAGACAAAGCCCACCTGGTTAATGTAAAAGAGTGGGAAGAGCTTCTTAGACCCATGACAAAAGTTGCAGATAAGGACCTGAAGAGCTAGAAAGGAGAAAGCAGCAAAGGAAATAAGTAAGATATGCATGTGAGCCTATGATGATGATGATGATGATGATGAATGCTCACCATCTACTAGTAGCTCAAGTAGTGGCAAAAAGTCTTTAGTGCACATGCACTCACAAACAAAATTTTAAAATAGAGAAGTGACAATTATTGTGGAATTATCCATAGAGCAATGTGAACTCTATCATTCCCCACCACCCCACCCCCTTCTCTCTCTCACACACACATACCCCCTATTTTTTAATGTTTTTTCTTGGCTCATTAAAGAGCCAAGGCCCATTATGAAATTTGATCAAAATTACACAACACGGTTGTGTTATGTGTACTTTTGACTCTTTTTTTCATAGTGCCCACTTTTTGGCAAACCATCTTATTGCATATGCCCAGAGTATGATGTAGTTTGCAAGTTTTTTTCTTACTTCTTGGGAAACTTGGCACATGTATTGTACTTTACCGAGACAATCAATTTAAATAGTGTGTTTATCAATTATTTTAGATGTTCATTTATCCTCCTATACTCTCAATAGTTCATCACTTGTGATATAAAGAAACACAACTATCAACATAAAATGACTCATGCAATATAAAAAAACACCAGCAAAAATGATAATAATTGTAAAAAGACAATGAATGGGAAATATTAGCTCCTAAATATGAAACCAATATATTTGAATTAATTAAAAAATACTTAACATAAATTAAAACAAGTTTAGTAGTTTTGATCTACATATTACTTTTTAGAATAACTAGAAAACAAAGTAGTAGTTTGTTAATGAGATGGTCTCTGAGACAAGATTTCCCAAATATCTTGGCTAAACAGTAAATAATATTTTATGTATTTAGCCCACCTTGGTATTGATGTCACAATTTCACACCACTAATTATGCTTCTAATGAGTTGTATTTGTAGTAACCTAAACTTAGCCTAGGCTAGTGAAATTTCCAAAGACAACTTATAATTTTGTGCCACCATCATAGAAGGGTGCAGATGGTTAAAATCAAGAGTTTAAGGTATGTTCCAAGTGGGTTAATGGAAGTTACTAAGACTAACTTGAGGCTTCCTCATTTTACTTGGAGAATACTGAAGAGACTATGGGGCTTTTAAAGTTTCTCTACAATAATACCCATTTAAGCAAGTATGGAGCACTAACATGTTAATCCCAACTCTTTGGTCATGCTCCATCTTCATGGCAGAATGACTTTTCATTAAAAATATGTCAAGTCTAAAGCATTATTTCTTTATGTCTAAAGCATTAACGGTAAATAAAGAATGCACTCAAAATGCTAACAAAACTTCAATGAACGCCTTTACATTAGAATATTTAGTTTTAGGTATTTTACCACTACCATTTATTTCGGCAGTCACTTGAGTAGCACCCATTTATTGTCTGATCTAGATTGTGTGCAGATTTCCATGATAATCATTAATTAGAATATATGATTTTTGAAATTTGATAGACTGTTAAATCCCCAAAAAAATAAGAATCTAATTTATATCAGTTCAAAAGATTCAACTGATACAGTAAGAAATCCTTTTCTTAGATTCAAGGAAACTTCTTTTGATAACACAAATGAACAGCCATTGTCAAGTATGGCACTTAAATGCATTACTAATGTTCAGGTCTTGTTGATCTGGAAGATATAACCATTTAATTACTGTATAAGAATTGCTCTCTTTTAAACATTCATTGTAGCACATGTCAACATGTCAGGAACTCCATGCTGCCAGATTTTACACAATTTCTTTCTAATATTATTTTTGGCTAATAAGCATGAAGACTGAGTTGATATTAAATGCACTTGAATTTTTTTTTAAATGATATTACGTAGAATAATCATAGCTTTTGAACAATGAATATTTGACTAAATTTTAGACTGGACTACATTGGAGTACAGCTTACTGTTTCAACTAGTATACAGCCAGCCCCACTGAACTGAAGCAATTGAGTGTCATGAATACACTCTTGATAAGAAATATAATTATCATAGTACATAGAATGAGGTAATTTACACAATCATTATATTATTGAATAATAGAATGAAATGCTACTATCTTAATCTAGACTCCAATTTTTATCTAGCAAATGAACAGGAAAGGAATTTGAATGAAAAGCCGCAGTGATTTCTTTTCATTTGATTAACTTTGAGAGTTTCGGATTTTAGGTCGCTTAGTGATATTTGCAAGGTCCAGTAATGACGGAAGGGGCTGAGGAATTGGTACATGTAATGATCTGTACATTTTTCTAACATTTTCATGAAGTGACCTGGGATTCTTGCAATGGCTATCAAAACTCAAGGAGCTCTCTTCCATCATGTAACTTTGCATGCAGCCTACTTGTTCACTGTCACTTGCGCCATATTTTTTAGGACTTGGATGGTCAGTATAGTCAAGTGGATGCTCACTGTTTTCTGAATGGCCACTCAATACATGTGGCTTCTTCACTTCCTCGTTGATATGCAAAGCTATCCTTCCAGATGACTGTGTGTGGTCATCTGCATGATCTGTAAAGCTTCTGGATTCATCATCAAGCTTTCTAGCCCTTACTGAATCTGTAAATTGAGATGTGTTCATTCCGCCAGACATAAAATGCTTAATATCTTGTAGCAAATGAGAAGGTGACAGAAGTCCTGCATCATTTATTGAAGTCTTGCACTCTGAAGAGCTAAAAGTATCCTCCTCATCACTAAAAGACATAGGTGGAGATGGCGGAAGACTATATCTTGTTATCCCAAAAAGAGGAATGGGTTTAAGTGGTGAAGAAAAGTGCACGTGTGTGTGAGAATGCTTCTCTTCTAAAGCTACACTCAAATCTGAGTTTCTCTCTCGTTCCGAAATAAAGCTCACTTGATTTGAAACATGAAATGCAGTTGCATCAGTAACCGTATCTTGTTTGATTCCTGATATTGAACCAGCTTGACAGAATGTATTTGTAGTTCTGGACTGCAAACCTGAATCATTTTGAGACCATTTTCGAGTATTTCCAATATTCTTACTAACATACTGCAGTTCAGTTGCTTTGCAGTTGGAAGTGGTTGAAATGACTTCTTTGGGATTCAGAACCATTAATGCTTCCTCAAGTTCCTCTTTAGATGAGTGCATAGAAAAACAAACATGCCAAAC
Organism: Cupressus sempervirens; assembly: GCA_028749045.1. NCBI lineage: Eukaryota > Viridiplantae > Streptophyta > Pinopsida > Cupressales > Cupressaceae > Cupressus > Cupressus sempervirens. Next base: position 585,071,843 of record CM053793.1, on the reverse strand, counting down.
ACCAAACTGGTCTCTTTCTGCTTCTTTTAGGACTGATTTTGTTTGCCTTCTGGAAATAACTGGTACAGGAATCAAATCAGAACCTGTGCCTTCAAGCTTCTCTTCACATGCATACCACTGTGTAGAAGGACGAATAAAAAGTGGTTCTGGTTGACCACTTTTTTCAGCCTTGGCAAACTTTGCTTTTGCCCTCTCATATAATTTGGGGAAGCCTTCACAGACCTACACAAGCATAATAGGAATTGGTTAGGCAACACCAAGATGATACCCTATATTTATTCTTCAACATTGCATCCAATTATGTGATTTTGACAAGATCAAAATTTATCATCTTAGTGAATACACCATCACACATATTGCATCATATTCTACTATGACAAGATTGTTTACTACATTAAATAATGGACCAATGCCGAACCAGCTCCTTGACCAAAAAGATAACAAAACATTGACTATTGCTTTAGAATGTGTTGGTGTGATACATACATGGAAACGGCATGATGCATCTTCAGACAGCAACTCTGGGACCAGAAAGGAAACAATTGCATGGTATTCAGGGATACTCAATTTATCCACATAAATCTTGGATCCAAAACTTTTTGATATTTCTATGAGAATTTCCTCCTGCCCAAGAAGATCACAAGCAAGATATACAGGAGAGGCACTCGGATGCTTCCATATGCAACTAATAACCTACGAAAATTGAACAATGTCAGTAATCTGCATTTGTACACCAGAGAACTTGTTTGCCCGTTTTTTTCTAAGTGATGAGAAACAAATAACGTCAACCAGATTTAGACATAAAATCATAAATACAACTTCCTCAAAAGATTCAGTTAGGTTGCAATTATATAAAAGATTAAACCAAGACATTTCCATCCTTGACCAAACTAACTTCTTAAAGGTACACTTTGAGTAAGCCTAATCAAACAATTTTAACCATAATATTAAGCTACGAATGAGGAACATCGTCAATCAATTCAATATTTGATGTCCGTGCCTGCTTTGCAGTTCTTTCTAGTTTTTCAAGTTCTCTATTCTTGAAGTGCCATGAAGATCAACTACAACTTAAATATTAAATATTTATAATTTAATACAACTTACTGGCTGTGAGGGCCAATCATATTTCTGCATGAGACATTTCCTCTAAATCTGTAGGAGTGAACTTGATATGCAAATGTGCCGCAGCAAGTTACTGGATAAGAGCTACTCCTAATATATCTTGGGCTAGAATGACAGATTTGAGATTTCTAAAAAATTCCCTGCAATTACTGGAATGCGAAGAATGTAAAGAAAATGACTAATTTTGTTCTATCATGTGAATCACCTCTTATCATGGATCATGGATATTTAGTGGATTGTCAATATGCTTTCCTATATATCATTGTCATTAATTTCCAATCAACAATATATGCTATCAAATGTGAAATCTGTATATTAAAAATAACTTCAAAAATTGCATTGTTTTCCGTCTTCATTTTTCCTGGGCTCATTGTTTTCCGTGCCTCATTTTTTGAACCAATGGATTTGGAATCTAATTTCAGATTCTTTCTGGTTTTTTCATGCTCTCTTTTGGGTGTCCTTTCATTTTTTCTGGGTCTTCCTGCAATCTGCCTCAAAGTTCATGCCATAGGTCTTCAGAAATTCATGTTTTTTGCATCAAAAACGTGTCATGGCATCTCTCACCAATCTTCTCTTGGAAGGCAGTCAGAAATTTAACAGAAAGAACTACAACACCTGGAAGCAGAGAATGATGACAATCTTCGAGTAACGTCGCCTTGAGGCACTTGTTCTGGGTACTGAAACTCATCCTACCACAGACCAATATTGCAGAACATGCAGAGCTAACTGATCAGCCCGAGTTAGATTGAACATGCAGAGCTCACTGAACATTTTATTTTATTTTATTTTGAAGTTAGATTCACAATTAAGGGATGGTATTAGAGTTAAATCTCTCTATTTTTGTTTCTCTCTCTTCCATAGATTTACTTCTATTTCTAATGGTCACTCTTCTTCTATGTTTCCATATTCTCTCTATTCAATATGGAAGCTTTCTCTTCTTTCTTCAGAATGTTTCTATTTCTTTCTTTGTTTGTTATAAAAACATTCTTATGCATACTTGTATATATAAGTCGTTTATAATCTTTGTTTAATAACACATTCATTATTTTACCATAATAAGTCAAGCTATTCTATTGTCAGCAGTTTTCTTTTATATATTATTGCTATTTTGTACGCCTTCTTATCTGCTGGGATAAGATGACATGGCACTACAAATAAGATGACATTGCATCATGAATATGCCTGGGTGTTTTATGTCAACAGCTCTTTATCATTACTTGGTTCCTTTCAGCAGTTTGTGTATATGGCTCTACACATTCTGGAGTGGTTCAGTTCATTGCGTAACCGCCACCGCCCAGTCTTGATGAATTCCAATAAATTATCATTAATTCTTGAGCATGTGTATTATGTTTCGTGTCTTATGAACTTCTCTTTTATGATCATGGGGTTGTGGCATCACAAGAGGATCCAGATCAATGTCTCTTGTAACTGCCATCTACTCTTCATTGATTCATCTAAGTTGGTGATGTGACTCAATCATATATTGTGGAGTCTACGAAAGGTGAATTATTCGGTGGATGATAATGTTTCTAGCAAAAGTTATATATCTTTAGCAAAGAGAAGAAATCACTGCTTGGTGTTTATTGAGAATCTGATGTATCAGTTTATATATCATGATCCTCAGGATTGTGTGTGTTAGAATTTATTCTGGACATGATCGGTTGCAGTGCACAAGTCTGAGATGATCACTGTAGTTATTTTATGTTTATCATTGTGTATGAAAGAATATCTTTCCAGACTAATGCAGAGATGATTACATCATGACAGTGATTATTCAAGTGTGATCCTGTAGTGTCAGACTTTTCAGTATTTTGTGCAGTCTGTATTCTGTGTTGTGTTTGTCGTGGATTTCTCCGATTATTGGGTGTGGATATTTGTTGGGCTCAGCTATTATAATTTGCTATGTTCATGAACTCTTACTACCGTAGAAGTCATTCTAAGATTGTTGGTTCTTGAAGCTCAAGAGTTGTGAGTTGTATACTTGTATTTAGTTGGATTATTCAATAAAAGAGATATTTTATGTGGCTGGGTTTTTCCTTTGAGTAGAAGGGTTATCGCAAGGTAAATCTTTATGTCTATTTGTTCTTGTGTTCTGTCTAAGATATCTGCTCTCTGATTTTACTATTCTAGTTTAAAACATTACCAGTTAGAATGTTATACAATTCATGAATATATTTGAAATTTCAGATTTCCATATCCTGGAAACCCATTTCCCCATCCTGGCAACTCAGGGTAACATAGACATAAAGATATGAACACTTCAATTAAGACAAGCAATCTAACCTGTCTTGTAATCCTCCACTTACATCTCCCTTCATTGATTACCAACACATCGCCAGTGTACTCATATTAATTGTTTTGTGTTGCAATTCAAATCATATTAATTAAAGTTTTTGGTAAAACATCTGAATAAATCTTGAATTAATTAATTTCTCCTGGGGGAATAAACCACGCTGAACATGTACAATTTCTTGTTGCATAGTATTGCCTTGAATATAAGAAACAATCTACAAGCAATTTATTCATAGTTGTCTCCAGAGAAGGTTACAGGATGTTGGCCTACATTAATCATCACAAGTTACACTTTTGGGTATTTGAACTGAAATAAGAGGGACCAAAAATGTAAACACATAAGCAGGACAAACGAAAAGGGTAGAAACTTAAAGCTTGTTTTTAGGACTACAAACCTACAACCAAGCTAGATGCCGATTTGGTGTATAAGAAACCTTATTTTGGAAGCCCAACAAGCGATTTCATCTTATTTTCCTTATATCTTGTTCAAATTTTGTACCCCTAGGTTTTGACCTCAGGGCAAAGCTAAGGGTACCCTATTGTAGGACAATTAAGGCAGAACTGCTAACTGTGCAACATACCGTTCTCCAAATGTACAGTTTATCTAAGCATTTCTATGCACCTCTTTGAATAACAATAGTCTTCAGATACAAACATGACTTCACCTTTAAGCATTTTTTTAATAAATCAAAATCTATCTGTATTCAGCGTGAGGCCAATTTCATATAAATTACTAAAACAACACCAATCTCCTGAAACACAATCACCACCCGACTGCTTATTCAGCAGAACTCTAATTATCTTAATTGCAAATTTTACTTTATCTCAAAGTAATGTCACTCTGATATGTCGAATTCAAACTTCTTTTGTGGCACCATTTGCTGATCCTATGACACATAAATTCATCTCTTTTTAGCAATTGTTTTCATGCTTGTTATCACATGATTTATGGCACTCACAACAATCACTAATGCAATTGAAGCTATACTGTTCCTTAAGTATGTTGGTCATGCCTAGACTAAATGGATTAATAGTTGCTCTAGTCACAGTTGTTTTAACATTTCGACAACTCTATGTTGCAGGGTTCTTGCCCACAAGCTTCATACCAGTTTGGGTGCGCACAGGGTGTGTGCCCAGCAGTGAGGGTGCACCACAGTAGGCACAGTGCTGAGCGCGCACCCTATATGCACCCAGCATGAATCTAGGCGCACTGGCAGGCCTACTTTATAAGCATGGACACAAAACTCAATAAAAAGCTTCTTTTTTGTGGTTACCAGCTAGAGTAGAATCAAGAAGAAAGCATTGAGAAGATGTTATTTTCCTGCCACGATAAGCAAGTAGTCTTAAAATTATCAGTAGTGGCAAATTTAATAATGTTTGTCCTGTTCTTTTCTGTTACTTATTTGTTATATCTTTCAGTATTTTATTGATTATAATATCCGATGGAAATGATCTAGGACTATCATTTCAGGAGTTGCAGGCTTATTTGCAACTTCTTTATAATCATGAGATCAGAGAAACTTCTATAAAAGGAGACCTGATAAAAGAGAGGTTTGTGTGTCAATAATACCCCAAGATTGATATGTCCAATAAATTTGCCAGAAAATTGTGGATGGAATGAAAACTAAAAGTTCTGATTGGAATGCATTAAAGATACAGAGCATTTTTATTCAGATACATATATGTTGAACAGAGAATTTATCTTGGATACATAAAGCAACAGCAGTGGATTTAGTTTTACAATTATGCATATTTCTCTTATTTTTGTTTGTACAATACACACACACATATAGAGATAGATAGATACATACATACATATATATATATATATATATATACACACACACACACACACACCCATACGCACCCAAACCCCTAAAATACTTTCACGCACCCACATACCAAGCTTGCATACATGTATCCATCCCAGCATCCAAACCGGTAACTTTGCCACAACTCAATACAAAAACCAAACTAACCAGAAAACAACGCCATATTGAATGAGAAGAAAGTCAGTGCTATATGGGAATGCATCCCCCCTCCCAAATCCACTTGTCTTCAGAACAAGAACATAACCAGGTTTAGGGACCAGTTTGAAACCTTTGAAGGACATTCTACTGAAGAAGTCACCATTACAGACAATTCCACCTGTCCAATGAAGGGAATAGGGACCTGTTCAATTCAATTCAAATAAGAACCGGAGTTACTTTACAATTAAAAGATGTTCTCTTTGCACCAGGCATAAAGAGAAATTTGGTTTCTATTTCAGGTCTAGCTGATCAAGGCTATCGCATTACCTTCCATGAAGATAAAGTGTTATTTTGGCCTAAAAACTCTAACATTAAGAATGCTATTCCTATAGGAACTAGAGATGGTAGCTAATACAAATTATGTAATAATAAAAAACATGCACTAAGCCATTAAATATCAAATCATAATGAAATTGGGCATAGAAGATTAGGACATCTTCAGTACAATGCCCTACCTACTATAGGAAAGATTACTAATGGATTACCTCACTTAAAATCTGAACATATTGGAATTTGTAAAGGTTGTGCTCTAGGGAAGAACACTAAAAGGTATTTTCCTCCAAGTGAACATAAGTCTTATAATGTACTAGAACTTGTCCACACCAATTTATGTGGTCCAATGTCAACACCACCATTAGGGGGATTTTTGTATTACATTATCTTTGTCAATGATTATTCTAGGAAAACGTGGATATATTTCCTAAAACTTAAGGAGTCAAATGAAGTATTGTTGAAATTCAAAGAATTTAAAGCCTTAGTAGAAAATCAATCAAGGAAGAAAATAAAAACTCTTAGATCAGATAATGGGGGTGAATATATATCTCAAAACATTAAAGAATTATGCATTTCTATTGGGATTAAAAGGGAGAGTACAATACCTTAAAATTCTCAACAAAATGGAGTTGTAGAAAGGAAACGCAGAACCATCATTGAAGCTGCAAAAGCCATGATGCATGATCAAAACATACATTTTTCATTTTGGGCAGAAGCCTCAAATACAGCTGTATACATCCAAAACAGATGCCCCCATTCAATCTTAGAGAATATAACACCTAAAGAAGTCTTTACAGAGATTAAGCTAGACTTAAGCCATCTAAGAATCTTTGGTTGCCCTGTATACATTCATGTACCCAAAGAAAAGAGGACTAAACTAGAACCCTCCGAGAAGAAAGGAATATTTGTTGGTTATATTGAAACCACCAAAGGATACAGAGTCTATGTTCCAGGACAAAGTTCAGTTGAAATCAGTAGAGATGTTAAATTTGAAGATGATTCTATCATAGAATTAGACACAATGGAGAATTAGAGGGAGCGTATTATAGAAAATTATGAACCGTCATCATCTTCTAATCTTGAAAATGTTGAAATTCTCAACAACAAGAAAAGGCCATTATGGGCAAGAAAGATGATTGAAGAGAATAATGTGGGACCTGATGAAGTATTTAGAGAAAGTAAGAGAACAAGAAACCAAACATGCTATTTTGCACTCATGACCGAGCTTATTAAAACAGAACTATCAAATGTTGAAGAGGCTTTGAGATGTCAAGCTTGGAAATATGCTATGATCGAGGAATACAAATCCATCCTAAAAATGATGTCTAGGATGTTGTACCCAAACCTAAAGATAAATCAATTGTATTTTCAAAATGGTTATTTAAAATCAAATATGCATTAGAGGACAATATTGAAAAACACAAAACTAGATTTGTTGCCAAGGGCTTTTCTCGAAAGGCCGAAATTGATTATGAAGAGACTTTCGCAACAGTCGCTCAATATACTTTTGTAAGAGCTATTATTACCATTGCAGCATCCAAAAGGTGGAAGATACACCAAATGGATGTCAAGACTGCCTTTTTGAATAGTAGCATTGAAGAAGTATATATAGAACAACCTGAAGGTTTTGCTACTCACAACAAGAATCTTTATGTATGCAAACTGAAGAAAGCTCTCTACGGTCTTAAGCAAGCTCTCAAGGCTTGGTATGAAAGAATAGAAAACTATCTCTCTAAACTAGGATATTCCAAAAATGAAGTTGATCCTAACATTTATTTCAAAATATCTAATGGTGAAATGTTAATTATTGTTCTTTATGTTGATGACTTATTAATTATAGGTGAAGATCATCTTATTGCTAAATGCAAACAAGAACTTGTGTCTGAGTTTGACATGAAGGATCTAGGGACTCTGCACTATTTTCTAGGTCTAGAAGTATGGCAAGCATATATAGATACCTTACAAAGCATATATGGATACCTCACCATTACATAAGAGATATGATAGACAGATGTAATTAAATTGGTCTATATCTGTACTGAAGAGCAGAATGCTGCCATAGTTACCAAGCCTCTTCGTAAGCTGAAAGTGGAGAAATTCAGAAGTAAACTTGGTATGACTAAAATGTAATTAAAATTTCTGAGATATAATTTATATATTATGAAATTAATATATTCATGAATGTTTAATGTTGCAATATTGCATTTATGTGTTATGTTATGAAAGGTGACAATCTTTCATGAAATGTTGTGTAAGGTCACTATTGTAAGGTGACAACCTCAACAATAGTGTCACTTGTTATCATGATTGACTACATTAACTTGTTGTCCTGGACTGTGCCAGAATTCATGATAACTACTGTATAAAAATTGACTACATTAAGTTCCTGTCCCAGAATGTATCGGATATCTTGATGCTGTATATAGTACGTTCAATTGTTATCACTTAGCATGTCTCAAAATTATGGTTGTGATTATGATAGCATGCATATCACGATTAATTCTTTTAAAGGTTGTGTCCCAGACTATGCCGGATTTCATGATATTGAGATAAGTTATGTTTTTTAAGTTCTTGATCTATTACCATGACTGACCACAGCATATGTTGTCCCAAAATGTGTCAGATGTCATGATGATTTATGTATCAAGATGGTCCATATATGTTTCCAAGATTGTAATACCTGTGATATTGGAGACTTAATTGACATCAAGGGTGATATTTGATTGACTTCCTTTATTGTTGTTCTGGAGTGTCGGAAATCAGATAATTCAATTTTCTTTGAAATAAAAATGTATTCAATCTGGAAACATTATTGAGATGTTGTTCAATTTTCTCTTGCTAAGAGGGAGTGTTGAGGAAGTAGCTTCAGATTGTAACGCAGAAGAGTGATTTAAATAATATGTATAATTTATGTGACAAATTTTATATGTATGTACTTTTATAAAGTTAAATGAAATCTAATACATATTATCTATTGCTAATGATATTTAAACTGCAGTTGCCTATGTGTTATCGTTCTAACACTAACTAAAGTATCCACGTAGGGATATGACCTTACATGGCATGAGCCATGTAAGGGTCATACCGCTACGTAATGGCAACTGGTTGAACTCATATTAATATTATACAATGCTTGTCTTGAGAATTGATATATAAACTCGGCAATCTCAGTATCAACTCAAGCATTCAATAGTGGAATTCGACAATGAATATAGTACTGTCCAAATATATTACAATTTGTTGCAACACATAATATTCAGAGCATTGTTCGTACTCTCTGTTGTCAGTGTAGTTTTTTATTTTTTCCTATTTTGCTAGGTTTTTCTTACACTTTTAATAATCTCGCTTAGGTTAATAAAGCATGTCTTATTAGGTGAATGGTTGTGAGGTGTCACCTTCCTACATGTGAGCATCCATTAGCTATCTTGGGAAGATACTTTACTATCTTTAGTCCGATAGATGGTTGCTCCTCATTGGTTGGTGCTGCTACCTCCTCTCTCTTCCTTGCCTATATAAGCATGCTACCTGGCTTGTATTTACATCTCTTGTTTTTGCGTCCTCTTAATGCTATTTTGCTTCCAGCATTTGCATTACTCTCTTGGAGACTAACTCTATGATGCTATTTTGATTTTGTATCATTTGCATTCATAGTTTAGATATTTACTCTTTGCACTAGTTTTCTAGGTTATTAATCTTTTCAGATTCTAACATCTGTTACATACTCTCTCATATGTTCAAGATTATTTGAATTATCAATTCTATCTGAGATCCTATCTCAGACATAATAATATTCAAAGTCTGAAATACAAGGACTTTAATACAGTCACTCAGACATATATTAAAATATTATTCTCTCCAGCACAGATCCATTTTCTCTAACAGGCACATCTTGACAGTGAGGAGTCCAGTAGTTCTTGTGATGAGGGGTTTTAGGGGATGATTAGAAGCCTCCCTTCAGTACATTTTGACATGATGTTCTACTTGTTTTGATATCATGCTACTAATTGTAATCATCTTTATGATATTTTTGATATAATGTAAATCAGAATCTTTTATTTGTTGAAGATTGTAGCTGCGATAGAGATCTTTATCTCTGATTTTATGAAATAGAAATGACTGTTATGATCGTTATGGTCATCTTCAGCTGAAAGAGACATTTATGATAATAATTGAGATATTATTATATAGACAGACATGTATCGTGCGTCATGCAAAGAGGCATACATATGGAAACATGAAGAATTTTATATTTGTTAAGTGAAGAGACCTTCAGTTGTGTAATGAAGAGTCTCTCTATTCTTTATATGTATTGTATGAAGAGAAAGCATTAAAATGTAACATTTTCTTTATCAATAAAATGATATTTTTGTTGTGTGGCTAGGTTTTTCTCTTCAAGTGGAAATGCTTTCCCAAGATAATCTCGTGTGTCTCTTGCATCTATTTTGTTCTTCCTTATTGTTGTTTATATTTATCTCTAGGCAATTGTTAACACTATTTTCCAATAGTTTGAATTTTTAATAGTGGTTTGTAATTTGATTTTCAATGTTCAAATATACTGTATTTTGTATTGAGTATGTTGCAATTTTGCTATGTTCAAGTATTTGGTATTCTTAGTTCTTATATTGTTATATATCATTTTATAACTAGCATTTATAGTACTATATGTGTAGTATATTACAGTGCCACCCGTCCGCCTCCCCCCAACTCCTACATCCCCTAGTACCTTTGTTACACTGATAAAAGTTTAGGGAAGGCCTGGGTTTTCAGCATGCCCATCTAGTTTTTGTTGTGAGAGCTGTTTGGACGCCCCTGCATATAGTCAAGGAAATGTCTGTGCTTTCTGCTCAAGACAACCTGCATAAACCCTTCCAGATCATGTTTTTACAAAGCCATATACCCCATTTTCCTAGTTAGGAAGGTCATTTTTGGGTGGGATTCATACATACTTAGAGAGTGATTAGGCTGGCACTTCACAGAGACGAATTGAAGATCATTACATAATGGTTAAGGTGGCACTTTGCAATTAAGAATAAAGGAACCTTTAGACTGATTATAGGAGCACTTTGTGATCAAACAAACTGAAGGAAGCAAATCCTAGATAAAGGAAACGGGGGGGGCTAGGGTTTATTAAGCTTCTCATGGTTACTCACTTGAACACGTTCCAATCAATTTTTTTAAGTAAACCAAAAGTGAAGGTATACAGATATAAGACAGGACAGATGCAGAAGGTATGAAAGTAAGGAAAAAATTCTTGAATAAGCATAGTACCCAAGTGTAAACTCGATAGCAACAAAAAGAAAATTCCCAGAAAAATGTCATTGGTGTATGATTCCAACATTTAAATATTTATAAAAAAATTGTAATAATTAAAAAACAGTTGAAGAACAGAAAAAGTACAGTTTAAAAAGTTACAGTTTTCAATAGAGTTAATAATCTTGAAGCATCTGCCTTCGTTATCAGCTGTGTAAAGCATAGTTTAACTTATTGTTATCAGCAACTTATCGCTGAGGGCAAAAAAAAAGATATCGGCAAATATTGGAGATAAGTCGGGAACTTTAAAATTGCTTAAATTTAATTGGACCTGGAGATTGAGTGTTCCTTCCTCTTCTTGCAGAGCTGAGGACAAGTTGGCGATAAGTTGCCAATTTATAGGTGATATTTCCAACTTATAGGCGATATTTTAGTGATATATCTGTGATTTACCTGTGACAAGTTTCAGTTTCTACGCCAGCAATAACTTGGACTAGTTTATCACCTGTCCTGATTTATCGGGATAAGTTCACTTATCGCCTATTTATCAGTGATAAGTCAAACTATGGTGTAAAGTACTCTATAAGTCACTTGTGGGAAGGAATAATTATAGGGTATTGCCACTTGAAATTCATTTTGTTGCACATTTTAGGGATTTTTGTAGTATTGCATTTGTTATGGGGGTAATTTCTATGCTTGAGCCTTGAACCCACTTTCCACAAGCCAATTGCACAAATTATGGGATTTTCCCAACCATCAAACGCTTGGTCATGGGATTTGGGCAATGACGTTGACTGAGAACTTTTCAAGGGAAGTATTCAAAGATTTATGATGCCATTAAAAATGTCCACTGTGCAAATTGAATGTCTATGCCAACCACAATATCTCTGATACACAATTTAAAGATGTTACGGGCCTTTGAAGCTTCAGTTGTATCATTTTCATTCACCTCCCTAAAGCTTGGAATTGTATTAGGAACAACTGAGGTGCCTTTTGCCTCCTAGTCATACAGCTTGAGCTGAGGAAATGTTTGCTATCTGGAGCCTGAAATGTGACTGAATGGGTGTTACTTGCAAGTTTGGGATCCCTTAGCTCTGCGAGCTTGAAACAAGCTTTGTGACCTTTCTACCCTTTTCTAATTCTGCTCATGGGAAGACAGGTGTTACTCTTGTATGCTGCACTACTGAAGATGCCTCTTTACACATTCAGAAGACTGAAACAAATGCCATGTTTTTGCTATTTCCAGCTGAAAATGTCTTCATTTTGTTGTTTGCTTCCATAAGGGGCAAATGAATATGTCGTAACAATAAGTTTACCTTTCTACTGTTTTTTTCTCATAATCTGATTAGATCACCCATAATGTCTGCCATTACACAGCTAAGTATGTTGTAATTCTCCCCAGATACAGCCAAGTTCATCGTTACTGTGCCATTATTTAGCTAGAAAACTGTCTGTCCTTGAAAAAACCATAAGGGTGTAGCAAATCTGAATGATGTTATCAATCTATGGATATGCCATTCAGCTATTATAGTTTGATGAACCCAAAATGGAATGTATCTCCAGAATTTGTCTTAGAGGGTGTATGCCTATGCATTAACACTGCATGTGTCATTTAAAGGACTTACATGAGAGGATGAAAAGAGTATAAGAGGATCAATTAACGAAATGAAAACTCCGTTTGATCTTTATGTTGATATGGCTCGTCATCTTGTACTGTCTCCTGGTGATTCTAACCTTACGTGCAAGAGCCCTAAGGTTTAGGTAGTGAAATTAGTAATTATATGTATGCATGATGAGATCAGAGAGATTATCAAGTGTATATTATCTGTTTTTGTGTTCAGATTGATGCTACAATTGCTTAGTTAGTAGATTTCCACAGTTCACAATTGACCATTGCTTTGTTTCTGGATTCTGCTATGTAGGATTTTGATTTTATCAACATTTCAGATCACACTCCGTGATCCATTATCGAGATGAGAAAAGAGCTAGGAGTAAAATGAATGGACTGCAGATGCAAAAAATGGTATTAAAAAAGGAGGTGGGTGGGAGGTTTAGGATACAAAACAAATTGGAACCAACTTAAAAAATAAACAGATAATGGTAAAGAATCAATAAAAAGAAAAGAAGTACAAGAACTAGTAACCAAAAGGAAAAGAGGAAAAAAGGAGACCAAAGGAATCATGAGAGAAAAAACATAACAAAGATAAAGTAAAATAAAAAGGAATATAAATAATATTTACAATGCCTATAGAATAAGCCTAAACAAACATAAAAGTAGAGATGAAAAACAAAACAAGAATCCTAATTTATACCTTAAAATTAGAAATATGTATAAATAAGTGAATATATATGTAATTAATCAAATGCATACATATGTGATAAAGCAAAAAAATAGTATGTGGATAAATGAAAAAATGTGTACATATAAAGTATTATAGATATAAAGGAAAATAGAATGTGTAAAAATGAACAAATGCATACATATAAATTAATATAAATAAAAAATTGAACAAAAGTATATATATAAAATAATGAATGAAAAATGTGTGTCTATATATATAATGAAAATAAGAATGTAAATAAAAGAACAAATCCATGCATATAAATAAATATAAAACAAAAATAGATTAATAAATGAGCATATGCAAATAAATAATATAATGAATTGAAAAATAAAAATGTGCAAGCATGTGTGAATATAAGAGTGCATATATGTAAGCACATATGTACAAATGTGTGTGTGTGTGTGTGTGTGTCTATATATGCACTTATATTATATGTGTGCATGGGTATGACAAAACAAAATTACAAAATGGTACCTATAATTACATGAATGTATACGAGGAAGAAAGTAAAGACCCAAAAACAAATTAAAGCCCTAAAAAGGAAACCCAAAGAGAAATAGAAAAGAATAAAAAGAGAAGAAATAAGAAGCAAATGAATATGGAAGAGAAAAAAAAAGAAAAAGAAATAAGAAAATGAAAATGAAAACCCAACGAGAGAAAAAAGAGGGGAGAGGGGAGGAGTGCAAGAAGGAAGATGGGGTGAGGGAGAGAGAGCATAGAAAAACAAAGAAACTAGAGGGGAGAGGGGGGCTAGGGAGGGGAATACTGAATGATAAGGGGGTGTAAGATTAACTTATCCTTCATCACGGTTAAGGCTAGAGGGTGATTGTAGATCACCATGGCTTCTTTGAGCTTCCTTTTGAAGAAGTTATCTTCTTTAGACAAGATTTGGGTATCTTCTAAGCAAATCAGGTATTTGGAGGAGGAAGAATGATCAGAAAGGGCAGATTTGAGAACCCTCTCATGGTCAATGCCTACATTGTGCTCTTTGATTCTGGTTTTGAAAGAGTGGCCCATTTTGCCTATATACGGGATGCCACGTGAGCAAGCTACTTTGTAGACTCCAAAATCAATGTACTTGTCCCTAGGAACTAACAAAGAGGGGATGAAGTTTCTCAAGGTTGAAATGGGTTTAAAGGCACAACGGATGTTCTTCTTACGAAGAATTTCTTATAACTCAAGGTGTGGCAAGTCACACAGGGGATAGAGTCCTCTTTATATCTTTTTGGAAATAATTCTAAATCTCCAAACTTGGCACATGGTCATAGTATAAATAACCTAGCCTTTAAGCACAAGAAAAATCCTAATCCTTCATTTGGCACAAGAAGTTAGTTGTTGAAAGACATTGTGCATTAGCACAAAAGTGTCAAGGTTCCTTAAAAGCCTTCAGCTTGTGTCATGTGATGTTTCTCAGTCATGCACAAGCTTGAGTTATGCTTTTCAATCGACTTCCTGCACATTGTGCAGTAGAAAATTCTGTAGGCTGATGGTTTCAATTTGACAGAAGCTACAAGTTGATTTTCTTGGGCATTGGGACATGGTTGATTGAAAAAGTGGGATGGTGCATATTATTCCAAATGTTTTGGCATAGTGCACTTGATGACATGTGTTGTCCATTTGCACATCATACCCCAGAAAGTTTTGAGTTTGCATTATTCTTTCTACTCAACATCAAAAGGCAAGGGAGCCAAATTGCAAAGCAATGTCATATCCAATATTATATTTAACTGCCTTTATCCCCGTTGGCATCCAATCACTCCAATTTAAAAAAGGTCCAAAGATGGACTTCAATTTAGTTCAGTCATCATCAAGCTTGTGAAATTTAAGTTAGTCAAGAAAGTCCTAGATAGCTTGGTTTATGTAGATGAGTGCGTAAGGTTTTGCCATGTGTCCCAAGAGAAAGTGCAAGGTTTTTGTAAGTGTCAATGCCCCAATCTTTCACTTATCCACAGATCTCTTAAAACCTTCAGAAGACTAGTGAGGGTAGGGTTTGGCAGAAGACTGTTAGTTCTAATAGAGCAATCCTGCGACCAGTCCTAGATAGCTTGGTTTATGTTGCATGAGAAATAACACCAGTCATCATCATCCAGCAAGGTAAGGAATGTGTTCAAAACTAAAAAAATACTCCATTAGGCCCTATTTGTGCCCAAGAGCATCATTTCTACAAGGTGGTCATGGAAAAGCTTTACAGCGTCCTAATCTCCTCATGATGCTAAGTGCACCCTACACAAAGGTTGGAAGGTATAATTTGTCTAAGTATTATGAAAAACTCCAATTGTATCTAAGTATTAAGGAAAATTCCTTGACAAATGCCTAAATGCACCCAGAGCACTAATAAAAGAAGGTCAAAGAAATTTGTTTCAAACATGGTAGTCCTCCTTCATCACCCTGTTACACCTAGCAGCTCAAAACACCAGTACCAAGGAAAGTTTGAATGCAGGCAGAATCCTTTAACAAGTCTCACCTATTCTCAAAAGCATGGATTCCATGAAGCTAAGAAAAATTTCGCAAAGCCACAATTATCTACTCTCTTCACAATGTGCAGCCAAGAAACACAAATCCCACCATGCCAAGAAGATATTCCAAGATCAAAGCCTTTCAAGAGTGGCTTAATCACTACCAAAAGGGAATCACCTAGTAACCCCCATAATCCGCATTCGGCATGGAAAGGCATCTACAAAACTTGAAAGCCAATAGTTTGTTCGAAGTAAAGTCTGCATACCCTACACAATAGCGCTCATGAGCACAAATGCATAAACAATGGAGATAATGATCAAAACATGAAAGTCATCCACACGGGCAAATATGCACTCCTGGGCACAAATACTATGAAGGAAATGTGAAAAAAGAAAAAAAAAATTCCTCCGTTATAATAGATTCGCGCTCAGTAGCACCATTACCAACAAGTCAAGGAATACTTGGAAAGAATGTAATGTCCCCGTTTCGGAGGTAATTTGATTTAATTAATTAAGTTGTCCAAAATAATGAATATTTTATGAGGATGACTAATTAATTATTTTAATTAAATAAATAAGTGGTATTAAGTTAATTATTTATAAAGTTATCAAATAAATAAATATTAAAATGTAACTTTATATTTAATTAATTTAATAAAATGACTTGGATTATAAAATATTTTATAAAGTCACTTAATAAATAAAATAAAATAATGTTCTAGAAGTTTCTGGAGAAAGTGGAGAAAAAAGAATAAATAGGCATCCTAGGCTTCATTCTCACCAGGCAATTTTGTTGTTGTTGATGTTGATGTTTGATGGTTGTGGAGCCTAGGGTTTTTGCAATTGTCTTTGGCCATTGAGAACGAAAACTCTCAATTGGTGAGCAATTTTGAGAGTGTGAAATATCACTTGAATTATTGCAGTTGGGAGAAAGTTACTTCAGACTTTCTATTTGAGCTTCATTGTAAAAACTTCGTGGCTATTGGCCAAATTTTTGTATGACTTGATTTGATGAATTGTTGGAGATATTTTGGTGATCAAAGTCTTCATCTTTTGGCCATATTAGGGTTTGATTTGCAACATTCTTCATTTCCAGATTTCTGATATATTTGTTTCAATTATCTTTAAGTCTGCATAAAGCCACGATTTTGTTTATTGAAGCTACAATATTCATCAATTATGATCTTGAGTTAGAGCGCTAGAATTCCAAAGAGCTGGAGACTATTGTTGGAACTTCATGAGATCTTTAGAGGCTGATCCATAATTAATTTTCTGAGGTTTGCAATACAGGGGCGATTTGGGCATGAGAGCACAAATAAATTCATAGAAATTCATTCACACATCTTTGGCACATGGGTATTTGGGCGAATCCCTTCTTGAAGCTTGGCAATGAAGATTGATGATAGTAATTGAAGGTTGCAGCTGTGATATATTTATTTTGAAGGTCTGAAAGTTACAGCAGGGGCGGCTCAGCTTTGGGTCATTATTCATCACATACAAGGTGTTCATTTATTGATATATGCTGGCTACTTCATCTTCCAAACAAGGCGACTTAACCAGGTTCTTTATGTTGTCTTGTTTTCTATTTTATGCATATATCAACATGTGTAAGAGGCTGCAATTTGTACTAAAAAATTGTTAAGTTGCATAAGTATGATGCCAAGAGTCTTGGCCAATTTGCAATCAGCTTTGTATTGAATAAACATTGGCAATCAAGGAGTGATAAGTAGTTTCTCAAATTCATGTTGCAATTGTGTAATCAAATATCATCAGCTTATGCATGCCAACTGTTTGACATAATGTCAGTGATTGTAGATGTTCTTATCAGCATATAGGTTGCATACCAACTGTTTGCTAAAATTACCAGTTGGCTATAGGTGCATGTTCTGCATTTAGAAGTCATATATGAGCATTGTTAAAGATGAAATTGAGTCATTGATGCTTCTAGGTTAGAGTTTATGCCTTGTAGTTTGATTTCTAAGCGTTTGGAGTACTTTGATTTCTTCTACAAGCATTTATATCAGTTTGATCACATAAACCAGCAAGCTGGGAGGTTACGAGTGAATTGTTTGACGATATTCCTTGAGTTCCTTATCAGCACTTTGAGATCAAATTTGAACAAGGAGATTACAGTGGTATCAGAGCTAAATTCCTGCCAACCTGACGGTTTAACAATCACATGCAGACACCTGGGGTTGACTCTCATAGATTTTACACTCGCAAACGAGCTTGGTTTGACAAAGAACAAGATTTTGACAGGCAGCCAGACACCATGGGTGACAGGCAAGAGCATAGCCCACCAAGAGACAATAGAAATGAGGATCAGGAAACAAGGGAATTTTATAGAGCAATGGTTACGAGACAAGAGCGGATGGCTGAGGCTTTGCAAGCACTCACCACCGTGGTTGAGCGCATGAACACACAAGACAGACGGAATCAAGAGCAAGGGGATAACAAGAGTGCAGTGGGATCACCTAGAGTTCATAGAACTCTTTCCAAAACAGCAAATAGACCTACACGACCCACCTTCTTGAGAGAAGAACATGCAGTAGAAGAGAATGGTGAAGATCTTGAGGAGCCTACCTTTGCTGATGTATATATGGCCGCTCATGATGAATGGCAACAATTGACACCAGGAGCTCGAGAGCTCATGCATTTTGATTGTTTTGTACAAACAAGGATGGACTACTATAGGTCCTGATAGGAGAGGAGACCTCGGAATCAGAATAGGGATCTCAAGCAAGCTACTAATAAGCTTACATTACCCATGTTTGATGGAAGTGGCAAATCTACTGCACAGTCATGGATTCATAAGTTGGATACTTGCTTGGCTCTTCGACCCATGACAGAAGAGGAAGCTATCAAGTTTGCCACTTTGCACCTGGAAGGAGCAGCACACAAATGGTGGTATCATGGATTGATTACATTGCAGCATAATCAAATTACATATTATCAGGAGTTTGTGGATAGATTGGTGGAACGCTTTGACAAGAAAGACCCAAAATCATACTTCAGAGATTTGGCTCAACTCAAGCAAGTTGGAAGTTTGGAGAACTACATTGGGGACTTTCAAAGATTGTCAGTATTGGTTCCCAATATCTCAGAGAGACGACTGGTGGTGTTATTCATGGAGGGCTTATTGGAGCCTATGAGAGGATGGATAAAAGCCTTTGATCCTCCTACTCTTCAGAAGGTAATGAAGAAGGCTAGGAGCATGGAGTTTGCAGCACCAAAGAGCAAGAGCTTGCATAAGGAAATCCCTTCAACAAGCAATGAGACTCCCCAACAATCAAACAAGAAAAAGAAATCAGCACCTATGATGGATGAGGAGACACGAGAAGAGTTGAGGGAGAAGAAATTATGCTATTGGTGCAAGGAGCCCTACAACAAGGATCATGATTGCCCTTTGAGGCCGAAGAGCAAGGCGAACCATTTCATGTGGGCATACTATGAGGACTCTGATTCTAATGAAGTTGATCAACAGGTTGCTTCAAAACTTAATCAAGGTGAGGAGACTTATGCTCCCATGGCATATATTGCCAATGTTTAGGATGAGACTTCATTCAGGTTCAGAGGGACAGTTGATGGACAGCATTGCATCGCTATGCTTGATACTGGTGCGACACATAACTTTATTAATGGAGATTTTGTAGCTCGATGCAGACTTCAGGTTAAGGATTTTGATGGCTTCAGAGTTCGAGTAGCAGATGGATATACTCTTGCATGCACCAGAAAGGTTGCTAATCTAACCTTGAGATTGAACAACTATGAGTTACATTCAGATTTTTATGTGGTCAACATGGGAGAGATGAACATAGTTTTGGGAATGAAGTGGCTCCAAGAATTGGGAGTATTTACCCTCAATGTACCTAAGATGGAAATGTCCTTTGAGGTTGATGGTAGGAGGCATGTATTGAGGGGTATTACGGATGGAGGCTTGCATTCTATCAGAGGGCTGGATAGTAAGAGAAAGAAAAAGGTGATTCAAGAGAAACATGAGATGATTCTCAATCCATTGTTCGAAGTGGAAGCCGCTTGGTCATATGACAATCCACTCTATGGCTTGGATGATGATAGCTCTCTTGATTCCAGTCTTGAGAGGAGCATTATTGATAGTATTTGTGCTCCTACTAGTGCATTGGGATTGCAAACGAGGCTCATAGAGGAGATTTCAGAGGTGTACATGGTGAGGAATGCTCACAACTTCATTTTTTATTCTCATGTACATGACCTATTCATGATGCACAATTCAAGAGCGCATGTGCTGAATAGTTGGGATGATAGTTTATCTTGAGTGAAGTTTGGAGGCAAGGATGATCAGTCTCTTGGCTTGCTTCCACTTGAGGCCTATACTTCTGCAGCACTTGGTGATGGTATTGAGTTGGTACAACAGAACGACAGATGGTTTGAGCAAATGTTGCAGGAGTTGTTTGGTGATAACAAGGACATTATGCAATTCTTCTTGTGGGATCCCGGTGGTGAATTGCTTGAGGACAAGCAATTTCAGGAGGGGCAGATTGTACTGTCCCCGTTTTGGAAGTAATTTGATTTAATTAATTAAGTTGTCCAAAATAATGAATATTTTATGAGGATGACTAATTAATTATTTTAATTAAACAAATAAGTGGTATTAAGTTAATTATTTATAAAGTTATCAAATAAATATATATTGAAAGGTAACTTTATATTTAGTTAATTTAATAAAGTGACTTGGATTATTAAATATTTTATAAAATCACTTAATAAATAAAATAAAATAATGTTCTAGAAATTTATGGAGAAAGTGGAGAAAAAAGAATAAATAGGCATCCTGGGCTTCATTCTCACCAGGCAATTTTGTTGTTGTTGATGTTGATGTTTGATGGTTGTGGAGCCTAGGGTTTCTGCAGTTGTCTTTGGCTATTGAGAACGAAAACTCTCAATTGGTGAGCAATTTTGAAGGTGTGAAATATCACTTGAATTATTGCAGTTGGGAGAAAGTTACTTCAAACTTTCTATTTGAGCTTCATTGTAAAAACTTTGGGGCCATTGGCCAAGTTTTTGTATGACTCGATTTGATGAATTGTTGGAGATATTTTGATGATCAAAGTCTTCATCTTTTTGCCATATTAGGGTTTGATTTGCAGCATTCTTCATTTCCAGATTTCTGATATATTTGTTTCAGTTATCTTTAAGTCTGCATAAATCCACGATTTTGTTTATTGAAGCTACAATATGCGTCAATTATGATCTTGAGTTAGAAAGCTAGAATTCCAAAGAGTTGGAGACTATCATTGGAGCTTCATGAGATCTTTAGAGGCTGATCCATAATTAATTTTCTGAGGTCTGCAATACAGGGGCGATTTGGGCATGAGAGCACAAATAAATTCATAGAAATTCATTCACACATCTTTGGCACATGGGTATTTGGGCAAATCCCTTCTTGAAGCTTGGCAATGAAGATTGATGATAGTAATTGAAGGTTGTAGCTGTGATACATTTATTTTGAAGGTCTGAAAGTTACAGCAGGGGCAGCTCAGCTTTGGGTCATTATTCATCACATACAAGGTGTTCATTTATTGATATATGCTGGCTACTTCATCTTCCAAACAAGGCAACTTAACCAGGTTCTTTATGTTGTCTTGTATTCTATTTTATGCATATATGAACATGTGTAAGAGGCTGCAATTTGTACTCAAAATTTGATAAGTTGCATAAGTATGATGCCAAGAGTCTTGGCCAATTTGTAATCAGCTTTGTATTGAATAAACATTGGCAATCAAGGAGTGATAAGTAGTTTCTCAAATTCATGTTGCAATTGTGTAATCAAATATCATCAGCTTATGCATGCCAATTGTTTGACATAATGTCAGTGGCTGTAGATGTTCTTATCAGCATATAGGTTGCATACCAACTGTTTGCTAAAATTACCAGTTGGTTGTAGGTGCATGTTCTGCATTTAGAAGTCATATATGAGCATTGTTAAAGATGAAATTGAGTCATTGACGCTTCTAAGTTAGAGTTTATGCATTGTAGTTTGATTTCTAAGTGTTTGGAGTACTTTGATTTCTTCTACAAGCATTTATATCAATCTGATCACATTAACGAGCAAGCTGGGAGGTTGCGAGTGAATTGTTTGACAATATTCCTTGAGTTCTTTATCAGCACTTTGAGATCAGATTTGAGCAGGGACATTACAAAGAATGTAGTCCGTGTCAAGCCATCATATGCACTCATTAGTGCAAACCATACAAGGTCAAGGAATAGTTTTGAAATATTAGAATCCTACACTATGGCTCATATGCATGCATGCGATAAAAAAATCACAGCCAAGGAATATTTACAAAGTTTGAAATCCTTTCCTCATGTTAAGATGTACTCGTGGAAAAGGATTTGCGGTGAAATATTAAAGCTTTTCACAATGTTGCAAAGGAATATGGTAAAACCCTTCACTAAAGCCTATATGAGGTTAAGGGTACTATATGAGTGCAATGAAGGAAAGAAGTATAATTGAAAATCCTCCCTCTATGGGTATATGCGCTCATAAGCCAAATTATTACACAAGCATTGGAGATATTAAAATTGTTATTTATAGCACATTTATGCCCAAAAAATGCAAAATTGAAAGAAATAAATTGCATAGGTATGTAAAAGTCTTATTTAATTGGCATCCTTTATTTAATTAATAAAATGTTGTAAGTAGTCAAGTGTCTAAATATTTAAATTTCAACCCATTTGGGTGCACAACCATGAATGGTACTTGTTGATGAAGTTAAATTGCTAAAAATAGCATCTTTTGGGAAAGATTGGAAACTTGAAAACAAGTGGCAATTTTTGTCAAAGAATCTCTCCTGGAATGGCAAAATGGAAAAAAATATATATACAATTGCCTAAATTTAACTCATTGCCAAGGGATTGAATTCCTATATAAGAGATGAATTCTCATTTCATTTTCAAGTAAATGTTGGACAGCCAAGAGCAAGAGGTGAAGATTTTGGACAATTTGCAAAGAGGTGTGAGTTTTCAAGAGGGAGTGTGATGCAAGTAGTGGGTGTAAATGCCAAATACTCTCACAATTCCTTCCTTAGGCTTCTCCTAAGCCCTACCAATATTTCTCCAAGTCCCTCAGGACCTACCATTGGCTAGAGATGTGGTGAATGGTCTTTCTATCCCTCCTCATTCACGTTCCAAACTCATCTCTACCTTCTAGATACACAACCAACCTCAAAAGGCATCCAAACTTCACCTTACAACCTACTCCCTTACACCCTCCAGGATCTCAAGCATTCCTATGCTCCTTTACATTGTTTTCTATCCCTTCCCAAGGTTTCAAGACCAGACAATAGGTTAAGGGCCCTCTACTAAGCTCAAACAAAAAACATGCACTGGGAGACCTAATTGGGGCTCTTCCTTGTAGCCCTCTTTCACTGTCTTGCTCCTAAAACACACAAAACTTACAAAGAACCCACCAAACCAATTTAGGAATCTTTCATAAGTCATTGAACCCTAACAAACTTCAAAAGATGGGATCTAGGTTTGTCCTCCTCACCCATAAACTAGCGAGCCCCAGTTTAGGCCTAATAAGGCTAATACCACAGTTTACTGTAACACTTGCTTTGATCTACAACCCACTTCCTAAATGAATATACCAACACCTAGGGCATCTCAAAACATATCCAACTCCACAGTTTCAAGCATCCATACCTCTCCTATTGATCTCTGCAACGCTTCCTTTGACAGTCTATTCCTAATGACCTCCAAAGGACTCCAAGTTGGTGGGTAGCATGAAAATAAACTGCAAAACTTTGAACTCCGTCCTATACCCCTTCTTCATGCTAAGTTTCGAGACCTTTCACCGTGGGGTTTAGGAGGGAGAGTTCATTTTGCTTCAAAACCCTAATTACAAGTTAGGGCAACCAGTGAACAAAAACAAATGCAAAAAACTTTATGCAAACTATTTACAACGAGCCAAATGACTTAGTACATCTTCCACAAGTCAAGAGACAACATTCTAAATTGATATATGTACAAACTATTAGCAAATACAATCAGATGTCAAACTGTACTTACTGTCCTGCACAGAGTTTCCCACCAAAAAACTTGAAAATACTTTATTATTTCAACTCCTCAACTCAACAACCTTTTCCTCGATGGGAATACATCAAGATATAGGTCATGTGATTGGCCCTTTTACCTTCTTACATGTTTGGTCGAACATTTAATGGCCATGACTGTTGGCCTTCCAAAATTGACAAAAAGTTGCAAAATTGCTCAACAACAAAAATTGTTGCATGACAACATTTTTGACAACTCTTTTCACTTTTATTGCTTCTAACCTCTATATACCCTCAAATGACTTCAAATGCATGCTAAAACACAAGAGACTCCTTATAAAAATGAAAATGCATATTTTTGGTCAAATCCCAACATTGACCAATGTTGACTAACCTAGACCTTGAACATAGGTCTTATTACAAACATGACCAAAATTGCTTAAATGAACACTAAAGATGCTTGAAACCTAACATATTATTTTATGTCAACTTACACACTTATTACCATCCTAACACATCAAAATTGTATTTTGACCTGACTGGTCAGGACCTTGGGGCCCTACACCAATGTATGAGTTTTGATGAAAGAGAGATTTCTATAGAGAGAAAGTATCTTCCTAGAGAGAGGTGAAGTTGCATTGAGTTTGAAGAATTAGGAGAGAGGTTGACATAAGTTAGATTTGATTCTGCAAAAGGAGCATGGAAAAACATGAAGGATCTAGTTTGCCAAATCGACATTGGTCAAGTACAAGCAAAGGGGATTTTATCCAAAATCAAAGATCGTGTCAAAGTGGAAAGATATTGGTGACCAAAAAAAAAATTTGGTGGGCTTCACATGAGTGAACTCAATGGAAGAATGTTTGGCTACAAGGATTGTACTTCCACACACCTACCCCCCCAGATAGTCAGGAGCAGGATTGTAGCAATGTCTAGATTCCTATTGATCATGGAGTGTGCAAGGTGTTATGATTCAGAAGATAGAATAGTTAAAAACCCAAATTACAAGATGCTAGCAAACCTATCCCCTTCAATGATTTCAGAAGCCTTAAAAATCCTAACATAAAAGTAAATGATGTTGAAGTTGAAAGTACAAACACTCAAGGTTTGCACTTGCAAGATTGACCATTGGGAAGAAGTGATCAACAAAAAATGGCTACAGAAGGTCAAGGCTCACCATTCTAAACTACCCAAACAGATAGTGCGGTTAGATCTTCAACAACAATATAACAACTTGGCAATGATGTTAAGCAAATCTTTGAAATTCCAAGGTCCTATATGTTTGAGCCCTAGAAATGGTACCTCACTAAATAGGAAACAAAAGGGATCAATGCTATGGACTAGGTTGGAATGATTAGTGATAATCTTGTCAAGCAATTCATAAATTTGGAACAATCAAGGAAGTTCTACATGAACTCTTATGTGGTATACATGTCAGCTAGAAAGATGAAGTATGATGGATTGAGATGCCATAGGCCAATAGGAAGTGGTCCAAGCCATGTGAAAATGCACGTGTCATCCCCAATTGCAGCTCTATGCTGAGGATAACTTCATGAGGGTCAACGATGCCTTTAACAGGTGCATTGTCAGAACTTTGTAAGGCGACTTCCATACAAGGCTTTCAGCTGAGGTTATGAAGTTAGTATAGAAGTATAGAGTGTGGTTCATCCAGTTCCCAACCTTCTACATTAGGTTGTAGGGGTTTTCATGAAAACCATATAGACTTCCAAGGTATCTTACTGACAAGATGGCATTGTTGCAAATCACTAGGCAATTAACGGCATATGACAAGATTCAGAAAAGAAAGAAGTGGGGACTTCAATTCTCAATCCCCATAGGAGATGATGTGCAATGTGTCCCTATCTATAAGCAGCTGAAAGATCAATAGATGGGCTACATTTCTATTGTCTATCATCTTACCTAGCAAAATTGGATTATGATCCCTATAATAAAATCAAAGTGGTGGCTGATGTGAAATTCCAACACAAGATTCACCTTGGGGATTTCTAGGTCAAACCTATAATGAGTACGAGATCAAAAGGAGGATGCCTCTGGATTGCTACTCGACATGATTAAGGCATGTAAAATCATCCAAGAACCAAACCAAGTGGAAGAAAATACAAATGTAATTCAATCTAGATATGAGATAGAAAGAGATATGATCATCCAAATATATGATTGGTCTGAAAAATAAATATTGGATCTCAATTCAATATTAAAATTGGTCTTCAAACTTACCAAGAGTGGGTTGAGTGTCAAATTGACAAACTAAAGGTGACTAAAGATAGCCTGGCTTGTAAGTTGATGGGATAATACACATTGTGATAGACCGAGGCAATCATCAAGGGTCTAAATCAAAAAAGGAGAAACTCCACCAAAGAATGTTGAACAAGAAAAAGGAAAGGGTATTGTTTGATAAGTACAATTGAGAAAGAGGCCTAATGTGCATAGTGAAGAGCCTCTGCAAAAGAAACAAGGGCTAGTGATAATGCCAACATCTCCCAAGAAGACCTCGAGCATGCAAGAAATTGATACTTTTACAAGAGAAAAGGTTGGAACCAATGGCAGAAGGATTCACAAGGAGATCAAATAAATCATCCAATGCAAGATAGAGAAAGCATTACTATTTGTCAAGAATCTGCCCAACGAAGGAATCAAGAGCAAGGAGATACCGCTGAGGAAGGCCTTGAGACCATATTAGATGACGTAATGGTAGAGGCAAAAGCCCCCACTACAAAGGTAAAACTCTCTATCACACAAACAAAAGTTTCCACTCTAGAAATATAAGTCACTATCACAAGGGCTGAAAGTACTATCATGGAAGAGGAAATTACTAGAGGGGTGATGCAAGGACAAGAACAGTTGTTAATTTATGATCAGCACACTATCGCTCCAAGTTGGTTAATGGGAAGGAATGTAAATAAGTCATGAGAAGGAAGTTGATCTTGCACTAAAATTCAAGAAATCCTAAATCGAGTCAACAGGCCAAGAGAAAAAAGAAAAGCAGACAAATTATTAAAGATAATCAGAGAAGAATCAAGGTCAAGGACTACAAATTGCAGTAGCCGAAGTAGATAATGCCAAGGACCAAATCACCCCAAAAGAGTACAATGTGACAACATTTATCCTAGGGCATGCCTCCAAGGAGCAGTTCATTGAAGAATTTGAGGACTCACCCATACGATGAAGGAGATGAGAAATTTGGAAGAAAAAGACCAAATGGTGAAAAATGAGAACAATGCTTTGTATGGGGTATTTGAACAACTTATCCTACCTAATCAGGGAAAAGGACCACGTTTTTGTTCTTCGTGCGACCCTTCCAATAGACTTTGCTGAAAATATTGAGCAGATGAGAAGAGTCACCCAAGGTGCAAAGGATTGGATGGAAGGCATTTGAAAAGAGGCAAAACAATTGTTGAAGAACAATACTGATGCAGGAGCATCCTAGGTGTAAGGGCAATCTTGCATCACCCAAAAATATTTCTATTTCCAATTTGCCAATTTTTGTGTCTTTAATAAGGGTTATTTCAGTATAGAGTTGCTATTTGAGGGAGCTTACTAATTTTAGTAAGTTGGTATTATGTGCTCAGATTGTTCTAATCTCATAAATGGAGTTTCATCTTTGACATATCAGCATGTTGGATGAGTTTTTTGTCATATCATATATATTGGTGCAATCATTGCAAATTTTCAGTATAAATTTTGGCTATCCAAACTTCAAATCCAACGATGAATGCCTAAATGGCTTTGAAATGAGGCAAAACCTCGGCTGATGGACGCTTGTACAATAAGCAGCTTTAGATCGCTAGCCAAGGATTCCGAAGTGGAGTTATTATAGCCCATCAGGTCAACAATTTGTGGTCTCCAAAAGTGGACCCTTCCAAAAATGTAATTTGCAATTTGTCTTAAGTCATTCTTATGTAATAAAGTGTAATGAAATGATATAATATGAGGTTGGTCGGCCTCGAGGGTTAGGGCTTAGTGTCTAGAACCTTCTTAGGCAGTTAAAAGTGCCTATATAAGGAAGGTTCGTAGGTTGTCTAGGGCACTTCTAGGTGATAGTCACATCTCTGTCTTGCAATTTGTTGTAAGGTGCACATGTGGGTTTGCATATTGTAAGTCCATAATTGCGCATTTGTGGCGAAAGCCCATATTTTGTTCTCTCAAATTGTGTTGTTTTAAGTTTCTATTGTGTGTTACGGTATTAAGGGGAGCACCCTTCATCAAGTGGTATCAGAGTCGAACCAGAGGGGAAACCAGAGCAGAAACAATTCCAATCGTTTCCAGAACCAGAGCATAAACAATTCCAATCGTTTACATGATCAGAACAATAGAGATCAGAGAGGAAGAGAAAGAGGGCAAGGATTTGGAACATGAGACTTCTATGGAAAATGTTTTCACTACGGAGAAGAAGGGCATAGAGCATTTGAGTGTTCCCAACGCCAAGGGGGAATTGATAGAAGAACTGAAGACCAAGCCAGAGTAGCGCATGTTGATGAAGATGTCAAATCATCACATTCTAAAGATGCTAAAAGAGGAGAAGTCCTCTTCAATAGAAGAGTCTTGTTGAGTAGTGAGAATGAACCTGATCAAATGAGGAGTTTGTTTCGCACAAGGTGCAAATGTGAAGATAAGTATTGTGATGTGATTGTTGATGGTGGACACATTGACAATCTGGTGTCAATAAAGATGGTCACGAAGTTAAATCTCAACAAGCATAAGCACCTGCGTCCATATCGTATTGCTTGGGTGCAAGATGAGCACAAGGTCATGGTCAATGAGTAGTGCCTAGTGGAGTTCAAGATTGGAAGCTATGAAGATGAGGTGCTTTGTGATATCATACCTATGGACATATATCATATGTTGTTGGGTAGGCCGTGGCAATTTGACAAGCATGTTGTATAAGATGGGCATGCAAATACCTACACTTTGACAAAGGATGAATGAAACATAAGATGAAGCCATTGAAGGAGAAAGAAGAAAAGGTATGTAGTGCTAATAGAATATGTTTTGTTGATGGAAAGGAGTTTCTCAAAGGTATGAAGCGTGAGCATATGTGTTTTCTTGTAATCCCAAAAGATGGGAAAAAAGAAGTAGAGGAGGTATCTACAGAATTTGCAGATTTGTTGGGAGAGTTTCCTGATATTGTGTAAGATAATGTACTTGATGGATTATCCCTAGTGAGGAAGATCAGTCACCAGATGGACTTGATCCCAGGAGCCAGTTTGTCAAACAAGGTAGTGCACAAAATGACATCAACAGAAAGTGAAGAGTTGAATAGACAAGTGCATGAGTTGTTGCAAAAGGGGTTGATTTGAGAGAGTCTGAGTCTGTGTTGTACCAGCAGTATTAATACCAAAGAAGAATGGAGAGTGGAGGATGTGTATAGATTTTCGAGTATCAACAAAATCACAATCAAGTGTCGATTTTCAAGCTATCAACAAAATTACAATCAAGTGTCGATTTCCATTGCCATGAATGGATGATATTATGGACTGCTCAAGTGGAGTTGTGTATTTCACAAAGATAGATCTGAAAGTGGGTACCATCAAATTCGCATCAGAGAAGGAGATGGTTGGAAGACTGCCTTTAAGACAAGAGAATGATTGTAAGAGTGGTTAGTCATGCCTTTTGGGCTAACCAATGCATCGAGTACTTTCATGAGGCTCGTGAATGAGGTTCTCAAGGAGTTTTTAGGTAAGTTTGTTATTGTGTACCTAGATGATATTTTGTTCTTTAGTATGACATTGGAGGATCATTTGATGCATATTCATAAGGTGTTTGACAAGCTGAGGGAGGAAAAGTTGTTGATAAATTTGAAGAAATGCAGTTTTGTAAAGGAGTTGGTGTATTTGGGATTTGTAGTATCTGCAAAAGATCTGAAAATGGATCCTAAAAAACTGAAGGCTATCCCCAAATGGCCTACTCCAAGGAGTGCAATAGAGGTAAGATCTTTTCATGGACTGACTAGTTTTTATAGAAAGTTTATCAAAGGTTTTAGCAATACTTGTGGACCTTTGAGTGAAAAAATGAGAAGAGATAGGAAAGAATTTAAGTGAACTATAGGAGCAAATAAGAGTTTTGATCTGTTGAAACAGAAAGTTACAAAGCCACCTATTCTAGCACTTCCAGATTTTAAGATGTTTCAAGTAGACTATGACGCTAGTGGTACTGCAATAGGAGTTGTTTTGAGCCAAGAAGGTAGACATGTTGCTTATTTCAATAAGAAACTGAAAGATGCCAAAAGAAAGTATTATGTTTATGATCAGGAACTTTATACTGTATCTTCTTCCTAAGGAGTTTGTTTTGTATATTGATCACCAAACTTTCCAATATTTGAATAGTCAAAGAAAATTGAATCGAAGGCATTTGAAATGGGTTGAGTTTTTGCAGAGTTACAAATTTGTTTTGAAGCACAAGTGTGGGAAGTCTAACAGAGTTGCAAATGCTCTTAGTAGAAGAGAAGTTTTGCTGACAGAAATGCAGATTTTGGGTTCAAGGAACTCAAGAATTTGTACCCGGAGGATCATGATTTTGGAAAGGCTTGGAAAGCTTGTACAAAACCTATTACACTTGACAAGACAAAGTTGTTGGATTTCATAATCCAAGATGGTATGTTGTTAAAGGGAAGTCAATTGTACATTCCCAGAATTTCCATGAGAGAGAAACTCATCAAGGAGAAGCATAGTGGAGCATTGGCTGGACACTTTGGTAGAGATAAGACCGTGGCTTTGGTTTCTTAGAATTACTATTGGCCACAGTTGTAGCAAGATGTGAAGAAGTTTGTGCAGTGTTGCAGAGTATGTCAAATGGCGAAAGGAGTGAAGCAAAATACAGGGTTATACCAGCCATTACCTGTACCTAAGAAGCCATGGGAAGATATTAACATGGATTACGTTCTTGGTTTACCAAGGACACAGCATGGGCATGATTCAATATTTATGGTGGCTAACAGATTTTCAAAAATGGAACATTTAATTCCCTGCAAGAAGACTAGTGACGTTGTTCATGTGGTGGAGTTATTTTTCAGAGAAGTGGTGAGACTACATGGTCTACCAAAGAGTATAGTTTCTAATCAAGAGACCAAGTTTGTTGGGTATTTCTGGTGTATGTTGTAGAAGAAGTTGAAGACAGATTTGAAGTTTAGTTCATCGCATCATCCACAGACAAATGGACAAACCGAAGTTGTGAACCAAAGTTTGGGGAATTTGCTACGATGTTTGGTGAAGATAAACCAAAAGGTTGTGATCTGATTTTACCACAAGTAGAATTTGCATACAATAATTCTGTCAACATGAATATTGGTAAATCACCATTCCAGATTGTATATGGGAGCAGTCCTAGAAATGCTTCTAAATTGAGGCAATTGGTTGAAGGGGAAATAAGTAGTGTTGAAGCAGAAGATTTCACAGAACATTTGAAGAACATCCATAAGGAGGTGAGGAAGCAAATTACAAAGATGAATACACAGTATAAGGCTAAGGCTGATGTGAACAGGAGGTATATAGAATTTCAAATTGGTGATGAAGTCATGATTCATTTGCGGAAAGAGAGATTTCCAATGGGTACATATAATAAGCTGAAAATGAAGAAGTTTAGACCATGCAAGATAGTGAAAAAGCATGATTCTGGAAATGCTTATGAAGTAGCGTTGCTTGCTAAACTGAATATTTCACCAGTGTTTAACATTTCAGATTTGACAGAATATTATGAAGGCGGTGATGGAGATGAAGTTGCAGAAGCACAGTGGAGTATTTCGACATCTACTTCAGCTATACAAGAGATTGAGGAGATATTGGACAGTCGTGTGGGAAATAGCACAAAGAACAAAACATATGAGGAGTATCTGGTCAAATGGAAAGGGAAGCCACTGGAGGATTCATCATGTCTAGCACGAGAGGAGGTTGACCGTCTTGGTTTTCCTCTAACTACCTGAGACGTGACAAGGTCACTTCTCAAATTATCCTGGGTGTCTGATGCAAGAACATCTTGGGTGTAAGGGCAATCTTGCATCACCCAAAAATATTTCTATTTCCAGTTTTTATTAAGGGCTATTCCTATATAGAGTTGCTATTTGAGAGAGCGTGCTAATTTTAGTAAGTTACTATTACATGCTCAGACTATTCTAATCTCATATATAGAGGTTCATCTTTGACATATCAACCTATTGGATGAGCTTATTGTCATATCATATGTATTGGTGCAATCATTGCAGATTTTTATATGAATGTTGGCTATCCAAACTTTAGGTCCAGCAATGAAGGCCTAAATGGCTCCAAAACGAGGTGAAACCTCGACTAATGGACACTTGCGCGATTAATCGTTGTAGATCGCTAGTCGAGGATTTTGGAATGGAGTTATAATAGCCCATCAAGTCAACGGTTTGCTAGTTATGGTCTCCAGAAGTGGACATTTCCGATAATGTAATTTGTAATTTGTCTTGAGTCAATCTAATGTAATAAAGTGTAATGAAATGATATAATATGAGGTTGGTCCACCTCAAGGGTTAGGGCTTAGTGTCTAGAACCTTCTTAGGCAGTTAAAAGTGCCTATATAAAGAAGGCTTGTAGGTTGTTTAGGGCAGTTATGG
Source organism: Cupressus sempervirens (assembly GCA_028749045.1). NCBI lineage: Eukaryota > Viridiplantae > Streptophyta > Pinopsida > Cupressales > Cupressaceae > Cupressus > Cupressus sempervirens. Next base: position 585,039,455 of record CM053793.1, on the reverse strand, counting down.
GTGATTGTCACAACTCTGTCTTGCAGATTGTTGTAAGGAAGGCACCCATTTGGGTTTGAATATTGTAATTTTATAATTCCACATTTGCAGCTATAATAAGAAGCCCATATTTTGTTCTCTCAATTTGTGTTGTTTCTTTGTTTTTGTTGTGTGTTGTGGTATTAAGAGGAGCACCCTTCATCAAGTACAAATGTAAGGAAGAGCATTACCTATCCTTTCCAAGATACGATGCATAGATGAATCCTTGGATGATGAGCATATTAATCAAAATGAGATAATCTCACAATTACAAGCCCTGATGGAGACTCCCAGGCATACGTTGGGTGATGGTGGTGTGGTAAGGGAAGGAAGGGCATATGATTTTGCCCACTGGAACAATGCAATAGCCATCGCAAAAGATGTTTGAAATTTCTAACAAGAAATCTACTTGAATAAGAAAGGTGGTTAGAAAATTTCAAAAGTGAATCTTCAACACAATTGTAGCCTTGCTAATACAAAGGATGATTGAGGATGATATCACTACAAATAGCCTAAGAAGCAAACTAGAAGAGCTCTTCCAAGTACATTCCTCCTTGAAAGATGACTTTGAGAACTTTTCCATATTCCTAAGTGTCATGCACACTACTGAAGACTCAATGTTAGATTTGGAGAGCAATTTCAATCAATAAATAGTGCATCTGGATTTTAGGCATTTAAGGAACATAATTAATATTAGGTTATTTTGGGCAAATGGGCATTACTGACTTAATGGAATTCATTCTTCATTAATCGGTCATCTTTGACCACTTTCCCACTAAGTGAGTGGCTTAAACTAATTGATCCATGCGGACCCATGCACTAATTGTAGATTCTCTTTCCTTTCCCTAAACCTTATTAGGGTTGAGGTGGCACAATCTAGGCCATGAATTTTATTTCAAATTGGGCCACTCATAATTTGAGATCAATATAAAGGTCTCACTTCTCATTTGTTAATGATTGAATTTGGAGATTGTTGCTTATGAGCTACCAAGATAATAAAGTTGTTATTGAAGTTTTTGATCACTTGATGTATTGTGTTGCTTTCATATTCTCTTTGTTTCCTCACTTAGAGAAAATTTGTTTTCAAGTGCTTAGATGAATGTGATTGATAATAGAGTTATGGTGGAATCGTCTTGCTCATACCTCTTGTTCTTAGATGATTCCCAGGCACAATGTAAGGTTGAGTTTGAACCATTATCCATTATGTGAATGTTTTACTATCTTGATGCATTGATTGTTTCGATGTTGTTCGTTGGGATATGAAAATTACTTGCACAATCCTTGAAGATTGCACCAGCTTTCTGTAGTTGAATTTGGCGAAACAAAGTTTGGTAGATTTCATCATAGCAGTATTCATCTTTCAAGTTCTTAGGATTAAGAATATAACTCCTCAACGCTACTCTCATTTACTTGTTTCCTAACACAAAAAACCCCAAAAAATACTTCCTTTGCAATATCATTTGAAAGTTGCCATAGCCACTATTGGTTGAAATCAACTTTAGGAATACAACGTGAGTCCCCTCATGATACCAACATATCACATTAACCATTGAACACATCCAACCTAGAGGGAACCTTGGAAATTACCCATGTGATCTTACTTGCAATCTTAGCATCCACAAAATTTCGATCAAGAGAAGATAAGATGCTTCAATATTTTATTCTGCTATTAATGTGGTCATAAAACACATGTCAACGCTACCACAACTAGCACTTCATTTTTCCTTTTTCTGATGTGGATGTTGATTGTTTTGTGGCCATTCCATCCCAAGATAGAGATAGACCACCTAGAGTGACTACCTGGATTGTCTCACTTTGCTTTTGTTGTCTTTCCTGCACATTTGAAAGGTAACTAGAGATCTCCATACAATCTTATCAGTTTGATATATAATATCTTAGTCACATAAACCTAGATGTTCACTGTACTTAAAAAAGGCTACTCTATCTAGTAAACATAAGTGTCTTTTGACATAAAAAATAAAAATCACAACCATGGACAAGGTATGCTATTTACTTATTTGTAGTACTCAATATTTATGAATATGAACAACAACAAAGATGTACACAGAAAATGAATTCTATTTCTCACCTGATTCACTGCACAATACTTGCTTGGCATCTTAAATGAATCCTTCCCAAAGGTGCAGTCCAAGTATACACAATCCAAACAATCTCTGGATACCTTGCTGTTCTTCGAAGTCAACATACGGGGAAGTTTTGACAAACAATCAGAACTTAGCCTGCAATCTCCAGTATGGAGGACATTACCAAATTGGCCTTCAAAATAAAGCATTATGGCACCTGAAAAATACACATACTTATTACTAGTCATGCAAACTCAGATATATTTTTGCTTAACATTGTCTATCATTTGTATGAGTTTAGTAATTCACTTATCACTACCACACGCACTTCAATGTGTAAGGCATTAACTAGAACTCCTTATACTGAATTATGATGACCCACTTTTACCCAAATTCTATGTTGCCAATTCAGATTTGATTTTAAAGGAAAACCATATTTTTATGCGAGTTCAGAATAGTCAGTTATGGCCATAATTTGACTTAGGTAGCTGGGTATAGCCATCAAGTGAATTACAAGGAAAAATGTTTTGTTTAAGGCTAGCTTAGGTTATAGGTTAGGGCTCACAATTTGTTTGCGACTTTTTTGAATTTTTCATTTTAAAAAAAATGTTTTCCCATTCACTTCTTAGCCACAGATTTATCCTAGTTCACCTATGTGTATCCCGAAACTTGCTGTATACCTGCATTCCACAAGGACATGTATCCTGGTCATCCCCAATTTTTCCCATAATCTCCAAAGCAGCTCAAAATAAGAATAGAAAATTGTGATATGCCAGAGCACATCTAGACAACCCGCAGATGGTTGACAATGTCTAAAGACATCCCACCATCCTAAGGACATCTAAGAAATCCCTCAGTCTTGAAAATGTCTAGTCATCCCAATACAAAATCATATATTTGCATTTTTTTAAAACACTTCAATACATGGAAAAAAAGCTATTCCATGCCCCATACCTAACCCTGAAGTGCCTTAAAGCAAAAAGTACTATAAAGTCATATGTATTCTTTTCAATTCCTCTCTGCTGCCTACTAGGTTTTAGCTCTCATTCTCAACCACATGCAATTTAAGACATTCATGCTTTCAGTTCAAATTTCAGCAGCAGCAATTACATATTATTTCAAAAGAGAAAGGAAGAGACGCTGATCTACTATTTGCATTTCTGACCATTAAGGTAGGCTCTACACGGCTGCAATCAGAATTATTTTTCTATTTTTCATAAAAGCTAGGAAGTGTTTATATGTTTTTTTAAATTTGCTCTTGCAGACCATAGTTCTACAACACTTGCAACCCATGACAGTAAAAATTTCTTTGATCTTTCATCTTTGAGAATAAAAATGAAAAATAGTGATGACAACAAAATGGATACTAGTGCAGAAGTAAACCCAAAGGAAGTTGAAGGATTGGAGGTCCCCATTTTTCTGAAAATCCAAACACATTTGCTTCTACAGCATAAACAAACAATTTCATATTTAGTTTATCCTCTTCCAAGAATTTTGAAAAAGGTATTTTGAACTCCAAAAAGAACTTGCTGTAATTTCCAACCATTTTGAAAAATAATAAGATCAAGAATGCAAGGGTAACAAGCATTGTTTATGCAGTACTAGCAAAACTGATTTTCATGAGAGCTATAGAAAGGTTTGACATCATTTATTAGGTGAAAGTTGTCATGGGATTAGAAAATTTGGGGACATCATTGCAACAGCAGGTTGAAATAGCAAAGTTGGTTGCAGAGAGAGACAGAGATAAAGAGAGAACCAGTAATGTATCCATGCCATTGCCATCTATTTAGGAGCATTCCAACATATTAGCTGGAAAGGACTATAATAGAGCGAAAACTTAGTTACCCAGTTCACTGGAAATGTCTCCCGGACCAGCAGAAGTTCAAGCTGGTACCTGTTCCCGGTACTGTTCGACCTCTAGTCTGGGCAGGGTTTGATTTTCAGCCACCCAGTTCGAACCAACCCATTTCCCATTTGTACCCAGGCAGAGCAGTCACAAATCAGTCAAACTGATGTCAAACTTAGACAGTTTTTCAGCTCAAGGACAGGAGGGTTTATACAAATATAACATTTAAGTTTCTTTCTTATACTTTAAAAAAAATTGTATAAATGATGTCAGGATGTTAGAGATAGGTTTCAGCTTCATAGGAGTTAAAATGTAGATTCTAGATCTTGGGAGTTTTCAAAAAATTCCAGACTTAGCCAAATTTCAGGATTCAACATGCCTTCAGCAATGTTATCTTCCACAACCTGCCCTAGCCTTTTGAGGTCAAATTGAAGTTGGAACAAGGATTTTCTAATTATTCTAACTCATTTCCTCACAAATCACTTCGTTTCAATTCTATAATCTTGAAAGAATTTGCTCACGCCCAAAATTGCTCAAACTCACTCTTGGACTCGGAGAATTGAAAATTGCTACCACCTAAGAGGTTAAAACTAAGACCACTTAAGACTACCTCAAACATGTTGCCAAGAGAGAAATCTTTATAAGAGAAGTGAAGATTGAGAAGATGAAGAAGATAATCAAGAAGAAGAGTATGAATAAATTTTTACGCCATTAGTTGAACTTCAAGCAATAATACTTGATGTTATGATTTAATTTTAATGTTTTGAATCTTTGATGTTGAACTTGAAGTAGATGATGCTACAATGGTATGATCATGACTCGTGATTCTATGATTACAAATTTATGGTGTTTTTGTTGTTCAAATGTTTTTATGATACTATGTGATATTCTAATCTTTACTCATGCTTCTAGACTTCATAGACACACACACACATGTTTTTTTACTAACAAGCCCAAACCAGTGCAAACCACTTTTCAAAATTTTGCCGTACCGGCAAACCCAACTCAAATTGGTAGCTTAGAGTGAAATGAAAGTCACTTCTGGTAAAGGTGTAAAAGTACAGTAGCATAGTTAATCAAGGAATGTGGTTTTTGCTGTGTCTCATTTGGCATTGTTTGGATATTAAATTTACAGCTTATATTTTTTAGTTGAACAATTAATCAAAATTTGCACGTGCAATCCTGCTAAGAAATGATAAGGATAAAAACCATGTGTGTTTCCAAAATGAGTAACATACAGGAATTCTTTCAAAAACTGTTGCATAAGAAAGGAATTTTAAGGAACGCATTTATCTTACAAATATTTAATGGTAAAGAAGCTTTTCAATAAGAAATACATGTATTATAGGTTAACCTTGAGTACGAACATATAGTTTACAACTAACACGTGCTTGGTGAATCTATAGTATAATAACTCTGTGTACAGAATATGACAAATACAGGAGGCGCGTTTGCCTTCAAAACTTTGTTGATAACGCTTCTATGAGCAATGTTTATTAGTGATGCCCCTCAGGAGTACAAAAGAAAAGGATAATAAAAACAGAAACAAGTAGGTACGCACCCCCATCAAAACACAAGCAAGAAAACCTCAGAAAAAAAAGGCTACAAGCCAAAAACAAAACTCTAAAGTCACGCCGCCACTAATGCCTAGTAAATGGGTCCACTAGTTTACAGGCTTTAAACAAAAAAATATCTAAATGGCAAAAAGCAGCTAGTCGAAAATTCCCCATATTGATCGAAAGCAACTGCCATAGATAGCTATAAACATAGCTGGCACTCAACCCAAGACCCGGGATCAAGCTTACTACCAAATGAACGGGGAACTATCTTACTGTGCAATTGGCATTTAGCTCAAAGTTTCCCTTCTGCGGTTGAAAATTGGGTCGAATGAGACAACAGATGAAACATGCATTAAAGAGCGCGACTGATTACAAACCTGGACAGTGATTGGCACCAAATGCAGTAACAGTGAAAGACTGTTCATCATCATTAATTAACACAGGTTCTTCGACTTCCAGCTCCACAAACAGGCCCTCATCCAACTACAAACGCAGCAAAATCCTATCAGGCCAAAAAATAAAACCCAAAGTAACGATACAAGGCAATTGAGACCGATAACGAATGCATACAGACCGTGGGATAGCGAAGGAGAGTGATTTGTTTGGTAATAGAGGTGCAGTAGATGGGATATGATGCGTGGGACACAATTCCTGCACTGTGATCTTTGTGGGCATGTGTCAGAAAATGCCATTTCTTCCTTGCTGAATTCGGTGTCCATGTATCCACTGAAAAGGGGCATTTTTCCGGGAGTTCCACACCCATTTTTCCTCAACTGAATTGCAGGCCATGCACGAAAAGAAATGAATGTCAGGCAGGTAGTTTAAATTTCGAACCCCAGCCGACTACGTCAATTTTTACCCGCCTTATATGGTGGGGGTCCACTTCGACGCTATTGTAAAGGTGAAAATTGCGCTTAATAGTTTGCCTGGGTTCTAAATTTGCCTTGCCTTAAAATTTTATTTTTCCTGTCCATTAAAATTTCAATCAAGGATTAATTTTTTAGGCCTGCCACATAATGTGTTGGAATATCGTGTCATCAAATGAAATTATGTTTTGTTATGGTTTGTTTTTGAAATATAAAGCAACCAAAACTAGGGGGGTTGCCCTTACAAGCAAAAAGCTGGTAACCAGTACATTACTAGCAATGACCAACATCAAACAGAAAACTAACTAAAGCTTCAGAAAACTAAAGTTCCTTCAACTAGTAACAAAAAAGCACAATACTAGGAACAATTAAACTAAAAAGTCCAGAAGATCTAATACTACAGAAGTTCATCAAGATAACTGTTGGCATAACAACCCCAAGTCTTAAATACAGTTGGATGCCAGCAAAGCTAGAAATAGCAAATAAACATAAAAGTCTTGGATTCAAGAATCCCATTAAACTAAAAAACTCAATTTTCTTTTTTCTCCTTCCCCTTCACAGCCAGCAAAATCTGAGACCAATCATCAGCAAAGAATTTGAAGAGCAACTTATGGTCCTCTGTATCCATTCCCATATCCTCCTTTTCCTGTGCCAGGAGCTAGAGGGTGGTGGTCGCGGCGTGGGTGATTTGAGGGTAAATTTAGAGAAGGTAAAGAACCCTTCCTCTAAAACTTTAACCCTCTTCTCTAATTTGGCATACTACTCCACCTGCTCCTCGATCTCTTCCTTAGTTTCTGTTTCCACTTTTTTTGCTTCCTCCTTGGTTTTCTGGACTTGGATTTCATCCTGCAAAACCTTTGGATTAGTAAAAACCTTAAAAAATTTCTTGGCCAGGGATGAAATAATTATGGGGGAGGTATCCATTTTGTTGCTTTCTTCATAGAAGGCTATGGGCTGGAGGGAGAAGCTTGCAGTTATCTTATGAATTCATGCTTCTTTCCAACCCCCTCCTTACCTTCTTCTTCTTCCTCCTCCCTTTCTTCTTTATTATTTTCTAAGCTTTCCTCCTCAACCTCCTCCACCCTAAATCTGTTAGATTTATGTTTATGTCTTGCCTGGAATTGGGCAAGTCTTCCAGATCTCCTCCTTGCCTTACCTCCAGCCTCCTCCTCTAAATCCTCCTCATCCACCTCTACGGGTTTTTCAACTTCTATCTTTTTATTACCCTTTTGTTTTATAGCCGAATCAGGTTTTTTCTTTTTCTTGTTTTCCTGACAAGGGGAGGGGTGAGGGGTATGAATTTTAGTACCAATACTAGTGCTCGGGGGTGAATTCTGGCAGTGGTGCTGGTTGTCAACCACCACCACCCTCGGGGGACACAAGGCAAGGTGAAACTGGTAGGGCAGAAAATTAGGCCTTGATGGATTATAGTATAGTTTTGCCCTTTACTTCTCTTTTCCTTAATATCTGATACCATATCCTCAAGAGAATGTAGAAGATAAAACGGGATAGAAATGAAATCCCTATTTCTAAAATGATTTAACAAAGGGAAATGGTAGTAGTAACAGACACCAAACCTGCCCTCCAACGTCAGATATCTCATGAGAACCAAGCACACATCGTCCCATGGGGCTAGCAGCTTGTCCCTTTTAAACCCTCCTCTATATCGAACCAGCTCCTCATCTTCTGCAAATAAATTATTCATACTAACCTCGTCTGTGATTTTTGTGACCTTTCTCCATTTTTTCCCTTTCATTGAAAGGTCAGTCACCATTGCAATCACTTCCTCAATCACTTGGAAGATGATTCCATTAATGGTGACCTTGCGGTCATTCCACCCATTAACAAATTGGAGGGCACAATTCTCGTCAGACCCCGCCATCAACTGCATGTAGGGCAGAAAACCCCCTTCTTTTAGCAGAAACCAGGTGGCCATCCTATCTTTGAAGTTCTCTATCTTTGTGGGCTCCAGCCTATTTAGGTCCCCACCCATTTTGATTCCACCAATTTTCGCCTCCCCTTCTTCAGTAATGTGCATTTGAACTTCCTTTTCTATGATATCTCTGCAACTACTATTCGCCTTAAGCCCTTTAACAATAAACCAAAGGATTTTCCAGACCCGTGCTTGAGAAGTTTCAAAATCCCGTGCAATTTCATTATGAGATTCGTGATTGTATAGCATCATAATTTTCGCACCCCGAAAATCTCTGACAATCTAATAAATGATATCTTTCGTACTTTTAATTGGGGAGTAATTTGAAATCCATAATGTGTTACCATAATTATGAAATGACATCCTTCTTAATTTGCATTCACTCCTTTTTTTGTCTATACAGCCATGTCTTCTCATTTCCAATAGACCTTTGTTAAAATTAGTGGACTTCCTCACATAATTGCCAAAATTGGTCCTGACTCTAAATTTAATAATCATAATTAAATAATATTCCCGCCTCTTTCCTTGGTTATCAATGACTTAATATCATCATTTAGATCTACCATATTCCTCCAACATGTGATTGTCGTTGCTTTAAACCCCATAGCAACCGCCATGTCTACCACCTTATTTCCCTCCCTATAAATGTGCTACAGGTGGACTCTTTCCATCCCTTCTAAAGTTTGCTTAGTACCCATAATGATATTTTGAATATTATATCCTGGTTGGGAGGCTCCCTTGACCATATCAATGATTAATTTGGAATCCCCCTCAATTGTTATTTCCTTAATTTGCATTTCCCTAATCAGCTAGAGGCCCCAAAACAATACCATTGCCTCAGCCAGATTATTGCTTCCATTTCCCATTTTCCAAGCATAAAACAACAGCGCATCACCATTTCTGTCTCGCAGCACTCCTCCCATTGCTCCTATACCTCCTCTAGTAGCACCATTGAAATTCAGTTTATAATGTGAAAGGGTAGGTGGTCTCCATCTCGTTTGTTGTCTCTTCATCATTTTTGAGTTATCAAAGAGGAAAAAATCCTCATGACAACCCCATTTTTCAGCAATTAGTCATTCTTGTCTACTTGGTTCCTCCTTTGGCATCTTACATTTAGCCACTCTTAAATTTTCCTTCAACAATTTCTCCATTATTCCAAAGACTACCTCCACCGATTTATTCTCCTCCCTAGATATTATGTTATTTCATTCTTTCCATATGTGCCAGCATACATATGGTGGAGCAATCTTCCATAGAAAATTCAATCTAGGGTGAACAAAGGGACAACTCCAATTCTCCACAAATTGTCCCAGATTATCTTTCATAACCCAGTTCAACCCAAATCTCGCCTAGACCCTATTCCAGATTTCTAAGGAAAATTGGCATTCCAGAAATAGGTGAGTAATGGTTTCCTCCTTTTCCTTGCAGAGACAACAACCATTTGTAATATAAAAGCCTCTTCTTTTCAAATTGTCCAATGTTAAAATTTTGCCATGTTGAATTGTCCACCAAAAGAAATTAATTTTAGGAATAAGGTTACTAATCCAAACCTTACTCCATAATTGCAGGCAGTGATCCTTGCTAAATAGGTGTATGTAAGCTGATTTAACTGTAAAGCTACCACTTGGAGTTAAATTCCAAGCCGTAGTATCCTCTTGGAATAGTATAGGGAGTCTTTGTTCCCCAATCAACTCTTCCAATTCCTTGAGAAGTTGAATGTCCTCTTGGGAGTAAGTATCCTTATAAAGCTTCCTCCACTTCCTCCCCTGATCAATAAAATCTCCAACTTTACTTCCCACATCTTCTTTGAGCAACTCCATTAACCTTCTAAATTTGTTGAAAACCAGCGATTTCCCTCCCATCCACTTGTTTTCCCAAAATCTAATATTGAAACTATTTCCCACAATCCACCTTGTCCCTTCTCTTAATAATCCTCTACTTGTGACTATATTCATCCAGATTTTAGACCCTTCTGAGAGGTCATTATTAAATAGATTCCAATTGAAAGGGAAATTTGATAGGTATTTGGCTTTCATAATATTACCCCAATCTGTATTGTCTTCTCCCAATCTCCAGCCAATCTTCATTAGGAGAGCCTTGAAAGGTCTCGAAATCTTCTTGCTCCCAACCCCCCCTTATTTTTTAGTTTGCACACCTCCTCCCACTTGACTAAACTCATTTTATTTTTCTCCTTCGTTCCTGACCAGAGGAAGTTCCTTTGTATCTTCTCAATCTTCTCCACCATTTTTTGGTTAATTTTGAATAGGGACAAGAAATAAATGGGAATACCCTAGAGAGCAGCTGAAAGCAACTGTAGTTTTCCAGCATTGCTTAGTATCTTCCCTTTCCATCCTATACGTTTCCTCTGAATTCTCTCCAATATCGTGTTCCATAATTCATTAGTCACTTCTTTAGTGGTTAGTGGTAATTCAAGATAAGTATCCAGGAGGCTGGCTGATTTGCACTCCAGAATATTTCTTATCCTTCTTTGTAATGAGGCATCAGTATTAAAGAAATAAGTCTTACTCTTATGATAATTGACTTGTTGACCTGAGCTTTCTTCATAATTGCGTAGTATGGTCTTCCAAGCTTGAGCCTCTATAATTGAAGATTCTCCAAATAGGAATGTGTCATCAACAAATTGTTGGACATCAGTATCGGCTATAGTAGCAGGCTTAACCCCTTTAACACAACCAATATTCACAAGTTTATAGAAAGACCTCCCTGAAACTTCAACAATCATAATGAAGAGGTAGGGGGGGAAGTGGGTCACCCTACCTTAGTCCTTTCTCCACTCCAAAGTTGCCCCAAGGAGAACCATTTAGGAGAACAAAATATTGAACTGTGCTAACTATCATTTTGATCAGGTTTATAACTTTGTTACTAAACCCCACTTTTTCGAGCACTTCGTAAAGGAAGTCCCACTTAACCTTATCATAAGCCTTGGAGATATCTAATTTGAATGCCATCCCCGATTTTTTGTTTTTCTCCATTGAGTGAATAACCTCATGTGTGGTTATAGCCACATCTAAAATTTGTCTTCCTGGAACAAATCCTTTTTGTGGACTGCCAATTATTATTTCCAAAAAAGGCTTTATTTTGTTCACCAAGACTTTAGCAAATATCTTATAAATAGTGTTACATAAACTGATAGGTCTAAAATTCAGCAAGCACATTGGTGTGGGGATTTCAGGCACTAAAGTAATAAAGGTCTTATTGATCCTTTTTAGCATCTTTCCAGTTCTAAAAAAATCTCTAGTAGCCCAGACCAATTCAGACTTAACAACCTCCCTAAAATGCTGAAAGAATGTAGGGGGGAACCCATCTGGACCCGAAGCCTTATAAGCTTTTATAGAGAACACAACACATTTCACCTCCTCCTCTATGATATTGCCAAGAATGTGATTATTCTCTTCCATTCCTAGTACTTGTGGAATCGTATTAATCAAGCTTCTTCTGATCATCGAATTCGCAGCTTTATTGTCCTTGACATAGGCCTTGCCAAAGTATTCCACCGCATGTTTTTCCATCTCCTCTTGATCCTTAAAGACCCTTCCCCCTTCCCCATCAAGCCTGTTAATTATGTTTCTTCTTTTATGGTTAGAGGCTGATCTATGAAAGAAAGTAGTGTTCTTATCCCCTTCCTTAAGCCATTGAACTCTTGATCTTTGTTTCTGAAAAATTTCCTCCCTCAAGAGAATATCCTTCCACTTTTTTCTATACTTGTCCTCTTCCTAAGTTGCATTGTCTAGGTTGATCCCTTTTGCAATCTCCCCTTGGAGTTTTTAAAGCTTTTCCTCCACTTCACCTTTAGTTTTGAACAATTCACCAAGTGAATCCTTAGCCCAACTCTTCACATTCCTCCTTATGTTGCCAAGTTTTTGGATCAGTCTATACATTGCAATACCATCTATCCTTATATTCCATCAGTCTTGAACTCTCTCTTTGAATTCTGGGTGAGACTGCCACATTATTTATAATCTGAAAGGTTTCGGCCCACTTTTCAAACCATCCTCCCACAGGAAGATTACAGGGGAATGATCTAAAGTAGTTCTAGTAAGATTCTCAAGATGAGAGTTCCCAAGTCTATTCCAGTTCCCTGTCACCAATAACCTATCCAATCTAACTTGGATGAGGTCCTTTCCCTTTCTATTGTTAGTCCAAGTATATGGGTTCCCTCTTAGTTCCATATCTATAAAATCCATTCTACTCATAAATTCATTAAGGTCCTGCAAACTTTTTGGGCAATCCCTGTTTCCACCTTTTTTTTTTGAATGATACAGGGGGGTATTAAAATCTCCCATACACATCATTTGTTTATCCTTCAAATTTTTAGTAATCCTAGCCAATTTATCATATGTTTCCTTCCTTCCTAGTTTGCTATTAGAAGCATAGATATTGATCAACCCCCAACAATGAGTGCTAGAATGGAAATCAATAAAAATAAAAAATTTATCCTTCCAGACCTCAGTTCCCTTCATGGAGTTCGAACTCCACATAGTAGCAATACCCCCCGAGGCACCATCAGCATCTCTATGTAGATACTTAGCACATGACCAAATATGATTAACTATTTTATCAAAACTAGCACTAGACATTTTAGTTTCTTGTATTAAAACACAATCAACTTTTTCCTGAAATATGTATTGTTTTAGAGCATTTTGCTTCCGGGGGTTATTTAACCCCCTTAAATTCCAAGAGAGGAATTTCATTTCTTACCTCTAGTAACTGTCTCCAATGTAAGTTGCTTACCACTGGCCACATCCCTTGCTACTTGCTTTGTCCTGGTTGCTCTGCTAGTCAGTCTTCTAGCTGTCCCATAGGCTCCTACATCTAGTTTCCCTCCCCCCCCCCTCCTCTTCTTTTTCTAAACCTCCCATTCCACATTATCCTCATCATGTAATGAGGTAGGGCTAAGCTCCTTATCAGCCTTATCAATGCTTTCCATCAATTTTGTTGCGATCTCCGCTGGGGAAGCTTTAACCATCATTAATGGGGTACACACTTTCTCCTGAGTATCACCTCCTACAGCCATAATTTTCGGCTAGCTGTCACCTCCCTGAATTGCTGGGAAGCCAGGAAGAGGGTGGGGAATCATTTGTTATGGTTTGTTAGGATAGTATAATTGCATTATTTTTATCAATTATAAGATTTTATTTATTTCATTTCAAATTTAGTTAGTTTTAATTTAAAAAATATTTGTATTATAGATACACATGTTTTAGTGCTATTTTTTCAATTATTGTTATTATTGGAATAAAAATTTGTTATGTTGATAATGTGATCTTATTTAAAATTTTATGTTCACAATTGAATTTTGTTTTGCTTTCTTTTTATCTTTATTATTTTCTTGTTACAATTTTAAATATATATAGTGTTCAAAATATGTAGTATCTAAAATATAATAAGAATAAATTATATTTGGGGTTACTTCGCACAACTTTCTTATTGCTAGTCTTGTTGTTAAGGTATCTTATGTTTGAATTCTTCCACCACTCATTTTGGTTTCTTTGGTGGTGATCAAAAGTGATTATGTATTATCTATTAAATTGCATAAAATTGTGTATGTGTTTGTAATGACTTTATAAAATGCAAACTCTGCAATTTATGTGAATTTGGTTTGGGAAGCCTCAACTCCTGATAGGGTATTCATTTAGGAAAAATTCTTTGGTTTAACCAAGTATGTGACAAATGCTCTTCCCACTTGCAACTATTTCACTTTGGAAGCTGAAGGAATTGCTATCAGTGATAAGAATATAAATGCTCCGTGGGATGCCCTAAACTGTAGGAAACTTGATAAGTCATTTGCCCTCCAGTTAAAAACAAAGAATCATGTTGTGTTGGGATTCATGGGGATGTGGGCTAGTACGAAGTCAAAGGGCGCAAGAGTAAGCGATCCCTTAATCAGTAGAAGAGGAAATTTTGGATCATTTTGGTTTTCAACAACCCTCCTTTTGTGACAAGGGCAAACAAAATCCCATTAGAGAAAGGGTCCTCCACTCCTTGTGGCTCTTCAACTAGACAACCTCTTTATTGTTAAGATTTAAAGAGACATAAATATCAATTACATGCAAATAGATCCAATATCAAAAAACAATACTACATACAGAAGAGAACACAAGACATAAAGATTTAACGCGGTTCACCCGATCCCTGGGCTACATCCACCAAAAAATGAGTCCAATATTTTTATTATCTAGTGATTACAATCTATAATCCCTTACAGCTCAATATCAGTGCAAGAAGCTATTATCACATCATACCTTACTAACATTCCTAACCTGAAGCCATTTTATACAAGATTTTTGTAACTTACAAAACTAGGGTTAGAATAATTACAACATGTCGGTCCACAGGAAAATAGTCGAGAAAATAGGCCCCAAACCCCACTAAAGAATTATGGAGAGTGTACAATACTTCCTTGATTAGTCACTGCAAACTAACACTTATCATCCTCCACCCCTGATTTCACATAAGTAAGAGAGGCTTCCCAAGCTCTTGAATTTGTTGAGGATTCCATGTGAGTTATTACCCTTAGCAACTCTTAGAAGGTCCAAGCCTTTACAAACCCTAATTCTTAATAATGTATATATGACATGCCTTTGGGATTATTGTAAATCAAAAGACCTTTTTGTTAGATAGTATGGTACATGATCTTCAAGATATTGAATAGGGAAATGTCTAAAGGACTCCTTTGGTGACCAGGTAATTATTTCTTTCCTTGACCAATATTTCTTATTTGTTGATTATAATTTTGTGTATTTTTTGGTTAAATTACTATTTGGAAAGCGTACCTTCTTTAAGGGCTTCATCTCAAGTTTTATGGGTGGTCTTGTAATTTTGATCCTAGTAGATTTATTGATACTAAAGTGTTGAAATTGGTTTTGATCCCAAATCTTTTAATTGAGCTCCTTCATAGCCAAATTCTTTAGAAAATCAAAAACGTCTTGGGAGGCTTTCAAGGTCTTGAGGAAACAAATTCTCTCCTCAATCAAAGTGAAGATTTTAATAAATATGGAATGGAATAAAATGAAACTTGAACCAATTAGGCTTATAACTAACTAGTCATTCTACTAATTTTTTAATTTTTTTTCTAGATTTGTTTTAAGGAGGCATTTCTAGAAAAGAAAAGAAATTGGGCTTCCCTTACAGTTGCACCTATAAAAGATCTAGATCTCAAGCTCTTGTAGTAGAACAATTAAGGTTGGTGGGCTTTACAATTTTAGGAAAGTTTGTTTTCATATGAAAACAAATTCTCCACCTATTATACTTCATGTCTCTTCTCCGTTACTACAAGAGGGCAAAAGTATGGATAATGAAAGTAGGTTATAACCTTAATACCCCTAATATTTAGGAACGTAATCTCTCTCCCCTAAATGATGAAGCATACTTAAATCCAACCAAGGACCAAGGTGTCAATTTCAACATCAAAATTGATCAGTGTATGCCCCCTAAGAAGGATTCATTGGCACTTCTTTCCTCAAACCCTCTCTCGAAATTGGAGGGTCATAATATGTAGGTTTCTCCCAATATTGAGGTGTCAAGGAAAACTCCAAGTTAATGGATTCAAAACATTGATATTTTGTTTTGATTCCTTCACAAATAATCTCATTAATACTTTCACAAATGAGGTAGTGGAGGATGAGGAAATTAATTTCCAAAAACATGTTATAGTTGAAAAACTCCACAAACAGAGTGGGGATAATTACTCCGTGAATGACTTAGTTCAAGTTGCCAACAAGGAGCTTGACTCCCCAAACTATGTTAAACTACATAAGAAATGGGGAATAAAATCCTTATTGAAATTTAGAAATAGAGACGTTGAGGTAAAAGGTCAAATTAATCTTACCAATTTTTTTTGTAGGGAATTGGAAGATCCCTCCCAAGGAAAAATGAAGTTCTTCACTTGGAATGTTGAGGCCTTAATTGTTAGGATTAGAGGGGAAAAAATAACAATTACATGCAAATATAACCAATGTCAGAAAATAATAAAGCGCACATAAGATAATACAAGACACAAATATTTAACATAGTTCACCCAAAAACTGGGCTATGTCCACCAATAATGAGTCCAATATTCTTATTATCTAGTGATTACAAATTGATTACAATATGCAATCCCTTTCGACTCAATACCACTGCAAAAAGCTACTATCTCATCATACATTATAAAATCCCTAACCCTAAGTCATTTTATACAAGCTTTTTATCACTTACAAAATTAGGGCTATAGTATTTCAACCAATAGAAAAATAGCCCCCAATACCTTTTACAATAATAAAGTCATTTGAGTTTTCAAGGGTATCGCCCTCAAAAACCCCTGTAATGGGCACTTCCTCCAAACCCCCTGGAATATAAGAAGAAATTGTGCCAAATGTAGTAGGGAAAAATTAATCTTTGAGTCTGATTAGGCTCCACATAATAACAATCTCCTTGGAGATTGATTAGACTCCATAACAATAACCTCCCACTTGGAGACTAATCATAGCATTGCTAAACATGTAGCTCCTGTTGGAACGTAAGACCACTCTGGACTCTGTTGTTCTTTTATTTTGTTTAGTCTAGAAGACCAACCGAAGTTGAAGAGGAGTTCAACTTCTCCCTCGTCACTACCTTTGTAAGGATATGCATTGGATTATCATCTGTAAGTATATTTTCCAACTTTAATTGTCCATCATTCAGAACTAACCGAATGAAATGGTATCGCAACTATATGTGTTTTAGCTTTGAATGTAGAGAATAATTCTTCACAAGATGAATGACACTTTGGCTATCGGTTAAAAAATAATTGTCAATCTATGTGTGCCTCAACTCTTCCATAAAGAATTGAAGCCATATCTTCTCCTTTGTTGTCTCTGTAGCAGTAACATACTTTGCATCAATAGTGGATAAAACATTAACCTTTTGTAACAAAGAAAATATAAATCATTGTTGCCCCACCAACAATAAATACATATCTTGTAGTACTCTTCGTAGTATATAGAGCCATTTCCAAATCTAAGTCAATATATCTCTGTAAGTTTGTAGTAAATCCCCCCAAAGTGTAAACATTTA
Organism: Cupressus sempervirens; assembly: GCA_028749045.1. Lineage (NCBI taxonomy): Eukaryota > Viridiplantae > Streptophyta > Pinopsida > Cupressales > Cupressaceae > Cupressus > Cupressus sempervirens. Next base: position 585,022,095 of record CM053793.1, on the reverse strand, counting down.
CTGGAGGTTCCTCTCAAATATCTGAGAATCCATTTGACTGCATTCCAATGCTCAATCTCAGGATGACGTGCATATACTTGCTAACAACTCTCATTGCATGTGCAATATGTAGGCTAGTGTATATCATAGCATACATTAAAATTTCTATAGTTGAAGCATAAGGTACGCTGGATATTTTATTCTCCTCTCCATGTGTTTTTGGACACATCTCCTTAGTAAATTTCAAACAACCAAGCAAAGGTGTGCTAACAACTTTGACATTCTCCATACAAAAATGTTGCAACACCTTCTCAATATAATAAGCTTGAGATAACGTCACAAAGCCTATAACCAAAATCATCAATGTTAATCCAACAAATACACAATTCTTTGAGTTAGCTTGCACCTTGGTTCTATTTTTAGAATCTATGTGTGCAAATGCTTCACAATCAAAGGTTATAAGAAAAGAATAAGTTACCTTCTTACTAGTCCATGTTTCCTTTGGAATATGACAACTCAGAGAGGTTGAGGGACCTCTATTTATCAAATATACAATAGTATTGATAGCCTTTACCTACATGCTTGAGGGCATCCCAACATGTAACCTCATGCTCCTTGAACACTTCATAATTGTCATGTTCATACGTTCAGCCACTTCGTTTTTGTGTGGAGTCCTTGGAACAATTTTATGCCTATGAATACCATTAGAGGAATAATAATCTTCAGATTCTTTGTTGCAATACTCACCACCATTATCAGATGTGAGAGATTTTATTCTTTTACCAGTCTCATTCTCAACCAAGTATTTACATTTCTTAAAATTTTGAAATACATTGTCTAAGGAATAAATCCATACTTTCCTAGTTGCATCATCAATGAATGCAACATAATCATGAAAGCCACCAATAAAAGATACTTGAACTGCCCCCCCATACATTTGTATGCACAAGCTCTAATTTCTTATTTTTCTTTTCCTTCCCACTCTTCAGAAAACTCACTCTCATCTATTTTCCATAAATACAACTTTCACATTAATCCACATTGATACATTTAAGACCTGGTAAAACTTTCTTTGAATGAAGTAATTTCATACACTTTTCACTCATGTGCCCAAGTCTGTTATGTCATAGTGTTGTTTTAGAATCTACAACAATTGTTTGATGTTCTTCCTACTGAACAACAACAATTGCTCCTGAGCATTCATTTTTTTTCAAAACAATTAAAGTAAAATGAACAATATGACCTGTACAAAGATATAAGATGCCTACTTTCACAACTTTTTCTACTACTAAGGAAGCTTTTGAAACCTTCCATTTTTTTTCATTAAAATTAATTGTGCAACACTCATCGCCCAGTTTCTCTACTAAAATTAAATTCCTACTCAGCCTTGGAACATGTCTTACCTCTTGTAGTAGCCAATGATTTTTATTTTGCGACCTAATCTTAATTCTTCCCTTTCTGAAAATTGGACAAGGTTCATTATCTCCCAAATAAACTAGCCCAAAATCTCATTGGACATAATCAAGAAAATAACTTCTATGGTGAATAGCACAAAATAAAACCCTTGAATCTAAAACACATGAATCATCAATATTTTCTAAAGAAAGAAGCAAAGCATCATCTTCAAATTTATTACTTGCCACATTTACTTCCTTTGTTCCTTCTTATTTGTCTCCTTCATTATTCTTCCGAGCCCAACAATCTTCTTCTTATGACCCATTTTCCCATAATACCATAAATTTCTTGGTCCTCTCGATTGACACTTCTTTCCTTTTAATTTTCCTCTTGATTTCCCACAATTTGTAGAATTATTTCCTCTCTCATTCGTTATGTCTCCGCTTTGTGCATTCAAGACACTTCTTGATGTAGATATACTTGAGTTTTTCCTACAAATTTCATCACTCAAAATGACACCAACCACATTATCAAATTTGAGGGTATTAGAACCAAAAATAGAATTACATATGACAATTACCAAGTCATTTCAACTTTCAGGCAAAGAACACAAAATCAAGAGAGCCCTAGAATTTCTTCATAAAAATTTAACATTTACAAAAGATAACTGACTAGTAACTTAACTATATTAAATTCATTTAAATGATTAGCAATAAATCTACCTTCTACCATCTTCATATTAAATAAACGTTTCATGATCAATACCTTGTTTAAAGAGGAAGGTCTTTCATACAACTTTGCTAGGGTTTGCATCAACTCTTTCATCATCTTTTCTTTCATAACATTAAATTCCATTGATTGCGCTAGGCATAAATGAATATTCCAAGTGCCTTTGTATCCAAAATATCCCAGTCCTCATCTGTCATATTTACATCTTTCTTGGCCTTTCCTCCCAATGACCACCATAAATACTTATGATAAAGATAATCCTCCATTCACATTTTCCATAACTGAAAGTTATGCCCATCTAACTTCTCAACCTTAGCTTACCGTCATCTATCATTGCTCCGACTCAATCGTTAGACTCCCACTCGACCATGAAACCTTTCTACAAAAGAAAACTGAAATAACTAGACTCTGATACCACTTTTTAGGATTAGATAGACAAAAATAAGAATTACAAGCAAATATAACCAATATCAAAAAATAATAAAGGACATAGAAGACAACACAAGACACAAATATTTAACATGGTTCACCCAATTGTTGGGCTATATCCGCCAACACCGAGTCCAATATTCTTATTATCTAGTGATTACAACCTGATTACAATATGAAATCCCTTGCAATTCAATACCACTACAAGAAGCTACTATCTCATTGTGCATTATAAAATTCCTAACCCTAAGTTATTTTCTACAAGTTTTTGGCCGCTAACAAAATTAGGGTTGGAATATTCTAACTAATAGAAAATAACTCTTGACACCTTTTACAATAATAAATCCATTTGAGCTTTCAGGGGCACTTCCCTCAAACCCCCATAGAAAAATATGGGGGGAAATCATGTTGAATGAAGTAGGGAAAATTTGACCTATGAGTTTGATTAGGCTCCACATAATAACAATAATGCCCCTAACAAGCAACACTTAATAAACTATTGTATTAGCACTTCTAAACATGATATATTGCTAGTTCAAGAAACAAAATGGATTTAGAGGAGTTAGGACTCTTTAGAAGAAATTTGAGATTCAAGGAAATTTTTGGGAGCTCTACAAATAGAGCCTCGAGTTGTCTAGCTATCATTTGGGAACCTCACATAATCTCCCTTCAACCTCAAAGGATTGAACAAAATTGGATTAGTGTTTCTATGCCACTAATTTTAAACTTAATGTAAGTTTTTTATTAATAAGTATTTATGGTCCAACATGAATCCTTGATAAGCGTAGAACGTCACAAAAGGTGGACCGATATTTGCATTCCTCCAACCATATAAGTATCCTTGCAGAATATTTCAATGCAATCCTAAGAAATACCAAACAATAGGGATGATGAAATAACATCTTCCAAGATACTCTTGACTTTAATAACTAGATCAACAATTCTACATTATTGGGAATAAACACTAAAGATGATTCCTTTACTTGGAATAAAAAGAAATAGAGCTTCAGTCATATAGCTTAAAAAAAAAGGATAAATTCTTTCTTTTTGGCAGTCTTACTAACTTTAACTTCACTCCTGAATCTATACCCTCACTTTAAATGGCTCAGATCATTACCCAATATTATTAAATATAAACTTTGATTCTACCCCAAGAAGGTGTCCTTTTAAATTTGAGAATATGTGGCTTAAAATATGAATATTTAGTAGCAAAGATTGGAGAATGGTGGAAGGAGGCTAAAGTCATGGGTTCTAAATTATAAAAAATGGTCCAAAAAGTGAAAATTATAAAATGCAAACTTATCCAAAGGAATAAAGAACACTTTGGTAATATTTTTTATTCCAACCATGATTTGAAATCTCAACTTGAAGAATCAAATTCTAAAGTACTAAAGAAAGGAGTGAATGAGGATCTTTATCTTATGGAAAATAATGTAAGATTAAAATATGAGGATATGTTGGCTAAAGAGGAGATATCCTGGAAACCGAAATTGAGAGAAACTTGTTTGGTCAAAAGGGACATGAGGAATACCAAGTTTTTTCATAATAGTACAAAATAGAGAAGGTTTATTAATATAATAACTAAAATAAAGAGTAAGGACAACATTATACTAGAATATCCTTCTACCATATCATCTGAATCAATCAAGGTCTTAAAAGACATCTTAAACAATTGGAAAGGATCCCCAATTCGGTGTCAAGGCAAGATTGTATATAATATCCCAAACCTAATCCCTAAAGAACAAAACTAGGGCATGATGGCTTCCTTGCTCATTTCTTGTAGCCGTGCTAGTTGTTTATGGGTGATGAGATATATGAGGCCTTGGAAGGTGTTACAAATTTAGGAAGTCTACTTAAAGAAATCAATAACAAGTTTTTATCCCTTTCCCCTAAAAAGGACATGGTGGAAAGCTCCAGTTACTTCATACCGATTACCTCATGTAATACATTGTATAAGTTACTACTACAATAATTGCTAATAGAATTAAAAAACTTCTCCCAACCATCGCCACTGAAGAATGGATAGCTTTTTTCCCTAGAAGATTTATTTATAATAGAATTATTATTGCTAAGGAGGCCATACACTCCTTATAGAAAAGCATAAATTTGAGGATATTAATTAAGTTGGATATTAGTAAAGCTCATGATAAAGTAGATTGGTGATTCTCATAAAAATGCTTGAAATCCTTTGATCTCTCCAAATCTTGGATAAGTCTTGTCTATGAATGCATTTCCACTCTAAAAATATGTCCTTATTAATGGGTTTTTGGAAGGACTCTTCTCCACTTTCAGAGGCCTTTGGCAAGGGGATCCCATGTCCCTTTTTTTGTTCATTCTAATTGTAAAAGACCTAGGAAGGGCTATTTTTAAAACGATAAATCTTGGTCTTACAAAGGGACTTAATATAACTAGTGATATTGACCCCACTACTCATCTACAATTTATTGACGATACTATACTTTATGGCCAAGCTAATATCAAGAAAGCTAGAGATTTTAAAGGAGTAATGGATGATTATGCACTTGCCATAGGGCAAGAGATTGAAAAGGATAAATCAACACTATTCTTCTTCAATACCTCTAAGTAAATTGAGAAAGAGATATGTAAGGTCTTAAGCTTGAAAATGGGTAATCTCCCGAGTTAATACTTAGGATTGCCTCTAAACATTATTTTCTCTTCTTCTTTATGGGATGAGATGATTGGAAAAGTCAAGAAATAAACTAAATCTTGGAAAGGTAAATGGATTTCTTCAGCATGAAAAATTATGATGTTAAAATTGATCCTCTTAGAAATTCCTATTGACCAAATCTCTGTTATTTATCTTCCCACCCAAAAATGGGATCTTTTGAACAAACTAGTAGGAACCTTCTTTTGTAATTGATCTAAGGTTAAGCATAAACTTTATCTTTGTTAGTGAACATATTTTTCTTTTCACAAAACTATCCTCATAATGACTCCTCAATGCCAAAACAATAAGACAAAGTTATGTAACTAACAGCTAAGACATTTTCAATAGTTATGTGCAAACGCTCTTTGAGTTTTGACAAGAATGTACAACTCCCTTCTACTGATATGCAATGAATGTTGTACCATCGATGTGATTTTCACCATAAAGCATCGAAGGTACCAACATTCACCCATGGCCATGATGTAGATGTGAGGGAATTGAAATACATAAACTGAATGAATATAGGAAAATAACACAAAGCCTACTTCCCTCATACTAACATTAAAAAATTAAATATGTTGAATGACATGCATTCTTTCCCAAGGCAATTAATCCTCAAATCAAAGTTTTAGAATTTAATGCATGCACAACTAAATACATAAGCATGATGATTAAAATTATTCTCGCAAGACAAATCTAGATAGAATTTGAAGAAAATTTGAATGAATTCAAATATTTCAAAACATCATCTTCATTATTTCAAAATCCACAATAAACTATACATTACTAATTCCTAAAAATAAAACCATGCCCTTCTCTCCTATAGATCACAAAATCATAAAAATGCCCTCTCATGTAGCACATAAACTCTTGAAGAGAAGCAAAACCCTTTTCTATTGAAAATCCCTTACAATAAATAGTTATGAGGAGCTATCATTTAGTTTTATAGTTGAATCTTAAAATGAAACTTTAATAAGATTGTCATCGTTGGGATACCCATTTATGAAATTATAAACATAGTTTATAACATCATGAGCATATTTACTTTATACTAAATCCCTCTTTATACAACCAAGTGGCATTAAAACAAAATGAATATATACTTTATGTTGGGCGGATCAAAACTATTTTAGTAGTTAAATGGGGTCTAGGTATGGAAGGGCATAACTTTTTATCTCATCGTTGGATCTCCTTAATTTTTAGATATATTGGCACAATCCTAATTCTCCACATTTTCACTAGAGAAATTTCCAAAACAATGTCAGATTCAAAAGGTATTCACCATTATTTACAAGTCTATAAACCTATCACAAAAGTAGAATTGCTCGCACTCCCTCTTCATTAGATCACTGCCATATATCTTCACTCATGACATTATGATATTTGTGGGTCAATATTTCATTGGTGAAACCATAATTTGTGTTATCTATGCATTTTTTAATATTTTCACGAGGCATTAGGCTATGTCCATAAACCATGGTTGATACTCCATATGTGATTTCTTTGCAAGCCCCTTTTTATAATATTTTTTCATGCAATTTTTTTTGAATAGTGAGGCAAAATATACACTCTTGAATTTATTTTTATCTTACCAAATATTCCCAAATTTTCAAATTGATGCATATAGTTTCATAAACTTGTGAGTCATACGAATTTGAACCACTAAAATTATTCCTTTTTGAACTATCATTTTAAACTGGTGAACCATTGAACATGTTGAACCAATCTGAACCATGTCATACCTTGCTGAACTATATCTAAACCAAAATGAACCTATTTAATCCTATTGTTCATGCTTGTATGAACTGGATTGTACTAGTTGAACCAACTATACTTAGAATGAGCCACCTTAAACTCTGTTGAACCATCATGAACTAATATAAATTGGAATGAGCCCAATTGTACCTGTATGAACCTACTTGCACCAATTGGATCAGTTTGAACCACTAAACTTGGCCTTTGAACTTGATCTTTGAATCAGTAAACCTCTGCACTAAACTTGTGTACCTTGAACCTCTAAGTTTGAGCTTTGAACCATAAAATTGTGATTCTACATTAATGAACCAGTGACCTTTAAACTTGAACCATTAATTTTGAACCTTCAAACCTCAAACCTTTGGGTCCTTTGAACTCAACGAACCTCTTGAACCTATTTTTACCAGTTGAACCAATCGTAACTGGTTCAAAGTGGTTTGAGGCTTGTTCTTGAACCAAATTGGGTATGATGTGAACTAATTGGACCATATCAACCCAATTTAACAAGGTTCAAGAATCAAGGGAAATCCAAATTTTGAAATTTTTAATAGGGTCCATAGGGTTACTAATATTGGCTCTATAAGGGGACTATTTTTATTCGAAAATAGAGAACTCCAACTCTTTGGTTGAAAAGATGAGTGCCTAAAAACATTGGAAAATAGAGTCATAGCGAAATGGAATACATGGAGTTTCTTGCAAAGTGGGTGGAGGGGAGCAGAGCAACTACAAGCCAAAACTAAAGGCGAATAAAATAAAACCAACAAACCACACAAATTAGTGGCAAGCCTAATGCTTGGGCATTCTTTAAACTAACACTACACACAACAAAAATATGTTTAAAGTATGTACATAGGTAGGAAAAACCCCTACCATGATAACCAGAATCAAGAAGAACTTACATGAAGCCATTGACTAGTTGGGAGAAATAGGAGCCTTTCCAGAGCAGTGGATTGTGCCTCAATGAAGTACCCCAACAACAATGCTCTCTAGTGATCACTTCAATGTTGAATATCAAGATAATGGCACACAAAAATATGTTGACCAAGCACTCCTTCTTGAACAACCACATCACATTATAGCATTCTTTATTTTCCAAAGATTTATCCATAAAATCCATCAAGTCATACGTCATCTCTAACTGAAAAAATAATATTCAGGAACCTCTTTATGAGTTATAGAGCATGCCTCATGATCATTGTTGACAAGAGCACTTTTCTTCACATAATCATTTGCATCATGACCAATTTCAAAGAAATAAAATAGTTCAGCTAGCATAGGGTCAAATTTCACAATTAAATTTACTTTATCCCTATCAAGGATCAAGTCACAGTCTAACATGTAAAACATTTTATTCTTGTCTTTTACCATTGTATCATATGATTCAACCTTGTTTTCACAATTTAAACCAGAAAAACCACATGTGGAAGAATGAAAAGAGGACTTAATCAAAAGCATCTCATTTTCAGCTTGATCTGAATTAATACTTGAATCAATCTGAGAGAAGTCCTCTAGCTGAAGAGATGACAAGAATCTACCCAAGATTTCTTCTTCCTCAACAAGAAGAATGCCTTTCCACATTTTATCTGAGTGGTCTATAGGCCGAAGGTTAACCCTTCAATCTCTTTCATCCATAGGAGTTTCAGCGTGAGAAATTTTCCAACATGTAGTTTTACCTTATCATTACCATAATATTTTTTTTTTTAAATAGACAAGATTCTTCAATGAGTTGATCACAAATTTCAAAATATGAAGAATTACTTTCACCCATTTCATTACAAGTAAAAGATTCAAATTCCAGTGGCATGTTGTTCTTAAACCTTTCACAAATATGATGTTCTAGAACAAGATTATTATCATCACTTTCAAATTAGAAACCTTTTAAATTAGGAGAGAGGAAAGATTTAGATGCATCTTTATCATTTTTACCTAAGAGCTCTTGAGTGCTACCATGACCATTGAAGATTGCATAAATGTGAGAGATGAAGCAAGATGATATTACTGGAGGTTCTTCATCATCAACCATCAACTCTTCTTTTAGCCTTGCCACTTTTCTTTCAGACTCTTAGAGATCTTTGAGTTTGTGGAATCGTGCACAGAGGGTTTTCTACAAGATGGTGGACACATGATCATCTTCCAAGATGATGTTATCTCTGATAGCCTGTGAGATACTTTCTTTGCATCTATCCCATAAATAGTGCAACACCTTGTCATCTCTTCATTGAATTTCCATAGGGGTGGGATTAGGCTTTTACATTGTCACAATCTTTCTCTTCAACATGATGAGTTAATAAAGTTGGCAAGCCTGTATATACATATATAATATACAGACTAAGGAAATGAGTTAGGTACCAATCTTCATTTTTGTTTCTTGACAGAGTCACCAAAAATCTGTGAGCAAACTTCTTTTTACAAAACTATCCTTGGTATGACTCTTGAATGTCCAAACAAGAAGACAAAGTTTCACAACTAACAATTGAGACATTTGCAACAGTTATGTGCAGACACTCTTTAAATTTTAATAAGAAGACACAACTCCCTTCAATTGATATGCAATGAATGTTGTATGACTGATATGCTTTTCAAAAGAAAGAATCATAAGTACCAACATCTACTCATAGTCATGATATAGATGTGAGGGAATTGAAATACACAAATTGAATGAATATAGGAAAATAATAAAAATCCTACTTCCCTCATATTAACATTCAAAAACTAAATAAATTGAAAGGCACTCATTATTTCCCAAGGCAATTAATCCTCAAATGAAAGATTCAAAATCTAATGCATGCACAACCAAATGGATAAGCATGATGACGAAAATGATTCCCATGAGACAAAGCTAGATAGAATATGAAGAAAATGCAAATGAGTTCAAAGATTTCAAAACATTGTTTTGTTTATTTCAAAATCCATAATAAAGTATACATTACTAATGTCAGAAAAGAAAACCATGCCCTTCTCCTATAGAAAATAGACCCTTGAAGAGAAGAGAAACCCTTTTCTCTTGAAAGTACCTTACAATAAATAGTTATGAGGAGATATCATTCAATTTTATAATTGAATCTTAAAATGAAATTTTAATAAGATTGTCATCTTTGGGATACCCATTTATGAAATTATAAACATAGCTTATAACATCATGAGCATATTTCTTTATACCATATCCCTCTTTATACAACCAAGTGGCATTAAAATAAATTGAATATATACTTTATGTTGGGAGGATCAAAATATTTTTGGCAGTTAAATGGGGTCTAGTTATGGGGGGTTATAACTTTTTCTTCCACTGTTGGATCTCCTTCATTTTCAAATACCTTGGCGCAATCCCAATTCTCCATTAATGATCGGGGTGATTTTCAAAACAATGTCAAATTCATAAGGTATTCACCATTGTTTGCAGGTCTATAAAACTGTAACAAATTTTGAATTGTTCACACTCCCTCTTCATTAGATCACTGCCGCATATGTTTACTCATAGAATTGTGACATTTGTGAGTTAAGATTTGATTGATGAAACCATAATTTGTGTTATCATATGCATATTTCAAAATTGTCATGATGCATTAGGATATGTCCATAAACCATGGTTCATTCTCCATATGTGATTTCTCTACAAGCCTCTTTTTATAATATTTGTTTATGCAAACTTTATCGGGTGGTGAGGAAAAATATATACTCTTGAATTTAATTTTTATCTTACCAAAAATTACAAAATTTAAAATTGATGCATATAGGTTCGTAAACTTGTGAGTTATATGAATTTGAACCACTAAATTTGTTCCTTTTTGAATTGTCATTTTAAACTGTCAAACCATTGAACATGTTAAACCAATCTAAACCATGTCATACCTTGTTGAACTATATTTGAACCAAAATGAACCTGTTTAAAACTATTGAACTAGCTTGAATTGATTCATGCATGTGTGAACTTGATTGTACTAATTATACCAATTATACCTAGAATGAGCTATCTTAAACCCTGTTGAACCATCATGAACTAATATGAACCGGATTGAACCCAATTGTACCTGCCTACATGAATTGCACTAATTTGAACCACTAAGCTTGGCCTTCAAACTTGATCTTTGAATAACTGAACCTCTACATTGAACCTATGTACCTTGAACCTCTGAGTTTGAGCCTTGAACCATGAAATTGCTCTTTTACATTGATGAACCAATGAACTTTAAACTTGAACCATGCATTTTGAACCTTTGAACCTCAAACCTTTGGGCCCTTAGACTTAATGAAACTCGTGAACCTAATTGTACCAGTTGAACCAGTCTTAATTGGTTCAAAATAGTTTGAGGCTTGTTCCTAAACCAAACTAGGTATGATGTGAACTAACTGGACCATATCAACCCAACTCGACGAGGTTCAAGAATCAAGGGAAATCCAAATTTTGAAATTATTAATGGGGTCCATAGGATTACTAACAATCTTCTAGTATAGGATAAAATTTCTAGACCTTCTAAGGAGAGAGGTTTCAATATAAAAAAATATTAAGGACCAAGGGATAGTTCTAGGGGAAAAACTAGTATGGAAAATGTGTAAAGTTCCCCATTTAAAATGAGTTAGGATTTTTAATAAAAAATATTTTAAGAACCATATCCTAAACCCCCTAAGGGGATGAATGATATGGAATTTTATGTTGGACTGTAAGCCTATAATCCAAGAAAAGTTAACTTGGAGTTTCAAGGATGGGCAAAGGGCCCATTTTTGGACTACCTCATGTGAAGGCTATGAATAAATTAGTGAAATAGTTGACTTAGGGATCAAAATATTCATCTTGGAAGACCATTGAGGCATTTATGTTAAAGATTATATTGAAGTAGATGAAGATTTATCAAAGGGATGGAAATGGATATATTTTTCCACCTTTGATTTTTTTTTGCCAAGGAGAAAAGTACCTTGGATAAGATCTTTTTAGAGAGATGATATCTTATATTCTAAATAAGGATAAGCTTGTATGGGATGGTTCTAAAATGGGGAACTATAACTCAAAGTATGGCTATAACTATCTTTGTAGAAAGAAGATCAAACGCAATTAACATACCTTAACAACTAAGTTGGGATAGTTTATGTGTCCCTAAATTGAGAATATTCCCATGGCTTCTCTACATAAAAAAATACTAACCTATGATAAATTAAGAATGATGGGATATCGAGGGACAAGAAGATGCCCCTTGTGTGAGAATGCTAAATAAGATGTTGACCACATGCTTTTGGGATGTGACTACTCAAGCAGCTATTGGCAATAGTGGCTTATAAATTAGGCATTATGTTTGCCTTGCCTAATACTACCCTAAGCATGTTTCTATCATGGCCTCTTTTAAAACATAATTATATAATCAAGGTTTTATGGATAGTTAACCCATGAATTATAAATTAGGAGCCAAGGGAAGAAATAAATTGGAGTATTTTTTTAAATAATGAAAATGGGATGAGATCAACTTATTATAAAAATTGAAGCTTTAATCTTAGAGACCCTTAATAGTAAAATTTCTAAACTGAATAATTTGAAAGGGACTATGACTCCTTGGGATGGGGAAATGAGAAATATGTGAATTGGTTTAAAAATTCCTCCCTTGTTTGGTTAGGGGTAGGTGAGGTGGGGGGATGGTAGCAAACAAAAAAATTAACATGTGTTTGGAGACCCCAACATTTGAGTGGCTTAAACTCAACATGATGGGGCCTCTAGGGTGAATACATGACTAGTAGGAATAGGATTTTGCATCCATGACAGCCTGGTAGAGCAAGATTAGAAAAGCCTATAGGATTGGCCTCGAACAATGAGGCTAAACTTAGTGCTTCATTTGAGGACTTGTTGCTTATCTCTAAGCTAGGGATCAAAAACTTGGAAATTAAAAGAGACTTCACTATTATTATTAATTCTCTAAGAAAGAAATCCATGCCTAATTGAAGACTTGAAGCTCTATTAGCAAGAGACTTACTTCACTATGTCCTTGAAAATCTTAACCATTAACCACATCTACAAAGAAGGTAATAGAAAGACTAATGGACTAGCTAATAAAGAGGCAAATAGGATAATCATTCTCCCTATATTAACGAATCACTAACTAATGGTAAAATCCTTAATGCCTAGTAAGAACTAGCTCTAATATTTTAAACTTCTGGCTTATACAGTATCTCTATGAATAGATAATGGTATTTTTCCTTACTAAATCTTTAAAACATATCAATATTCAGACCTATCAACTTTCTTGAACTGCTAGTACATTAACATATTAATTGAGCAATAGCTATTATATATATATATATAATTCAATCCTTTTGGAACTTACATTGTCAATCTATTATGTCTTATCTCTACCACAATCAATTCTTGTTAATACTAGTTAACACAAGACAAGAAGTAACTCAAAACTCACTCCCAAGCTACCCTTGTTAGAATCACACATGGAAGCCAACATAATATAGGAGAAACCATGAGAAATTATATAGATTTCAAGGGAGATATTATGAGACAATCTTCTCTTAACATGTCATGGATAAGGCTTACCTAGTTGCAGCCATATACATTCAAATTAAAATATACGAGCTTAAAAGCTTGGGATTATAGAGCCAAATATTGTTATCTTTATTCTATTTAAATTCATTCTTCCCTTCCTAATTCTAGATCTCAAAATATATAGCCAATAAGACCACAAGTTGGCATGTTAGATATATATTAAAAAATATAGGTACTTCCCTAAAGGAGAAATCAGTGACCTTACAATTTAACAAATTAACATTTGCGAGGCAAAAGATAGGTCTACACATCATCCAAGAAGATATCCCCAAGGCTACAAAAATCCCTAATACCACATGTAACCTCGCCGAAGCCAAACCCACATGTTACTTGAGCTTCTAGGTGTAGACACCCAAAAATGGACACGCTTGTGACTTAACATATTTTTGTTGATTATTTCGTCTATTAATTAATAATTATTTAATTATTAATTAATCATATTTATTCCTCTATAATCCAATCTTCAAATTATTTTATTTTTTTATAATATTAATGAAATTATTATTATTATTTAATTAATCAACTTTAATTAATCAAAAGTAATTTCTAAAATCTCTCAATTTAAGTAATTATCATTATTATTTCAATTAGCTAACTTATTAATTTTAATTAAATTAATTTAAGTTGATTTCATCTCAATTTTCACTAATTTCAATTTCATATTAATTCCATTTAATTTTAACTAATTCCATCTTTCTAATTTGATTGATTTTTTAATTCAATTAAATCTGAAAAATTTTGAAAAAATAAATTGATGAGGAATTATCAATTTCCAAAGTCAAAAAAATCCTCACAAACTTAAAATTTATTTTTCCTGAAAAATCCAAAATCATAAATGATTTCAAAGTTTCCATTTTCAAATTTTGGAAACTTTCTCTCCAAAAATTGAAAATATCTAGAGTTTATCTTCTCCTTTGTTAGTTTAAAATTGGAAAATTTCTAAGTTCTCTTCAATCTTATCTCTTCTTGTCCATTGATCCTGATTTTCTATATAAGTAACCATTACCCCCCCTCTCTCTCAATCAAGTATCAAAGCTCTATCAAAATTTCTATCATTTATCATCATAACATTTTATCACCTTTCTCAGAGCTCAGAGTCAAAGTGCTGCCAAAATCACAATTGAGTGCACACTTCATATGAACAAAGGGAAACAACAGAGGCTCGAAGGGTTTATCAGTTTGCATGTGTTTATTTATTTGTACATTATGTATGATAGTTACTCTTTCATTTATGTTGTTCGTAGGGTTAACTGTATTTATTATTTTAGTATTGTAATTTAATCGACACTATTATTAGTTTGTTTGGGTCTTGCATATTTCCCCTATGACATTTTGGTGAACCCAATGCGAAACACTTGAATTCACAAACCTACTTGCATGCATGTGTTGGTTGAATTAAATATTTAGTTTTGCACATGTATTTATTTTGCAAGTATTTCATTCTTAGATGATGGAAAGAGTCAAATAGATTAATCATCTTTTTCCTTCACTCGCATTTGACAACCCCAGCAACACCAAATTATAAAGTTTCAAAGCTTTAGTCGTATCTCTCAAATGATATAGATTTTCTCTTTAAATTATTATCGCAGGTTTCCTCTGATATATAGAAACAATTTTTTTGAATTCTTTTAATTTTTTTAATATTTTAAAAATTATTTTTCCTAAAAATTAAATCTAGGTGCAAATTAGAGAATCCTTCTGAAACTCTTACATTTCTTGAAAGGTCTTAAAATTATAGAGGGGTCTATTCTATATGATTTTATTTTTTATGACAACTAATAGACAAAATAAATAGATCTTTGAAAACTGGCGTGTTTTGACAAATTGAATCCCTAAAGCACAAATGAGCATACTTTTCACAAATTCTTACATTTTTGGAAAGATAATTGATTTTTAATATGGGTTTGTTCTTTCCATTTATTTTCTTTTAGAATATAAATGTATCTAAAACTTACATATTTATGACTATGCCAAAATCACAAAAAAAAATCAAGATAAATATGGAGTAAAAATTCAATCTATGTGCTTATCCTTTCTAAAGTTCATTGGTTTCTATTTCATGTTTATATCCTTCACTTTTGTGGTCTAATGTTGGACTAACATTTTTTAAAGTTGTTGTGGATGCTAAGGAGTTGGAACGATCACCACTAGGTGAGTATAAAAAAAAGAGTAAAAACCAAAGAAATTTCAAAAATGTGCCTAGTCATTGCTAGCTTCAAATAAGGTAATCCCGATGTCATTAATTTTTCTTAAATCATGGCATTCAAAGTTCAAAACCTAGCTAAGTAGAAGACACTAACTTCTTATACTCACTCATTTTTAAGCATATGTGACTAGAATGCCAAACATGCCAAGGATTTCAATTGAAAGCACTTTGGGAAATGAACAAACACACTAACATTTACAACCTACATTTGTCACTTTTTAAAGGTTGTAAATAAACTTTGTTTATTGTGTATGGAGGTGAAAAGTAATAGGAATGTGCTCTCACCATTTTTGGAGTGATCAAATTCCCTGACCTACTTTTCATTCCATTTCTTTGCTTTAATGAATGTGCTAGTTGAAATAGAGCAATAAAAGGGCATGCCTCCTAGGTTCTTTAGCATAGCCACAAAGAGGGACGACCCTAAGTGAGATACAAAATTGCCTTAGTTGCAGTTGATCCAACTCACTCTAAAACAAAAGGCTTGTCATCCTTTATGGGGTTCAAGCCAAGGAGCATTGTAATATCTTTCCTCCAGTAGTCCTCATGGATTGTGCAAAACTTCCTTGGCACTCGTGGGAAGCTCTCTTAATCGAGAGGTAAAAGCAAGGCTCCTTGAATAGATCATTTGATGAAATCTTGGTTAATTAGGAAAGCCCTCCTTTTTAGCCACGTCGAACCAAATCGACCTTAGGTAGATTGTCTGGAACCTATTCTTGCACAAGACTTGTCAAAATAATCTAGAACATACACTTAATGTTTATCTCTCAAGACTATTGATTGGAGTGAGTGTTGTGCTTGTTTACTTTGTTGTTAAATTCAAAATTGATGTTATAAGTGTCATCAAACTACCTTCAAATCACATTTCAAGTTTCACCATCAAGGATCTTGTAATGTCCCCTTTCTAGCATTCATAGCATGATGTTGTCGTTAGCCTATTTCCCCACAGTCTCGTAGGCTAACTAGGACATTAAAGGGACTTAGAGGCCATTTGGCCTAGACAATTTCAGTTGCAGGTCTTTCTGAGGGGTTCTGGGGCAACTTTGGGCATACTTACTATTTATAGTAAGTCATCTTGGACATGGCCGGACATTCAGTCACAGTGGTATGTCGATGGTAATTGTTTAAAATCGACAGGAAAACTTATTTATCATTGATAAGATTTGTTATGCATTGATAAAGCCATTTTATAAAGTTAAATTTAAATATTTAACTTTATTAATGCATAGACTATAGTTTGTGGAAAATATTTAAATTAAAAGAGTTCCCTTTATTTTTATAACACATTGGAGACATAAGGTACATAAAGGGAGTTATGTTTTATCCCACATTGAGAAAATGAAGGATTGAGCTCTTGTGAGAACACTATAAAAGAAATGGAAGAGCTTTTTTTTGTATGCTTGGATGAAGATTAATGTTATGTTGCTGGATATCTGATTATCGGGCTTGGAGGACGGAATCCCTCTTTGCTAGCATTCTCTTCACTGTTGGAAGACACAGTCAGGAGAATCAATGGTGTTTTCACTTCAGGAAACACACTGGGTTTCATTTGGGGTGTTCGCATAAAGAAATTTACAAGGGTTTGAGGTGCAGATCTGAAGTTAGTTATTGCTATAGTGCTGCATGAACAATATTTTGCTACAGTCGGCATGAACAATATTTTGCTACAGTACGACGTGAACAGTGTTGGTATCAAGTTTACTTGTTTTTTCGACTGATTAGAAGTTTGGAGGGTTGCCGACTACATCTGCAAAATACTACGGCAACTAATTCCAAGTTTCTTCTGTCAATTTTTGATACTTTGCATAATAATTGTTGAATACAAGTCTGAATAGTTGTTGCAGCCTTTAAGGTAGCTGTAAGTGCACATCTACATTTAAAAATCACCCTTTTATCAGCAGATTGAAAGAGTTTCCAGATTTTTCATATAATGTTGAATGTGTGCCAAGTGTTTGTGAAAATGTTATGATGTGTATTATGCATTTTAATGTCACTTCATAGTTGTTCGTAAATCTACTCATTGGAAAGCAATTTATTGAGGAAATCAGCTTTATGAGTTTGCATACAAAGTGTTTGACAATATTCCTTAAGTTAAATTTCTACAAGTCAAAGTTCAAATCAAGGGAGGATATTACAGTGGTATCAGAGCTATAAGTCCTGCCATCCTGTGGAGGTCTTATAGGAAATTTGGAACTGGTGGATAGAGGGGAAAGTGTTTGATGAAATGTCAAAACACTAAAATCAGAGCATTTATGTTTGAGCATGCGACAGGGGCCTTATAATTTCTGCAATACCAGAGCAAGACAAAGTAGGAGTTCAGACCTGCAAAGCAAACAGTCTAGTTCATCCATACAGGGGGGTATAGAATCTAGTCATACAGACACAGCGGAGGTATTCTTTGATCAAGACAGCAATATGGGTGACCGAGATGACAGGAATACAAGATTAGGTGGAGGCGGGAATGCCGGTCCAGAGCCTGGAGAGGAAAGATTCTTATAGTTATTAGAGACCTTGGTACAGGCTCAGCGAGTAGCAGAACAAAGGGCACAGGAACAGAATCAGAGATTGGATCTTATGATGCAGATGATGGCTCGTCAAATGGGGTTGAATGCTAACATGGGTGGAGGAAATAATCAAAATGGTAACAATCATAATGGAAATGATCAGGATGGGACACATAATGGAGATGAACAAGTTGGGAACAATTTTGGTCATGCACCCCAGCTCATGCACCCCAGTGAGCTAGGACAGTGAGTTCAAGGCCCATGATTCCTACATTTCCTCCTAGAGCTCCATAGCAGCTCATACCAGAGCCCCAGATTATTGATATATAGGACCAGTTGAGGAGAGATTGGGAAGCCGGAGGGCCAGATTTTACTGCTGCAATTACCTTTAGGGAGTATATGGATGTGCGGATGAAACATATGCCACGTGGACATGACAGGAACCAGAGCTATGAGCTACGAAAGAAAGTAGGGAGACTTGAGTTACCGTATTATGATGGCTCAGGAAAGTCTACAGCAAGAGCTTGGGTTCAAAAGCTTGACCCATACTTTCAATTGAACCCTATGCCCAAGGAAGAAGCTATTAAGTACGCAACAATTCATCTGGATGGGTTAGCACACGAGTGGTGGCATCATGGTATGGTCACTATGGGACATGCACACATTACCTCATATGTGGAGTTTACAGAGAGGCTGATTGAATGTTTTGATAGGAAGGATCCAGAACTCCATTTCAAGGAGTTAGCTCAGCTTAAACAGTGGGGATCATTGGAAACATACATTTCAGAGTTTCAGAAACTTGCAGTGTTAGTAATAGATGTATCTGAACGGAGGATACTAGTTCTATTTATGGATGGGTTAGCTGATCCGTTGAGAGGGTGGATTAAAGCTCTCAACCCTCCCACTTTGCAGGAAGCCATTAAGAAATCTCGTGACATGGATTCCTCTTCATCTTCAAAAAATAAATTCCAGGCAAAGAGTTTCCCTTCAAGGAAAGATAAGGACAGGAAACCTTTTCATAAAGAGGTTCAGCCAGCTAAGGAGGAAAGTAAGAGGTTGGACAATGAGACACTTAATGATCTCAGGAAGAAAAAGCTTTGTTTTCATTGCAAGGAGCCTTGGGATTTTTCACATAAGTGTCCATTGAAAGAAAAAGCAAAGCAGATGGAGTACTTTTCAGCCGAAGAGTCAGTAGATGGAGATTCAGAGTAGTCATCCGAATCAGATGAAGATGATGATAGTTCTTCACAGGAGGAAGCACGCGGTGATAGCACGATAGCTCAGTTGTCAAGTATACAGGAGGCCGTCACTTTCAGAGTTAGGGGAACCTTGGATGGACAAAGAGTTGTGGCACTCATTGATACAGGGGCGACACATAACTTCATTGATGAGAAGTTTGTGACACGCAGAGGGCTACATACAGAGGAGAATAGGGGATTTAAGGTGATGGTTGCTGATGGCTTCAAAATTGAATGTACCAAGAAAATCTCCAACTTGCAGCTTCGTTTGGGAGATTATGACATGACAGGAGATTTCTTTGTGGTCAACATTGGTGATCAGGATATGGTGCTTGGGATGAACTGGATGAAGTCTCTGACAGAGTTTACATTTAACCTTGAGAAAATGGAAATGAGGTTTGAGGCAAATGGTAAGAAGATAGTGCTCAGAGGTTTGTCAGATGGGAGACTTCGAGTGGTGTCACTCAAGCGGATGCAGAGTTTCTTTAGACATGATCAGGTGTAGTGGGCAACAGAGTTTAGAGTAATGCCTGAGATGACAGAGCAACATAAACAAGAGTATCCACCTGATGTACAAAAAATAATAACCAAACATACTAAGGTGTTTGGTGAGATACCTCCAGGGAGACCCCCGGATAGGGGAATCGAGCATGTTATTGAATTAGAGGAAGGGGCTAAGCCAGTTATCATGACACCTTACCACCATCCGAAGAGATGTAAGGATGAAATAGAAAAGGCAATTAAGGAGTTGATTGACATGGGGCACATACGACCAAGCAAAAGTCCTTTCACTTCTTCAGTAGTATTGGTGAAGAAGAAGGACGGTACAATGAGGATGTGCATTGATTATAGGGAGCTAAACAAGAAGACAATCAAGAACCGATACCCTATCCCGCGCATCGATGAGCTTATTGATGAATTGCATGGTGCATGCTACTTCTCCAAGATTGATTTGAGATCCGACTACCATCAGATATGGGTTAGAGAGGTGGATGTGGAGAAGACTGCTTTTAGATGCCACTATGGACATTTTGAGTTCTTAGTCATGCCCTTTGGGTTGACAAATGCCCCTGCCACTTTCCAGTCCTGTATGAATAGAGTGTTCAGAGATCAGTTGAGGAAGTTTGTGTTGATATTTTTTGATGATATACTGATATACAATCGTACTTGGGAGGAATATTTGAAGCATATTGATACAGTGCTCAGTATTCTAGAGAGGGAGTCATTATATGCCAAGATGAGTAAATGTGAGTTTGGGATGACAGAGTTGCTCTATCTAGGGCATATTATTAGTGCAGGAAGTGTTCGGGTTGACCCAGACAAGATCAGGGCCATTCTGTATTGGCCACCACCGAGGAACACTTCACAACTCAAGGGATTTCTCGGGCTTTGTGGGTTCTACCGCAGATTTGTGAAGGGATTTTCACAGATAGCAGCACCACTTACAGATTTGACACGGAAAGATAGTTTTAAGTGGTCAGAGAGGGCTCAGGATTGTTTTGACAGGTTTAAGGAGCTGATGAGTACATGTCCTGTTTTAGCCATTCCAGATTTCACCAGGCCCTTTGAGCTATAGTGTGATGCCTCGGGAGAGGGCATAGGAGCTGTTCTCATGCAAGACAAACATCCCATCGCATATGAGAGTAGAAAATTATGAGGTGTGGAGAGAACCTACAACATCTACGACAAAGAGATGCTAGCAATCATGCACGCGCTAGCTAAGTTCAGGCAGTACTTAGTGGGAAGTCGGTTCACAGTAAAAACAGATCATAATAGCTTGAAACATTTCCTTGGACAGAAGGACCTTAACGACAGGCAACAGAAATGGGTGAGTAAATTACAGGCCTATGATTTCGACATAGCCTATGTCAAAGGGAAGAAAAATATTGTTGCAGATGCTTTATCTAGAA
The DNA here is from genome assembly GCA_028749045.1 of Cupressus sempervirens. Taxonomy (NCBI): domain Eukaryota; kingdom Viridiplantae; phylum Streptophyta; class Pinopsida; order Cupressales; family Cupressaceae; genus Cupressus; species Cupressus sempervirens. Next base: position 585,000,753 of record CM053793.1, on the reverse strand, counting down.
GGCCTCATTTGCTTGTTGTTGGGATAGTCAGGGATGATTGGAGAGAGATGATCTTGGTAGAATATGCTAAGGATAGTTGGGCATCTAGCATTATTGAGGGAGCTATTCAAGATAGTCGATACACTATCGTAAATGATCTGATCATCTACAAGGAAAGGATTTATTTAATACCCGGGTCTGCTATGAAGCAGAAGATTTTGAGGGCATTTCATGATTCACCAATGGCAGGACATCCTGGATTCTTTAAGACATATCGACAGGTGAGAGAGCGCTTCACTTGGAAAGGACTCAAATCAGAGGTGCTTTAGTTTGTGAGGGAATGCCCTGTGTGTCAGTAGAACAAACAGGAACATTCTTTTTCGAGTGGTTTACTACAGCCCCTACCCATACCAGAGAAGAAGTGGGATAGAATTTCCATGGATTTTATCATAGGCCTCCCCAAGGCACAGGGTCAGGATTGTATCTTTGTTGTGGTAGACAGATTGACGAAATTTGCACATTTCTTTGCAATTTCGTCTACATATTCAGCAGCACAAACAATAGAACTATTTTTTCGAGAGGTATTTAGACTACATGGGATACCACGGAGCATAGTCAGTGACAGAGACAATAGATTTATGAGCCACTTTTGGCAGGAGTTGTTTAGGTTATGTGGAACAGAGCTCACTCCGAGTACCAGCTACCGCCCCCAAACTGATGGGCAGATAGAGACAGTGAACAAATGGGTTGAGGGGTACCTTCGAAACTACATTGCAGGAGAGCATAAGGCTTGGGTGAAGTGGCTACATCTAGGGGAGTACTGCTATAATATCTCTTTTCATATGTCTATTCAAATGTCCCTTTTTATGGCACTGTACGGGTATGATGCTCCTAATTTTTTGGATTTTTTATTTGGGGACAGCAGGGTGCCTAAGGCCAAGGATACTTTGCAGGAGTGCCAGGACATTATGCGATCCTTGAAGGAAAATTTGCAAAAAGCACAAAATCAGCAGAAGCAATATGCTGATCAGCACAGGGTTGAGAGGTCTTTTGAGGTGGGAGATATGGTGTACCTCATGTTACAGTCGTATAGACAATCCTCTCTCAAGAAGAGTGGAGCAAAGAAATTGAGACCACGCTACTATGGACCGTTCAAAGTAATCAGGAGAGTGGGCGAAGTAGCTTATGAGTTGGAGTTGCCTGCAGACAGTAAAGTGCATAATGTGTTCCATGTGTCACGCCTTAAGAAGGCATTGGGTCACAATGTGGTGCCTTCAGTAGTATTGCCACCTCTTGATGATGAGGGAAAGCTTATCTTGGTTCCCGAGGCCATACTTGACTCCAGGGAGAGGGTGCTTCGCAGGAGGACTATCAGGGAGTATCTAGTGAAGTGGAGGAACCTACCTGTCGAGGATGCTACTTGGGAAAATGAGCAGATATTGCAGCATCCAGAGCTGAAATTTCTTGAGGACAAGCACTTTTGGGAAGGGCAGACTGTAATGTCCCCTTTCTAGCATTCATAGCATGATGTTGTCGTTAGCCTATTTCCCCACAGTCCCGTAGGCTAACTAGGACATTAAAGGGGCTTAGAGGCCATTTGGCCTAGACAGTTTCAGTTGCAGGTCTTTCTGAGGGGTTCTGGGGCAACTTTGGGCATACTTACTATTTATAGTAAGTCATCTTGGACATGGCCGGACATTCAGTCACAGTGGTATGTCGATGGTAATTGTTTAAAATCGACAGGAAAACTTATTTATCATTGATAAGATTTGTTATGCATTGATAAAGCCATTTTATAAAGTTAAATTTAAATATTTAACTTTATTAATGCATAGACTATAGTTTGTGGAAAATATTTAAATTAAAAGAGTTCCCTTTATTTTTATAACACATTGGAGACATAAGGTACATAAAGGGAGTTATGTTTTATCCCACATTGAGAAAATGAAGGATTGAGCTCTTGTGAGAACACTATAAAAGAAATGGAAGAGCTTTTTTTTGTATGCTTGGATGAAGATTAATGTTATGTTGCTGGATATCTGATTATCGGGCTTGGAGGACGGAATCCCTCTTTGCTAGCATTCTCTTCGTTGTTGGAAGACACAGTCAAGAGAATCAATGGTGTTTTCACTTCAGGAAACACACTGGGTTTCATTTGGGGCGTTCGCATAAAGAAATTTACAAGGGTTTGAGGTGCAGATCTGAAGTTAGTTATTGCTATAATGCTGCATGAACAGTATTTTGCTACAGTCGGCATGAACAGTATTTTGCTACAGTACGGCGTGAACAGTGTTGGTATCAAGTTTACTTGTTTTTCCGGATGATTAGAAGTTTGGAGGGCTACCGACTACATCTGCAAAATACTACAGCAACTAATTCCAGGTTTCTTCTGTCAATTTTTGATACTTTGCATAATAATTGTTGAATACAAGTCTGAATAGTTGTTGCAGCCTTTAAGGCAGCTGTAAGTGCACATCTACATTTAAAAATCACCCTTTTATCAGTAGATTGAAAGAGTTTCCAGATTTTTCATATACTGTTGAATGTGTGCCAAGTGTTTGTGAAAATGTTATGATGTGTATTATGCATTTTAATGTCACTTCATAGTTGTTCGTAAATCTACTCATTGGAAAGCAATTTATTGAGGAAATCAGCTTTATGAGTTTGCATACAAAGTGTTTGACAATATTCCTTAAGTTAAATTTCTACAAGTCAAAGTTCAAATCAGGGGAGGATATTACAGATCCTAGGTCCTTAGAACCAAGAGATCACAATCAAAACATCAACAGTCTAAATCATAGAGAGGATCCTTTCTCTATTAGACTTCAATCCAAAATACCCTTCAATCTTGGAACCACTATAGCAATAGTCTAAATTTCACTCCAAACACTTCAAATCATTATCAAGATGTCTCTTCCATAATATTTTGGCTAGAGACCAATCATCATATCTCAAACAAGAAAAAATTTAGATGACATGTACTTCAATCCATTTCCAACCTATGAAGAGGAACAAGATCTTAACTACTATGATAACATAGACCCTTTTATCTATTCAGAAAGTTTTCCTAAGATGACACAAAAACAATGAAAAACTCATTTCATAATTCAACAAATGCAAGACCTGCGAACCCGTATATGATCCTAAAAGTTAGAGGCAACCAAAGTATTACACTATAAAGGACATATATCCCTACCTCATTAATCAATCAATAAGAATTCCTTCAATCACATCACAAGTCAACGAACATTCTCATATTTTCTCAAATCCACCATCAAGGATTCCTAAAATAAAAACAATTTCAAAAATGTCATCCTACAAACATCAATCAAGTATGATCAATAAGAAACCTACACTACCACATATTCAATCAAAAAACATATTTACAACATGCAAATATCAATGCGAATTCAAGATCACACAACCAACAAAAATTGTAATCTAGTCCTTTCAATCATTTATGCCAAAAATTGGTTGATAATCATCATCTTCTTGTTCAAAATAATCAAAACCATCTACCAATGTCTAGCAATGGCACAACCCAGAAAAATCAAACCAATGAACCATATATCTCCCATGATGAAGTTATCCTCCAAGAAACCTCCACATTTCCCAGCATTCCTCCATCTCCCAAAATGTCACATGAGCAATCTATTCCCTTTCCAACAAATGATATATCTAGTAATGAAACTTCCCAAGGGATATTCACAATGTATTTCCAAGTCAATCCCTTTCATGATGAAATTCCTTTCTACAACTCAACGATCCAAGATCGAATGCCACCATATGCTTCATTCCTCAAGAAACCCATCTCAAAGAGTCCCATTCAAATACCTTCTCCCTAATATCATGACATTAAAACCTTTCAAGAATCCACCTCTCATATTCTAGTCCATACCCCATGTCAAAAAAAAAACAAAAATCATGGAGAAATGAGTCCTAAAATAAATCATATTCAAGATCCCAATAATCACCAAACCTACCCAATCTTTTTACCAAGGACCTATCTTCCTAGAGTCGCATGAAGATTTTAACATCAATGTCCATACTATCAATGAGTATCCCCATCTATCTCAAGAACAAAGTTTCCTTTCAAGCATTATGGACCTCCCAATTCCTATTCCTAAGCAAGATCATGACCTCCTATCCATTATTCCAAATGATTCCATTCACAGTCAAGAGAAAACCACCCTTAAAATGATTTCCAATAATCACCTCCCATGTCAAGATCAAAGTATCTCTTTACCTCCATGTCTAACACAAGATCCCATCATCTCTCTAGATCCTCCTCATGAGCTTGCCATTTCATTTTCTCCATGTACAAATCCTCAATACCCACTAGAAGAACATATCCTACTAAATAATCTTTTCATTACTCCTATTCCATCACAAGATCCCACTACTCATCTTGATCTACCTTATGATCCAAGAATATTTGCACAAGTTGTTCATGAACCCCATACATGTCAAATGGATCCCTCCACTTCCATAAAATCTAGTCTATTTCATGATCCTATTATTTATCCCATATCATATCCATCTCTATGTTATAATTATTTAGAATAAATAAGAGTGGGGGTTAATCAGTTACAAGCAGGTCCAAATGTACCAATTCAACTTTTAATCACTCTCAAATACCCACTTGGTCTATATACTATATCATCAACAATTTAACATTTCATGCAATATCTTAACTCACTGTCTCTATACGTGTTGATTGTGAGTAAATAAACTATTGTAACTTAAAGCATGCATAGTAATAACATCCATACATGAAATTAACACTTTAACAACATGAATTAACATGGAAACCCAATTTTGGAAAACCACCAAGTGATATGCTACCAATTTTTCACTCTTTTGAAGTGAGCTTGATTAAGAGCCAGTTCTGTTAAAGGTTATATAACACATTGTTAAGTGTGACCCTATTAAAGGATTTAATCACCCTATTAGGAGTGGCCTTTTTAGAGGACTTTGGATCATTCCATTATAATGTCACCTTGATTAAAGGATTTAAAAAATGATTGTTAGGTCAACCTTGATTAAAGGATTTTGACTGATATAATGGTTAAAATGTAACTACAGGTTTGATCTGTTAAGTACAACTCACTTTGCAAATTTAGATCTGCATTCACTCATATGCTGGTTCATTGACTGGCCTCCATTGACATCTCCACAACTAATCTACTTGGCATCTCCTCAAGCAATCACTCTTCACAAGCTCTTCGCACTTTACTTCTATTGTTCTTCCCTCCCAACTTCTAACACTTCTCCTTAGGATCACCAATCAACCATGAACCAACCTTAGAAAGAACCTCTTCTGCCTCCTTAAATAGGTAATTTTGATTTTTTTCCACTTAAACATCACCGTTGATATTAGGATTAGGTCAGATTCATCAAATCCATCTTTTTATTCTCATTTTTCTTCTAGAAACTTTTGATAAAATCCTTTCTTTTGATCGCATAACAAACTCTCCTCTTGCATTAAATATGCCAGCTCATCAATCCTTATCTTCCACATACTTTGACTAATTCATAATTGCAACCATGTTGGCCTCAAATTTAAATATTCTCAAACTATAACTTTTTTTGTCACTCAACAGTCACTATGTTCTTTGGCTCGGTTGTTACTGTGTAGCTAGACACACACTATACTTTCTCACTTGGCATCAACATGCTTGCTCGGTTGCTTCTGACACTTCATACATTTTCTCAAAAATAACTAACACTGAACATCTACATAAGTTACTTAATATTACGCTTCAACTCCTCCATTGACCTTGCAATGTTGTTGCTTGATCAAGCTTATCCTTATGACTTGTTTCAACTCTTAGCTTCATCCAATTATCTTTTACACTTCATGTATTGATTGAACAACACATTCTCTTGTCAAGAACTAACTTGTGAAGTGCCCATTGTATTTCCATGATACTTAACACATCTCAACTCAACCTTTCACTAGGCCATCTCATGATCTCTTCTTTTAAAATCCTCTTCATCAATCAACTGATACAACACTCTACACTATTAGTAAAATGTCTCTCTAGTAGGTTTGACACTTTGTCTTACCAATATGTTTGACATCAATGGCAATACAAAAATTTCTCCAATTGTAATTTCCAACACTCTAAAGGGACTTGCATCCTTTAAAAAGTATTTGACTCGTCAAAAGAATTATCAAGTCAAAGGGTTAAACCTCTATGGAAAAAGTATATTAGAACCCTTCCATATCAAAGAAAATTCAAATGATCATGGAATTAGTTACAAAGATCATTCTTAAGGTATTGGTTTCTCTTCCATATTCAAATCCATACATATACATTCCCCTTCATCCCTTCTATTAATATTAGGTCCATATATTCCCCCATCCACTGGTTCACCATCTACCTATCCTTCCCTAAATCAAGATTAGAAAAGGTACACTACTTGGAGAACCTTCCATGCATCCAAAAGGCCTCCATATCATTCCTATCCATCCATTAATCCCAGTACCTTTTGAAGCAACTTAAATGCAAAGCATAAAAATAAAAAGTCCAAAAATAATGGCAAACTAAAGAAAAAATAAAAATTGGCATTCAAGATTCCCAAGGCTTCCTCAAATCCTATGTCAAAACATTTTCCATCAACTTCCAATTCTATTTTAGGTCCATCTCCAAAAATAGAAATCCACATTCTCTCTCCTAGAAAATCCAAAATGCATAGCCATTTCTCCGTCAAAATATAAAGCTTCCAAATCTACTTTTCCTTCATCACTCCACCATCTTTTAAGGTGTGTGTCAATGCTGACCATGTCACCCTTTCCATATGATCCTACAAAAGTCTTCCAATACCCCATCTATTATTCAAATTGTATGTTCCAACCTTCCATCCATCCATTTAATTTTTATTTTCCATTACCCTACCAACATCTTTGAGCTTACCACCAAAAGCCATAGTCCATTATTTCATATCATTCAAGAGCATTGTTCGAGGAAAAATATGCTTAAGTCCTTCCTCTATGTCTTTTCATGTTCTTATCATATTTCCAAAAAAGTCACAAAATAAAAAAATATAAAGAAAAAAAAGGAGAAATAATTTCATCCAATAGCGAAAACCTTGAAAAAAAATACTTTGGACAAGTACTATGATGAAAACCTGGAAAATAGACATCATGTGTAAACTTTTTACATTTCACACTTGGGAGAAAACTTAATCCATGTTTTCCTATCCTATCATATCCTTTAAATTTCCTTAATTATCCTACATCCCTCATATCCCTTATCTTATCAACATCCATGTCCCCCTTTTCCCAACCTTGATCTTGACAAGGCTATTGATATCTCTAGAAACATCATATGGTATATCTAATTTGTGTTGTCCACATGTCTTTTATCCATGTCCCTATCTTATCCACATCTCTTTGGTCCATATTACCTATCTTATTGCAACCTTCCATCCAAATCCTCTACCCTTGTTCTTTATTTTCCTCTTCATAGCCTATCAATATCCTATCCAAATACCTTTCTTGATCTTGATTAAAAATAAGGACGTAAAAATGCAAATATGTTTTCAACATCCTCTTGACATGTTCACTCTTGTAACTTACATGTCAATTATTGCACCATATCATTACCCTATCTTATCATTTCCAATCACTAAGCTTGTCAAAATCATGTTGTCATATCCTATGGATAGTCCTTACCATCTAAACATCTCCAAGACATACTAAGGAACCTTTGTCATTTATCTCTCTACTAGTTCATCTGTCATTTATCTATCTACCAGTTCATCCATCATTCCCTTGCCCTGCTAGACATTGGGGGCAATCAAAGTTACATGAAAAGATTCTTGAAAAAAAAAAAATCCAGCTAACCATCTTGAAAAAATTCAAATACAAGTCTTGAAAAAATTCTTTAAAAAAATCTAGAAAACCACCTGCAAAAAATTCAAACGCATTCAAAAAATACCTAAAAAATCCCTAAAAATATTTTAAAACATTTAGAAAGGTTTCCTTAAAAAAATCCTTATTTGTTTTAAAAACACTTGAAAAAATTATCAAAAATATCATATACAATCCTGAAAAAATTCAAAATATATCAACATCCTCGTAATAAAATCTCACGACAATTAGAAAGTGATGATCAAACATCGAACTAAATCAAATAAGGAGCCTTAAAAATCAATAATGGATTCATGAGACACATTAATTAATCAAATCAAACATCAAGTTAATCTAATCAATGATTAGCTAGGTTGGTGACAAAGTCCTTTATGCCAGTCCATTATTGATTTATCTTTCATGCTTATGTTCCTACGCTCCTTAAGGATACCACTGAGTGGTGAGAGAGGTTATCATGGTTCATAATCTTGTTTCCTTTGTTTGCTATTTGTGGAGTGTTTTGATAAAATTATGGGTGTAGGATGAATGTGATAAGAACTGTGATGCATCTAGTAGCCACACACACCCATGATCTGAGATAACCCTAGAATGATATTTAATTATTCTCTTTCTATTTTTTTCTTGTTAATTAGAGATAGTAGTGGTATCTAGATGTTAAATATTTGGGTGTCCTTATATCTATTTCTTTTCAATAAAGCAAGATGATGAAAATATGTGAAAATATCTGACAATGACTCAATACATCATCCTCGTTGATAGAACAAGTTCCATTCTTCTAAATCATATCTCCAAATTCATTTTGGTAGCTAAATCACTTCTCACTAGTATTTCTTCAAATCAGTCAATCCATCAAATTTGTCAAAAAATTCAAATCATTTTGTCGATTAATCAATTGATCAATTTCACATGTCTTATATAGTATGTATCTTACCTCAAACATAACGACATTGCTTGTCTTATATAGGGTATATTTTTCATGAAACCAGACGCTATCACTAGTCTTATACATAATGGTTTCTTCCCAAAACCTGACATAATTCTTGTCAAACAATCTCTATTAATCAAACAATCATCATTTACTAAGTCTTCACTTCTTACTAACTATTCTTTTCTTTCATAATTTCATCTAACATTTCTCATCTTTTATCGAGAGATCATTCATGTCTTTCTTGTACAAAAGATCTCTTGAGGGGGCATACAGTCCACCTGCCATCAATGGGGCAAGCAGAGGCAATACCTAATTTGAAAATCTTTGATACAATACCCTTAATCCTTATATCAAAGAGTGGCAGATGTAGACACCAAAAAATAGACATGCCTTTGCCTTTACATTAAATTATTAGTTACTTCCTCTAGTAATTAATACTTCTTTAATTATTAATTAATCATATTTATTCCTCAATAATCTAGTCTTAAAATCATTTAATCATTTTCATAATATTAATTAAATAATCAATATAATTTAATTAATCACCTTTAATTAATTAATCTTTATTCATTAATTAAAATTAATTTCTAAAATCTCATAATTTAAATATTTATTATTGATTATTTAAATTAGGTAATTTATTCCTCTCAATTAAATTAACTTCTAAAATTATTGTAAGTTAATTTCATCTCAATTTTAATTTCCTATTAGTTCCATTTAATTTCATCTCAATTTCAATTTCCTATTAATTCTATTTAATTTCATCTAATTCCATCTTTCTAATTTAATTGAATTTTTTATTCAATTAAATCTTCTAAAATCTAGAAAAAAAAAATGATGAGAGATAATCAATTCCCAAAATTAAAAAAAAAATCCTCACAAATTGAAAAATCATTTTTTTTTCTACAGAAAATCCAAAATAAAAAATGATTTCAAAGTTTTCACTTTTAATTTTTGGAAACTTTCTCTCCAAAAGTTAAAAGTATCTTTAGATATTATCTTTTGGTTTTTGAGTTTAAAATTGGAAAATTTCTAATATCTCTTCAATCTTATCTCTTCTTGTCAGTTGATCCTGATTTTATTTGATTAATCCTAATCATCAATTTTAATCATGATTTTCTATATAAGCAACCAACACTCCATCTCTCTCTCTCTCTCTCTCTCTCTAAATTATATATCAAACTTATGCAGTTTTTCAATCAATTGAGTGTCAAACCTCTATCAAATTTTCTATCATTTCTCATCATATCATTTTATCACATTTCTCAGTTCTTGAAGTCAAAGTGGTGCCAAAAGCATGACTGAGTGCACACTTCATATAAACATAGAGAAGCAACAAAGGCTTGAAAGCTTTATTAGTTTGCATGTATTTGTTTATTTGTATCTTATTTCTGATAATTATTCTTTTTTTTTTTGTTGTTTGTAGGGGTAAATGTATTTACTAGCTTCGAATTTTCATAAATCGGTGCTACTAATTAGTTATTTGAGTCTTGCAAATTTCGCCTATGACACCAAGAAGCAAATTAACACACCTCGAACAAAGAGAAGGATAACTTCACCATATGATGGAATTAAGTTCCGTGAGCATAGGGTCAAGATCCACAATAGGTCCACATGAAGGAGATAACTCCATAGAAAAAGAAAACACGAACAAAAAAGGTCATTCTATGAACAATAAATGAGAATACTAAATAGGAAATCTTTTTAGTTGATGCAAGATTGCCCAAGTACCCAAGATACTCTTGCATCAAATTTCTGGGTTAAATAAAAATCGTTGTTCACATCAAGAAGCCCCAATGATATGAGAAGTATCATAAATATCCAACTCATCTTGAGATATCCATAAAAATTCCTCAACAAGTTTATTCTACCATTGAATCTAGTACTTCATAATCCTTTCCTCTTGTGCTTTTGCTAATTCTATAATCTAAAATGAAGCCAATTCCCTTTATCTTCTTCTTAGGATACTCAAGTTTATCAGATGTCTCTTCATCAGATTCATAATAAATGAAGATGTCTGAAATATTTAAAAATAGGTGAAATATCCATATCCTTAGATAGTTCAACTTCAAAGGAATTTTCACTATATTGTTTCTTCAAGATCTTATAGGGTCTGAATTTCTTCATCTTTAGCTTACTCTATGTCCCAACAGGAAATCCGTTCTTTTTCAAATTTACCATTACTTCATCTCTAACCTCAAAAGTCTTATGTCTTCTCTTCTTATCTGCTCTTTCTTTATATCCTTGATTACTATCATTCAGATTATTCATCACTTCTTCATGTAAATTCTTCATTAAATTCACAAAGTCTTTTGATTTAACATTATTCCTCACTCCAATATCTGGTTTCCTTCAACTCATTAGTTCCTCCAGGAGTCATGTCATTCACAATCTCAAAGGGTGTTTTCTTAGTATTTCTATTTACTGAATTTATGTATGCATATTTTTCTTGTGCCAAAACCAAGTCCCAATTAGAAGGTTTATCTCCAATTAAACATCTCAATAAGTTACCCAAACTTCTATTTATAATTTTTTCCCAAAGTGTTATCCAAAAATTATTAGTAAAATTAGTATCTGTATGAGAAACAACAGTCTTAGGAAATCCATGAAGTCTCACAATCTCTTTGAAAAATAAATCTTCTATGTGTAATGCATCTGATGCCTTCTTACAAGTTATGAAGTGTGCCATTTTAGAAAATCTATCCAATACCTCTATGAGTTCTAGGTAATCCTAGGAAAAAGTCCATATTGATATCTTCCCTAGGATTATTAGGAATAGGTAAAGGTACATACCATCCAATGTTTTGACTAGTTCCTTTAGCTACTTGAAAAATTCTACAACTCTTCACCATTTTATGAACATCCTTATATGTTTGTGGCTAAAAGTATCTCTCTAAAATCAACTTCATTGTCTTATTGATTCTAAAATGTCTTGCAAGTTTTATTTGTCTTTAACGATATTATCTCACATAGATCCTCTTGGTATACGCAATTGAATTCCCTTATACAACATATCTTCTTGGATGAAGTAATCAACCCACTTATTTTACTCATATTTCATGTGATTCTTACAAGCCTTCCATGATTTTGTGAAATCAATGCCAGTTTCATACAAGTTCCTCATATCTTCAAATCCAATTACTTCAACTCCAATCTTTATCAAAAAATTAATAGGGAGGTTGGATGAGTTACTCACTGACTCATGCTCCTATTCTTGTTATAAGACTACTGGGGTGTCTCTTCCACGCCACTTTCCACCTATAGGAAATTAAATTTCCTAAGGATACCTTGGTCTCACTAGCCAACCTATCTATCAATAAATATCATTCCATCAACCCAACACTTGATGCATTCCCATTTCCTTCACTCTAGCCCTTAATCAAACAATAAGGTAGACAACCTCCAAATCTTGAACTAGGCCTTGTAGAGGTATGGAGGTATCTAAAAACACTTCTACTCAAACAATTAGGTATGTTTGAAGTCTCACCAAGTTCAACTTTCTATCTGGTCTCTTACTTTCTTCACAAGTAGGCCTAATGGGCTAAGAGCCCCAATTAGGTCTCCTATAGCGAGAAAATAGGATTTTCTTCCTATGCCTTCCAAAATAACCCTGCAATATTTTTTAGGTTTCTTGATCCATTTGGTATCCCCTTAAATATTTTTGGGGTCTTGGAGTCATACTCTTCTATCCATCATCCTAACCCAAATTAGGTGAAAATAGGGTTTTTTAGGCTTAACTGGTTGGTCTTGTAAGCAAGGTTGTCTTGGGATTGTTATGGGATTGATATGAACCTCTCTCCTTAATAGGATGATGTTGAGACCTTCTAATTAAATTTACAAAAGGAATTTGGACTCTAGTTTTGCTCCTCTATATTGCACACTTCAATGTGGTCTTCCCTAGTTGAACTCACCACAAGCTCACCTAGGGCAAGACCTTAAAAATGGCTACTCTACATTTAAGGTCCCTTTATTTTGTACATATGAAGTACATGGAGTCTAATCACTATCCCCAAGAGGCCATATAGATTGAACGCGAGGAAGTAAGTTAGAACTCCACCTTCAAGAACTGCCTGGACAAACCTATGTGGAATCAAAGTACTTTCACAAAAGGTAATAAAATTATTCAAAACTCCTATCTAATAACACAGATTCAAGAAAAAATTGAAACTAAAAGATTTTCAAGTGATAGTATGGATCTTGCACGCCTAACTAATCACTATCATTACAAACTCAGAAAAATGCTCACAAAATGCCTTAGATTATTTATTGCAAAAACACACCATCCGTACAATGGACTTCCAACCCTTCTCATAGGTATTATCCAACCTTATATAGGGTGGTTGGGTGGTTATGGGATCCTCATAATTCCTTCCCAATTATTTGCAACTATTTTACAATAAAATTGCTCAAGCAACTTTTAAAAGTTACAACTTTTTGCAACCTTCTATCAAATTGGTCAAATGACCTTTCTACCTTATCAAACTTAACCACAAAACCCAACCATGGTAAAAACTTTACTCTAACTCTTCCTAGATCCTAATGATCTAATGATGATGTTATCATCATGCCTTGTGCCAATCAGAGGGCTTTACAACTTCCTACCCCCTAATTGTACACAGTAAAAAGGCCTAAGAACCTATGAACAAAACCCTCAAATGTACTCAAACTATGGTCGACACGACGTTATACTTCACATATAAAAATTTCCTAAGGTTCACACATGCACAAAAAAAATGTGAAACAAAGATCGCCTAGGCAATCCTTAGGTGTTCCTGCACCATTCTCCCCCTCTCCACAACTTTCAAGGAACACGAGGAGAAATAAGAGACATGTCTATGCCCAAATTCTTTCAAATTTTCTTCCTCTACCCTTGTAGCTTCAACTTCTAGTTTTCCTTTCCACTAGATTAAGTGCTTCATGTAGATCTTGTGCTTTGTAGACTTCTTGACCCTGGTTTCCAAGATCCTCTTAGCTTGTTCCTTTACCTTGGGAGGTAGGGTTGTAGTACTAACATCTTCCAATACCCCCTTTCTATTTTGACCTACTTCTGACATTGACCCCTTGTATTTGACTAGATTAGCCACATTGAACATTGGTGAAATATTCAGATCTGTGGGAAGCTCTACCTTGTAGGCATTATGTCCATATTTTGCCAACACTTTGCATGGACCCACTCTCTTCATCTACAACTTGGTTGACACTCCCTTTTGCAGTCTAGATTTGTTTAAGTGAACCATAACATACTCTCCCACTTCAAACTATATGACTTTCCTTGACATGTTCACCTTGGTCTTCAGCTTTTAAGTATCCTCTGTTATGGTCTTTTTCACCTACTCTTGTATCTCTTTCATGGTCTAAGAGAAATCTTTTGCATGGACACTTCTATACTCCATAGCTCCTAAATCTCTGAGTTCACACACTCCTCTTGGGTTGACTTCTCCTTATTGTCCTATTCAAACTATCATTATAGGAATATTCAACTTGATGGATGATCGAATCCCATGTCTGTTCATACTCCTTGGTTAGGCATCTTAGTAGGTTACCTAACACTCTGTTGACCACTTCAATTTGGCCATCAGTTTGAGGATGGTAAGTTGATCCAAATGATATATTATTTCATACCCTACTCTATAGAGTCTTCCAAAAATGACTCATGAACTTCACATCTCTGTCAAAGACTATGCTTAGGGTAACTCCATGGATTCTTACAATATTTTTGAAAAACAAATGGGCAATGTAGCTAGCATCATGAGTGTATTACAAGGAATTAAATGACTCATCTTTCTAAACTTATCTACCACCACATAGATACTACCCAACCCTATCTCAATCTTAGGAATACCTACCATAAATTCCATGCTAATACACTCCCATGGCCTGTTAGGAATAGGTAATGGTTGGTAAAAACCTGCATTACTGGTTCCCCCTTTTTCCTTCATGCACACCACACATTGCTCTACATACCTTCTAACATCTCTTGGCAACTTGGGACAATAGTAGAACCTCTGAACCAACTCCAATATTTTATTAACATCAAAAAGGCCACTAAGACTTCCATCGTGCTTCTCTTGAATGAGGTTATCTCTCATTGAACCTTGAGGAAAACATAATTGATTCCACTCAAACAATAAACCACTTTGTAGAGTGTATTCAAAGAACTGACTATGAAAGTGATTTTGGAAATCAACACATAACTTATAGGCTTCAGAGAAATCTTCATCATCCTTGTAGAGATCCTTGGAACTTTATATGCTAATCCTTTGCAATTGTACCTCTTGCATTGTCAGCATTCTCCTACTTAATGCATCTGTCACCTTGTTTAGTTTTCCCTTTTTGTGCTTGATAGTGAATGTAAAATCTTGTAAGTACTTCATCCATTTCAAGTGCCTATTTCTCAACTTCACCTGTGCATTGATATAGCTAAGGGCCTGATTATCAGTAAACACCACAAATTCCTTAGGTAGGAGATAATGTCTCTATTTCCTTGATGACTTTACTAGATCATACAACTCCAATTCATAAGAAGAGTACTTCTTCTTGGCTTCATTAAGATTCTCACTGAAGAAAGCAATGGACCTAATTTCTTGACTCAATACTCCCCTACTGCAATCCCACTTGCATTACACTCCTATGTGAACAATTTGTCAAAACTAGGCAACCTTAGGATAGGTTGGTTAGCTACTTCTTGTTTCAAATTTTCAAAGGTTCTTCTTGCCTCAAGATTCCATTTGAACTTTGTCTTTAGTACACCTTTAATAGTATCCAACACTAGTGCACAAATACCACTAAAGTTTCTAATGAACTTTCTATCAAATTGAGTTAAACCATGTAAACTCTATACCTTTATCCTTGTAATTCATGTTGTTCAATTCAAGATAGCCTCCACCTTTCTTGGGTCCATCTTCAATGAACCTTGTGACACAACAAACCCTAGGCATACCAATTCTTGCTTGAGGAAGACACATTTTTCCAAGTTCATAGACGACTTCTTCTCTTGCAACCTTTTGAGCGCAATCTCTAAATGCTTCATATGCTACTCTTTATTTTGCTAAATATGAGGATGTCATCTAGGTACACAACTACAAACCTACCAATTTAATCCTTAAACACTTCATTCATCAACATTGTGAATGTTCTAGGGGCATTTGTAAGCCCAAATGACATAACTCTCCACTCATACAACCCTTCAATGGTCTTGAATGATGTTTTCCAATCATCTCCCTTCTTGATCCTAATTTGATGGTAGCCACTTTTTAAATCCAACTTAGTGAAGTGCCTATATCCTCCTATAGAATCCATCAAATCCTCAATCCTAGGTATAGGAAACTGATATCTGATTGTGATTCTATTGATAGCCCTAGAATTAGTACAAAGTCTCAACTTACCTCCTTTCTTGGATTCTAACACCACTGGTACTACACAAAGACTAATATATTTCTTTATCAACCCTTGGTCTAACAACTCTTGCACTTGTCTAGCCACTTCTTGGTTCTGCTCTAGAGTGAGCTTGTAGGTTGCCTTGTTCGGTAGGGAGGCTCCTGCGATAAAGTCAATCTGATGACTAAAAACCCTTTTAAGAGGTAGTGTTGCAAGTGTTCCATCACTAATGATGTCTTTGAACTTACTAAGCAACTTTTGCACCTCCTCTAGTATAGGTGTTGGTGTGATCTTCTCTTCCACCTTGGGTTGTACCATGATAACATATCCTTCACCACCTTCTTGTAGGATGCTAACAAAATCTTTACTGCTTTTCAACAATAAGCTAGGAGTCTTTGCTTGTGGTTCTTCATCCTTCATCAATGATTGTATCTTGAAAGGACTACCATCCTTCTTAAAATAAATGGTATTCTCCTTCCCATCATAAATGACACCCTTGTCATACTACCATGGCCTGCCCAATAGAAGATGGAAAGCATCCATAGGTAAGATATCAAAAATCAATTTATCCTTTTATCCACCAATAGATAACTCTACCCATGCTTGTTCATTCACCTTAACACTCTACTCTTTGTTCAACCATGTCACCTTGTACGAATTAGTGTGGGGTATCTTCTCAAGCTTGAGTTTCCTCACCACCTCTTCAAAGATGATATTATTTGTAGACCCTAAATCCACAATAACCTTGCATACTTTACTAAATATTTTCCATCTTATTCTGAATAAGGCTCTCCTTTGCTTTGGCTCGTCCTTCATAGGTTGTCTAACCAAAACCTCCTAAACAACTAAGTTTTCCCCCATCTCTAACTCAATGTGATTAATCGCAAGTGACTTGACACTAGATGTGTCTCCTTGAGCATACCAAATCCTTTTCTCACTATGAGAAGAGGATTCTTTCTCTGGACACCTATAAGCTGAATGACCCAACTATCCACAACTATAGCATTTAATGCTAGAAAAATAAGAGTTGCTTCTACCTAAACCCCTTACTCTATTAAAAATTCCTTCAAATCCTCTACCTCTTCCATGGACTCCTCTTGGTGTGGTTTCACTCCCATGCTCTGGAGTTTTAAACTCCCATTGGCTTCTTGATTTAGTTCCTCTACCATGGTAACCACCTCTATGACCTCTCTGATCTCTTCCTCTGCCTCTGCCTTTGGAAGATTGATAATGTTTTCTCTTATTATTTTCTTCAATCTTTATAGCCAACTGATAAGATTGATGCACCATTTTATGGCTAAGAAGATTCATCTCTTCTTGGATGTTCCATCTTAGGACACTAAGGTATCTAGCTAGTTTAAGGTTTTCATCCTTTGCCACATGTGACCTCATATAAAGCTTTTGATACTCCTTAGTGTAGGAACTTACATCAAAATCCCTTTTCTTCAAATTTTGCCTCTTCTGATGCAACTAAATTTCATAGTCTTTTGCAATAAATGCTTCTCTCACCTTAAGAACCATTCCTTTCCATGTTCTGACAGGTTTCTTGCCTTCTTATCCCTCTCTACCTAAATGAATTTCAACCATGTCAAAGTAGATCCTATCAACCTTGCTCTTGCCTCTCTAACTTTCTGAGCCTCTATGATGCCATCACACTCAAAATGGATTTCCATCCCTTATATCCAGTCCATGACTAGATCTGCCTCCATCTTTCCACTAAAGAATGGAATGCCCTCAAGTTCCTTCCCACTCATAGCCTTCAATGCCTCCAATAAAGTTTCCTCTATGAGAAGAGGGTCTGGTATAGGAACTTCATCCTCTACAACAACTTTTGGCTATTTCCCATCAACCTTTTCCTTAACTTAATCAATCTTTTCTTCCACTTGATCCAACTTATCCTCTAGTTGGGCTAATCTCTCTCTAAGGGATTTTTATCTTCCTCTTTCTCATGCATCTTCTTTTCCAATTTTTCATTGGTCACCATTGTGATTTCTCCTACTAATTATTCTTTAGTCTAAAATAACTATCCACAAGCCAAATATTTTGTGGCTCTGATACCACTCTAATAGGGATGTTGTACGAGTCACTCATTGACTCATGCTCCTAGTCTTGTTAGAAAAATTCTAGGGTGTCTCTTCCACACCACTTGCCACTTATAGGACCTTAACACGCCTAAGGATCCCTTGGCCTCACTAGCTAACCTATCTTTTAAGAAAGATCATTCCATCAAACCAACACTTGATGCATTCCCATTTCCTTCACTCTAGCCCTTAATCAAACAATAAGGCACAAAACCTCCAAATCTTGAACTAGGCCTCATAGAGATATGGAGGTATTTAAAAACAATTCTACTCAACCAATTAGGTATGATTTAAGTATCAACAAGCTCATCTTCCCATCTAATCTCTTACTTTCTTCTCAAGTAGGCCTAATGGGCTAAGAATCCCAATTAGGTCTCCCATAGTGAGAAAATAAGATTTTACTCCTATGCCTTCCAAAATAACCATGCAATATTTTTTAGGTTTCTTTATCTATTTAGAATCCCCTTAAATATTTTTGGGGTCTTTTGGTCATACTCTTCCATCCATCACCCAAACCCAAATTAGGTGAAAATAGGGCTTTTTAGGCTTAACTGGTTGGTCTATCAAGAAAGGTTATCTTGGGATTATTATGAACCTATATCTTTCATGGGATGATGGTAAGATCTTATCCTTCAATTTCCAAAATTAATTTGGACTCTATATTTTCTCCTCTGTAAGCATTGCACTCTTTAATGTGATCTTCCCTAGCCCAACTCACTATAGGCTTGCCTAGGGAAATACCTTAAAAATGGTGCTATGCATTTGAGGGCCCTTTCTTCTATACATATGAAGTTAATGGAGTCTACTAACTATCACCAAGAGGCCATACAAATTGAATGATAGGGAAGTGAGTTAGAACTCCATCTTCAAGAACTGCCTGGACAAACCTAGTGACAGTGTGGAATCAAAGTAATTTTACAAAAGGTAATAAAACTATTCAAAACTCATATCTAACAACACAAAATTTCAAGAAAATATGTAAAATAAAATATTTTCAAATGATAATATGAATCTTGCACACCTAACTAACCACTATCATTAAAAACTCAAAAAAATGCTCATAAAATGCCTTAGATTGTTGTTTGCAAAAACACACCATCTGCACAATGAACTTCCAACCCTGCTCATAGGTCTTCTCCAGCCTTATATAGGGTGGTTGGATAGTTATGGGCTCCTTATAACTCCTCAATGATTTTCAACTATTTTACAAAAAATTGCTCAAGCAACTTTTAAAAGTTGCAAAGTTGCACAATGCAACTTTTACAACTTTTTGCAACTTTCTACCAAATTGGTCAAATGACCTTTATACCTTCTCAAACTTAACCAAAAACCCAAACCATGGTACCCTCCTAGATCCTGATGACATCATGATGATGTCATCATCCTGCCTTGTGCCAACCAGAGGGCTTTACAACCTCCTAGCCCCTAATTGCACCTAGTAAAAAGGCCTATTAACAAAATCCTCCAATGTACTCAAACTATGGTCGACATGACCTTATCCTTCACATCAAAAATTTTTCCCAAGGCTCACACATGTACAACAAAAATGTGAAACTTAGATTGCCTAGGCAATCCTTAGGTGCTCCTGCACCACAAACTTATTCTTCTATTCAATGCATCCACTACCATGTTTGACTAGCCATTTATGTGTTTCAACACAAAATAAAAGTTTAGCATTTACTCAACCCACTTCATATTTCTATGATTCAAATTATTTTGAGTTTCCAAATATTGTAAAGCTTTATGTTTAGTGTATGTAATGTATCCATTTCTTCAAGCTTTAATTATTGCATAAAATTCTTGATTGTAGACTAAATGTTTCTTCTTAGCATCATTCAACTTCTCAATATAGAAAGCAATAGGCTTACCTTCTTGACTCAAAACATTGACAATGACATTCCCACTATCATCACTATCTACTTAAAAAACTTTATTAAATCAGGTAAAGAAAGTATATGTAATTTTGTGATATTTTCTTTTAGTGTTTCAAAGCTTTCATATGCTCCATATGTCCATCTAAATTCCTTTTCATCACCTCTCATTGTCTCTATCATCACATTACATATTGAGCTAAAATTTTCGATAAACTTCCTATAGAGACTTTCCAAGCCATGAAATGATCTAACTTCTCCATCATTCTCAGGTGTAAGCCAATCAAGAATACATTTTACCTTTTTAGGACCCATCTTCAAACCATCAACAAAATGTTAAAGTTTAGGAAAGATCAACCCCAACTCCCAACAACCACTTGCATGAAAACACCTGTCATAGAAAGAGAGAAGAAAAGCTACCTGGGCTTGAATTAAGAGGTCCATATAAGATGAGACATTCTTAAATTAAGGGGGGTGAATACGATTTTAATGAATAAATGAATTATTACAAAGAGATATTAATCCTTGTAAAAGGAGATCAAAACCATATAAGGTAACTACCTAGCTTTCATGATACTAATTAATTATTATATGCCTATAGTTTAGTTTAAGTAAAATAGAGTTAGTAAGAAAATACATTATTACTCTATTAGAGAGTAGCTAAAAACCTAGAAATTATTGTTGGAAGCATGAATTCTGATGATATTCCTATGGGGGAGTATTGTAGAAACATGATTAGATCATTATCATGATGATATGTTACATTCATGACTGTGTTTGTCATTGATGTCAACATAACAGTTTTCTGTGGCATCTGATAGAAGAACAACGAAAAGATCAAGTTGGTACAGATAGATAGTTGAGCAGTTTCAGTAACAAGGTTAAAGAAAGATTATACTATGTGTCTAGTATACGAATGTAACATCGGAAGCATAAGATATTAAGTTTGGAAGATGTTATGAAACTTTCGGTGAAGACTATTTTGAGTTAGAGTTTACAGAGGCATGTTGTGGTAAACTTGTTATATCTCTTAGCAGAGTTGTTATTTTGAGAAGTTGAAGTTGAAGATGTGAAGAAGACATGTTGGTGATGATATGGCTAAGTTTTCTCATCGTAATTTTACGTGTACAAAAAGTTATTTAATTTGCAAGGCAAAAGATTAATGTTATCACTAAGTATAATGTGTTCTTAATGTGGTCCTATAATAATTAATTGAGAAGGTGTAACAACCAACTCAAGGAATTGTTTTATTGATCCAGTATAAAGAAAGGACATTTTCTTTTATTAGAGATGAGATGGATGAAGTGATTGTAAGAGATATGAAGAGCGAAATGCAAAGTTGAGCATTGCAAAGCGGAAGTGAAGGAAACTTCAATGCCAAGGTTTTATTGTGTGAATTGAAGTTGGATACTTGGATCCGAGGTTTGTGACCTGATCTACAAGGTTTGACAATGATTGGTATGGTTGACATGACAGAGGAAAGAAGTTAAATTACATTACACACAATTATTTTGCAAGGAATAGTTGAGAGATCAGTTGGACAATGAGCTCGGTGATCTTGACCTAGAAGCTATTTGGACAGTGGGTCCTTCTGTCTTCTATAACTCTTAACAAGGTTGGAATATTCTAATAAGTATTTAAAGTCTCCTAACAGTGACTCATATGTACTAAATGTTGTAATAGAATCTTAACAGGGTTCATCCTCTAATAAGGAATATTTATATCAGTACATCATCTTGTGGGCATCATTCCCACCAGGGGTTTCCCTTCGATCAAGAATTTCCCTAGTTAACATATCTGGTGTAATTGTCTATGTGCATCTTGTTATGGTTGATGTTTACTTTGGTTAAATGGATAAGATTATTTAAGGTTGATAAATGTTTTAATTATTAGATAACTGATTCACCCCCTCGCCCACCCCACCCCCCACCCCCCCTAGTTATCTTGGTGGACTATTATTTCTAATAATTACTACATAAAGTAAAATTGGGTCCCGATAACAAGGTATGATAAGGTACCCAATCAAAACCAAAAATCTATAAAGTGGAGAAATAGAGAAAACCACATGGGAAAAACTCTACTCTAAGAAGATATGGAAAGAATGTTGAAAGAACTATTAAAGGAATGCAAAAGGCTCCAAACTAGAGAATGCTTCAGAAGATAGGAACAAAAGGATGATCATGAAGACCATCACTAAAGCATGAAGTTGTAGACACTATCAAACTATTGATTTGAAGAACCTACACTAAATAACACATGACTAGGTAGAGAAGACTAAGTGTGAAGAGTTGATCAATCGAAGATGGAAGATATATTTATGGCCTCCAAAAATAGGAATAAAAGAGTGTCCTTATGGTAAATGGTCCATCTCACTAAAATGAATAGGTACCCAACCACTACATCTGCCTAGTACATAGGAACAAATACTGAATACACAACTCACTCTATCAAACCAAGAAAGCATTAGATCCAACAAAACCCTCTTATAATGTTGATAGGTAACACATGTACACTAACATTGAATGCATAAAATCCTATAGAATGAAGAACCAAAAACATTGAGAGTGTAGAAGAAGTACAAATACCTATAAAGGTATGCATCATCGATACATCATAAGGCTAATGTTGTAGAAAACTCACTTGACAAAGGAAAATAGAAAAATGGCCAACACAAACCTCCCCAAGGCACTTTATAATGTAGTGTAATTACAAAAAAATACAAATATGTGCAAGATCCCCAAAAATGCAATACAATGACACTTTATCTCAGCGCATTTGTATAAAGGATCAGAAGAGACATAACGCTAGTATAATAGAAAGTAAAACCCAAGATGAGTCATCCCATGCAACAAAAATGATCATCAAACCAGAAATAACCAAGATATTCACTAGACTGCAAAGATAAAAAGATATGACTAAAATATAGTTGAAGAAGAATCTAGAAGAAAAACCATCATCATTGGAAAGAGAATAAAAAAATCTTTCCAATGATATAAAGTTTTTGAAAAATGGAGTTTGGATGCTTAAGATATATCTCTCAGAGTGAAAATAGAATCTTTGGACTTTGATTGCATAAAAAGGAAATGAAATAGAAAACCCAAAAAACTAAACCTAAACCATCATGTTAGGATCATAAAGAGCAATTTGATGATATATGACTTGTTAAAAGGTACCTCTGTACGCCCAATATATGACCAAAAGAACATCAACTTTTTAGGATAAAAAAAATCAAAGAGATAATGGCTTGAAGGCCATCAAATTTTGGCTCAAGTTGATGAAATTAGCAACCTACACATACATTAGATCTTGTGCTGACATGCGTCGGTACTGCTTTAACAAATTAGCAATGGGAGTTGTTACATTTTAGTTGCTTATTCATTGAATATCAGAATATCATGGCCCTTGCCCCTTGCCAAGTAGTAGGCCTAATCTACCTCCCCTTGCTCTCAATACGTTTGAACAAGGTCTAACCTTGCCAAATAGTAGGGAATCAACCTGTTAATGGCATCAGCCCTATAGCCTCCTCTCACTGACCCACCCACCCATGGTAGGAGGGAATCAAGAAAAGATCGAGTTTGATGTCAGTGTACTTTTTGCATGCACTTTTTAGCTCTTTTTTAAAAAAAAGTATGCATTTTATTCTAAAAGCATGAAACTTTTGTAAATAAATTTTTTGTGCTCCAAATATGTTCTAGAAAAACCCCCAATTTTTTTTTTTGGAAAAATAAATACATCTAGCCTCAGAACCATTCCCATGTCTGGGGAACAACAAAATTGCCTTACTAGTCAACTGTATCCAAATTTGACAAATTTTATATAAAAGTAGGGGTTTTGAATGCTACAAATCCAATGGTGAGGTCTGTTTAGGTTCAAAGTGCATAAAATAAAAGTGACCCCCAAATCTAATACAAATTTTTTTTTGGAAAAAAATAGATCTAAAAACTAAGGCCAAACCTCTCATTAAGAGAACATGGACATGAAAGTATGAAGCTCTAATACCATGTTGAAGTTGATGAAAGTTCAACATAAAACTCCCAATAATCACTTACATACAAACACCTATTACAGAAAGAGAGAAGAAAAGCTATGGAGGCTTGGATTTAGATATCCATAGAAGATGAGACATTCTTGATGTGCAAAAAAGAGTTTGTAATTGTATTCAATGAATACATTTATTACAAAGAGAGATCAATCTTTATTAAAGGAGGTCGAAACCCTAAAAGGTAACTAACCCAGTGTTAGAATATTTAGAATAATTGAGAGGGGTCAATTACCCTCAGGTCCAAGTGTACTAATTCAACTTTTACTAACTTCAAACAACTCATTCAAACTCATAAAAATACTTGGTCATATAGAAACTTATCAACCAATTAATATATTCATTCATCACTCAGCTCTCTATTTAGTATATGCCAACCAAGAGTAAATAAACAACAATAAATTGCATGCATCACACATATACGACACTAGGATTTAACATGGAAATTCAATTTGGAGAAAAACCACCAAGTAACATGCTACCACTTTGCACTCTTATAAAGTGAGCTTGGTTAAGAGTCAACCTTGTTAAAGGTTACAAAACACATTGTTAGGTGTGACCCTATTAAAGGATTTAATAACTTTGTTAGGAGTGGCCTTGTTAGAGGACTTTGGATCATTCCATTAGAATGTCACCTTGATTAAAGGATTTACAAAATGGTTGTTAGGCTAACCTTGATTAAAGGATTTTGATTGCCACAATGGTTATAAAAAACAAATAGGTTTGATCTGTTTAGATACAACTCACCTTGCAAATTTAAATCTTTGTTAAGCTCATATGCTGGTTCATTGACTGGACTTCATTATCATCTCTGTTGGGTGATGCGACGTGCTTCCCTGCCCACAGGTGGTTAATTATGTGGTGTTCCATGTTCACTAACAGTGATGGATTTTGGTGCAACAAAAAATGGGCCCAACAATTGGTATTAGAGCCTGGTTTTGGCCTAGTCATGGGTTGAAATCTCTTCGGTGCCTTCCTGACTTGCGTAAGCACCTGGTATACGCATTGAGAGGGAGATTGTTGGGTGATGCAACGCGTTCCCCTACCCATAGGTGGTTAATTATGTGGTGTTTCATGTTCACTAACAGTCATGGCTTTTGGTGCAATGGCAAATGGGCCCAACAATCTCCTTCTCTGATTTTCTTGGTAACCCTTCAAGTAATCACACTTCACCAATCTTATCACTTTTCCTCTGCTAATTTGTCCTTTACAGGTTCTCCACAAAATCACCAATCAACAACAAACCAACCATTGAAAAAATCTCTTATGCCTCCTTAAATAGGTAGCTATGATCTTTTTCTGCTTAAACATCACCGTAGACCTTAGGGTTTGATTAGATTCAATGAATATATCATTTTTTCCTTCTACTCCTTTATTGACAACTTCTAGAAAAATCTCCTCAAATCCTTGTCTTTGATCACATAACATACTTAATTTGTGCATTAAATACACCAAATCATCAATTGTTATCATCCACACATTTTGACTAATCCAAAAATTCAACTATGTTAGCCTCAAAATTGATTTTTTCACAAACTTTTATTTCATTGATACTTAGTCATCATTGTGTTCTTTTGCTCAGTTAAAATTGTGTGGCTCGGTCACTATTACTTCAGTCTCACTCGACTTCTACTAGATCGCTCAATCTTTACTATGGTCGATCATTAGTACATTTTCTTCTTCATCTTTCTCGGCCATAACTATCACTCGGTTAATACTGTTTACTCAACCAACTCTTAAGTTCCTTAATATTTTTCTTCATTAGCCTTCATTGATCAGACATAGTTTACTAGGCTTTTCTTGTGTTTAACTCAACACTTCTATATTTCATACACTGATTAAACAACACATTATCTTGTCAAAGACTAATTGATCAAGTGCCCATTGTAATTCCAACATACTTTCTCCTTTTCACTCAACAACTTCACTAGTTCATCTAGTTATCTCTCTTTTCAAATCCTCTTCATCAATCAATTGATATAACACTCTACATTTTTAGTAAATGTCTCTCGAGTAGGTTTGACATCAATGACAACATAATAGTTATTCCAATTGCAATTTCTAACAATCTTGCTCTTTGACATTGATGGAAAAACCTGTAGTTACCATGAAAATGAAAAAGATATTCTCATGATTTATCATTAACAACACCTCTATGATTTGTCACATATCTTCATTAATATCCTTAGTTTCATTTTGATTCTCATCTCACACTCACTTGCACTTCTCCCTCTATGATACCAATTGTATAATCTTCAATGCTAACACCAATTGTAATACCAACTGTATTGGCTCCCTGTATCACATTTCTTCTTGTGATTTAACTTCTCCCTTTGATATTGGATGGATGGTAACTCTTATCACTCTAATCACACATTCTATCTGTGATATTAAGCTTGTATGATAACTTCATATATTATCCCTCATTGACAACAATGCCAAAGATATCATCCATTCATATACACAACATCCTCTCTATGTTACCATTTGATTGATATTTCAATATCGCTTTCTCTTTCATACTTATCTTGACTCCTTGTAGTCTCATCTACTTCACGTTGTAGTTAATCTTTTCACACTCTTTAGGTAGCTCCTAAAGTGTGAACTCTTGCATCAATGTGTAAGATATTCTGATAATATCATTTGATGCAATCCAACATCTCTTCTCATCTTGCTTTAGATAGGGGAATGATCCCTAACTTACCTCTTAGATACTCAAAGCATCCTTAGGCTATGCCTTAGTGAATATATATCTTCTCCTTTGTGTTCACATATTCCAAACTCACTTCTTTGTCGTGTAACAACTCTCTCAAGTAATGATACTTGATAGCAATGCATTTGGTATTTGTGTGCATCACAAGATTCTTTGATATGTTTATATCACTTCTATTATCACAATATATCACAAGAGGTTTAGTGATCTCTTCCTTCATACCTTTCAATAATTGCTTAATCCACACAATATTAGAATAACTAACTGCTATAGAAACATACTCAGCCTCTATTGGAAAATGGCTAAATGGTGGAGAGCAGGAATGAGGGTGGTTACAATAAATAAAGAAAAAGTTTTCAACATCCTAGAAGGTTTGAACCGTTCAGAAGGCATGAAGACCTAAACTACTGGGGTAATAGAAATGAAAAATGGCAGGGGAAATGAATAAATTTTCAAAAGAGGGTTTAGTGCAGAAAGGTGGAATAGAAAAAGAGGGGGAGTTGGAAAAATGAAGGAGAGAGGAATGGTTTCTATGGACAAAGGAGCCACCCAATGCAGGGATTCACATCCTTTAATATGGGGGGGGTGGATGTGGAGAATGGGTTTTGTATGGTAACAATGGAGCTAGCACAAGATAGGGACTAGATCTTAAATGGGGAACCACATTTCCTTGAAGGGTTTGGTTTTTACATGAAATCGTGGGTTCCAAACTTTGACACCAAAAAGGAAATAATAGAGCAATTTCCTATATGGGTAGGATTGAGAAACCTCCCATAGAAATACTGGAATGAACATTGTTATAGAAAGATAGGCAATAAACTAGGGACATTTATAAAGGTGGTGGAAATGGTAGATACAAAAACTCTACAAATGTTCCCAAGAATATGCATAATGTGGAATGACTGACATCCTATAATAGAAATGATTGAGGTTTTTATAGAAGGGGATGTCTAGAGGCAATCTCTGTCAATGGAAGAAGGTTTGATGGTGTGTGAGCATTATCTATGTGAGCACCATGAATTAGAAAACTGTAAGCAAGAGGAATGACAAAAGAGGAAGGAGGATGAAAGATTACTAAATAGGGCGGTAGTGTTGGCTGAAGAAAAAAATAAGGATGTAGGAAAGAAGAGAGAAGAGCTCAAGGGGGGCTACTAGAGAAAGGAAAAGCATTATGATTTGGAAAACTAGAGAAAATAATTGTAGAGATAGTGAAATGGAAGGGGTGGGGGAGATGGTGAATGAGAAGGGGATGTTGACTAGTGAAAAATTGTTTAGGAATAAGTAGTAGGAAAGCCAGGAAGAGGAGGGTGAAGTTGTAGTTCAACCTAAAGTTTTGGAAGGAATAGGGGGTAGTGAGGATGCATAATGGTTGGAGAGGGATAGAGAATATGGGGAAGAGTGTGGGGTGAGGGAAGATCTACTAGTAGAAGCTACTAGAGAGGAACCTCAAAATATTAGAAGAGATGACTATTGTAAAAAGGATAGGGTTAGAGTGGTTTTGGAAGTGTATAAGGGTAATGAGGAAGAAGAAGACTATAGGTCTATTACAGAGGAGGAGGAGGATAAAGATGAGGTGGATGTCTTTAAATATATTGAAATCTTCCCAATTAGAAACTTTAAGCAGTGCTCTAGAGACTCAAGTTCTGAGGAGAGATCGAATGAGGAAGAGATGGATAGGGTGGATATGTTGGAGGAGGACTACTTGGGTTTGGAGGAGAAGATTGCTCTTAAAGAAAAAAGGACCCTAGAAAAATTAGAAAGAAAGAGTCACAAAGTTAAGGTGGGGGAAAGTCAAAAGAGAGGCAGGAGAACACTAAATGCTTTGATTCAAATTGTAGGAAGTGCAAGAGGCCAAAGTAAGCTGAAGACAGGAAGGAGGAAAAACCTCTCCCGAAAGGGATGAAGATCCTCTCATGGAATGTCAGGGGATGTAATGCCCCTGACAAATATCACTTGATCAAGAGAGGCCTAGATCAAGCGAGACTAGATGTAGTTCTTTTTTAGGAAACAAAGATAAAAGTAGATGATGATGTAGGAGGTGATAAAAGGAAGTTTGGGAAGTGTTAAAGTGAATGGGTTGCTGTAGAAGGAGCTTCAAGTGGAATTTGTGTTTTATGGAAGGAAGATTCAACTAATGTTGTGGTGATGCAGAAGGAGAGAAATTGGAAATGGCTCAAGGTAATCTCAAAATAGCTAGGGATAGAATTTAATGTGATCAATGTTTATGGTTTGGTTCAATGTAGGGAGAAGAGAGTGTTATGTAAATCTTTGACAGAGGTTTTGGAGGTTCTACAAGATGAAATCATAGTCTTGGGTGGTGATTACAATGCTATTCTCGATCTAGGGGAGAAAAAAGGGGGGAATGGTTGGAGATCAACTAAGCAGGAAGACTTCTCAACCATTGTGACTAATAATGGGTTAGTAAATATCCCCTTCAAGAAAGGTGAATTCACATGGAATAATAGAAGACCAGAGTTTGTGAACATTGCAGAAAAGTTGGATAGATTTTTCTTAGGAGGTGACTAGACTCAGGCTGAATGGATGGTGGAAGCTGAAATATTAACTATCCATGGATCAAATCATTTTCCAATAAGTCTGAGACTTCAGGAAGATTGTTCCCCAGATAGATGACCTTTCAAATTTAAAGCAATGTGGCTAAGAGTAGATGGCTTTATGGATCTAGTGGAACAATGGTGGGAAAGTGCCCCTATGTATGAAGGAATAAAGCTTTCAAAATGTTTAAAAAGTTACAATTTATAAAAGGGAAATTGAAGGTCTAGAACAAGAAATCCTTCTAAAATATTTTTAAGTGGAGAGAAGAGCTAGAACTCTCTTTAAAAGACTTAAACAGAGGAATATTTATGCATGAAATGAAAGAGGAGGATTTCATTGAAAAAAATGAAATTAAAAAAGGAATATGAGGAAATCCTATCAAGTGAAGAGGTGTTTTGGAGGCAGAAATGAAGGGAGACATGGCTAAAAGAAGGAGATAGAAATACTACGTTTTTCCATAATTCAATCAAAGTTAGAAGAGCACACAATAAGATTTTCTCAATAGAAAATAATGAAGGAGGCTATAAAATTTTTCAAGGATAGATCAAGGGTAGAGGAAGAAGGTGGGGAAATTGAAGGGCAAGTCTTGGAGTGTATTCCAAATTGTGTTTTAGAGATGTAGAACAAAATGTTATGTGCAGAAATAACTAAAGAAGAGGTAAAATGTGCTCTATGGGGTTTTAGAAAGGATAAAAGTCCAAGTCCAGATGGTTTTACAGGAAGTTTTTTTTTTTTTTATAGATTTTTTTAGGACTTCTTGGGGGATGAAATATGGGAGATGGTTGAGGAATCTAGATAAGGAGGGTTTGTTTTAAAAGACATAAACAATACCTTCATAGCTCTAGTGCCAAAGAAGGAAGCATGTAGGACTTTTGGAGATTTCAGGCCTATCTCTTTGTGTAATATTTAGTACAAAATCATCTCCAAAGTGATTGCAAAGCGGCTAAAACTAGTTCTAAGTGAAGTTATCTCAAAGGAATAGAGTGGGTTTACATTGGGGAGATCTATTTTAGAAGGTGTTATAATAGCCCATGAAATGATTCATTCTATTAGAACAAAGAAACTACATAAAATGATGGTGAAATTAGATATAAGGAGAGCTTATGATGAGGTGAATAGGGGTTTTCTATTCAAAGTTCTAAATAAGTTTTGTTTCAATGAAGACTGGATAAGATGGGTCAGAGGTCGTTTGAGTTCTGTTAGATTCTCAGTTTTGGTTAATGATAGTCCTCAAGGTTGTTGTTGAGTTAGAAAAAGGAATAAGACAAGAGGGTCCATTGTCCCCCTTTCTCTTTATCATTTTAGCAGAAGATTTGGGAAGATTGATTAGTGTAAAAAGAACTAGAGGCCTTTGGAAAGGTGTGAAAGTGGCTAGGGGTATGGATACGATCTTTGATCTCCAGTTTGTGGATGAAACCTTTTTAATATGGAAAGCCTCATAATAGGAAGCCAAAACAATGAAGAGGGATTTGAAGACATATGGGAAAGTTTTAGGTCAGAAGATTAACTAGGCAAAATTGGAAATTTTCTTCTTTAATACCCCTATTAGCAAAAAAGTGGCAATTTATAAAATCTTGAACATAAAGCAAGGGTTAGATCCAAGTAGATATTCAAGGATTCCTTTGTTCCAAGGCAGAAATAAAAGTGATGTGTGGAAGTGTTTAGCAGAAAAGTGTTTCAAAAAAATGGAAGGATGGAAGGGTAAGTGGCTATCATCTACAGAGAGAATTTTAATATTAAAATCATTAGTGTCTATAGTTCCAATCTTCTCAATGATGTGTCTTAAACTCCAAAAAAAGGTAATAATAGTGTGGAAAAGTAGATGCATAGGTTCTTTTGGAGTGGTGCAGGGGAATGTAAGAAATTACCTTGTTAAAATGGGAGAAAATATGCAGACCAAAAAAGAATGGGGGAGATGGAATAAGAGATACAAATCTTATGAATATAGCTTTAGGAGCTAAATTAGTATGGTAGATGGTAACAGATGCTGATCAGATATGGACTAAAATTTTAAGGGCAAAATACTTGGATTCAAATGAAGAAACAAGGATTTTAACAATCCAAAACCCCTTGAAAGGGTTCGTAATTTAGAACTTTATTATTTCAAGTCAACATGTTATAACATACCATATTTTTTGGGTGATTGGTGATGGTAACAAAGAAAAGTTTTAGGAGGATTCTTGAAATGGATATAAAACTCTGGATGAAGAATATTAGGATAGTGACCTAAAACAAAAATTATGTGGTCTCTGGGGAGAAAAAGTTAGAGATTACCTTATTGAGAAGGAAGGAGCCCTAGGAAAGGTTTGGGAATGGAAGGATTCGAGGGTAGAGGGCTTGTCTCAGAGGCAACAAAATTCTCTTAAAGATATTTTTGCAAGAAGGAAAGTCTTTATAATTGCAATAAGGGATAAGATAAATTGGTGTGCAGTAGCTTCAAGTAGGTTTTTCGTAAAACTAGGCTATGAATTAATAGAAAATAGAGAGGATGTTTGTTTTGAAACTGGTGATTTATGTTGGAATAAAGAGATTTTGCCAAAGGAAGGAACCTTTTCATGGTTAGCTATTCAAGGTAGAATTTTGATTGATAGAGAAGGAAGAAATTAGGATTTCAAGGTCCAACCAAATGTGTAATGTGTGGTAAAGAGGAAGAAAATGTGGATCATCTATTGTTAAATTATGAGGTAGCAACAAAATGCTAGAGTCATGTCCAGGTAAGTTGGGATGGATAGGACCATGGAGTCCATCTCTAATGGACTTCTTCATTTCATGGCCAAGAATGAGGAAAATAAATTTGCTGGAATGTGTGTCAAGGATAAGCCCTTCAATAGTAAAATAAGAGGTGTGGAAGGAGAGAAATAGGAGAATCTTTCAGGAGGTGACTGAATCAGTAGAACAACTCTTAAGAAGAATTGACCACTCTATTGAAGAAGTGATTATTGTAGCGATTTTTAAGAAGGATTTGTTAAAGAGTGTTTTTTATGAGAATTGATAGAGATATTAAGAAGGAATGGCCTAGGATAAAAATTAGACATGATGGAGAAAAGATGAGGAACACTACAATGATGAAACTGATAGAAAATGCAAGGTGGGAAGCTCCAGAGGAAGGATGGATGATAATAATTTTTGATGGGGTTGCAAGGATTAATCCAGGAAAATCAGGGGCAAGGTGCATAGTGAGAGATCATAATTGGGAGATGCAAGCAATAGGGGAAAATAGATTATCAGATGGCACAAACAATGAAGTTGAATTCTAAGTAGCACTCTTGGCAATTCAATGTGCTAAGAAGGTGGGGGGTGGTTAAATTTATCATGGAAGGAGATTTCGTGGTGGTGGTGCAAGCAATAGGAAGTAACATGATTTATGCTTGGAACTTAGAATTCTTTTTAATAAATATTAATGAAGAGCTAAAATCATTGGAGGACTTTAAAGTGTGTAATGTTTATAGAGAAGCTAACAGGGAAGCACTTCAACTTTCAAAATGGGTGGCAGATTGTTTGGCGGTGGGGTCAGAGTGTTTTGAATGCTGTAGCCGTTCAGAGGGGTGTTAGATGATTCTTGAAGGAAAATATAAGTTGAGCTTAAAAAGTGTAAATGATCAAGTGGAGGATGTCGATTAAAGGACTGTTAGAATAAGTAAGGATGTAATATTTGGGTCATT
Organism: Cupressus sempervirens; assembly: GCA_028749045.1. Classification (NCBI taxonomy): domain Eukaryota; kingdom Viridiplantae; phylum Streptophyta; class Pinopsida; order Cupressales; family Cupressaceae; genus Cupressus; species Cupressus sempervirens. The sequence goes on along the minus strand of CM053793.1, from coordinate 584,967,671 downwards.
TGTAATACATGCTCACATAATGAAAAGATGGGTGAAAAGTAAAGGATGGTATGATGAAGTGACTTAGTGAATGGAAAAAAGTGCAAAAAAGGATTCATGCGATATGCTATAAATAAATTAGCTGAAATTTTTTTTTAAACAACTTTGAATAGAAATTTGTAGATTTGATGATAGTGATAGAAAGGAAATTTAAAGTAGAAGATGGAAGCTACCTTCATGTTCTGAATGACTAGATAGCAGAAGGTGCTTTATGACCCAGTTCAAACTTAGAGGTTGAGGTTGTTGCTTCAATGCCCATCACAAAGTGTCTTGGAGGTGGTTAAGGGAACGGTGGGGGAATTGTTCCAAAATTCAACCCACCATTGGAAAGTCAATGTGGATATATCAGCTATAGTGATGGCATGGTGATTGGAATTGGAGTTTCCAAAAGAGGAAGTTGAATGGGTGATGAAGTCATTATTCCTCAAAGATCTGATAGTAGGGATTGATTCTTTGATGGAATGGACATGGCCAGGGCAAGGGTTCAATTAAAGTGAATGTTTTGAAGATGAAGAGGAAGGGAAAGCTTCAGGTAAATTTGGTTTTATATGGTGGCCGACAGGAGTGGATAGGGAATCTTACAAGGCTAAGATTAGAGTGGCATGGCTTTGGTTGGTAGAGGAGATCCGCAGTTTCAAAGAGAGGGAGGGACGAAAAAGTGATAGGGTTTTTGGTCTCCCATTCAAAATGCTAAAGAACCACATGAAATAGGAAGAAAAGGAGGGTGGTGAGGGTTTTATTCACGATAAAGGTGGAAGAATAATCTAAAGGAGGGACAAATATTTCCTTTTTTTTCATAGATAAAAACTAGGGCAAGGTTTTTAAATTTTGTGTTTACATTGTAAATTTGAAGGATAAGCAGCGAAAATAGAACGTCAATGGGGTTGAAGTTTGTAGCGGACAATGAGTAGCCTACAGAAAAATGGTTATAAAGCTAAGAGCTGGTTTTGATGGATTTTGGAAGAATAAGAAGCTATATAGGACTCTCAAGGAAGAATTTGGCAATGAAAAAAGTGGTTTAGCGAGTGGAAAAAGTGGAATTTTTTTGCAGCCTTAGGACAGAGCCAAAGAAGGGCAGATGGTAGCTTTTAAAGGGTCTCTCATATAATTTGGTCAAGGTGGATATTGTAATGTGTAATATGTAAAGCCTAATTAAAGGGGCAACATGTGAATAGGATATAAGTTTAGTTGTTTAGATGAAGATGACATAAGTTGTACTAGATGAGGAAAGGCTATTCTATTGGTCCAATATATGTATCTTTGAAGTTTTTATATGAATCAATAAAATATTATTACCGACCAAAAAAAAACATACGTAGCCTCTATTGTGGGTTGAGAAATATAGTTTTGCTTCTTTCTTATCCATGAAATCGGTCTCCTTCCTAGAAAGAAAGTGCCTCCACTTGTACTCTTTCTATCATCAATGTTTCTAGTCCAATCAACATCTGTGTAAAAATTTTGAACCATAATCCATAGCCTTCTATTCCTTTTAGACATCTCAATATTCTTTTCACAACCATCATGTGATTTTCTCTAGGATTAGTAGAAAATATAGCAACAATACCAACTCCTAATGCAATGTCAGGTCTGCTATGTACAACATATTATGTTTTCCAATCATTGACCTGTATAATATTTGATTCACTTTAGTAGAATCATCACTCTTTGAAAGTTTGTGACTAGTAACCATAAGTGTTCCAATTGGTCTTGAGTCTTCCATTCCAAAGGTCTTCAATATCTCCTTGATATACTTTGATTGAGTAATATAAATAACTTTCTTCATCTAATAAACTTGTAAACCAACAAAGAGCTTGATCATTCCATACATTGACATTTCAAATTCTTGCTTCATCTCATTATAAAATGATTTACACAATAAATCATGTCCTCCAGATATGGTATCATCAACAAAAATCTCAGCTAGCAATATCTTCTTCTTAGATTCACTTTTCATATACAAATTGTTATTGTCATTAGTTCTTGCAAAACCAATTTTCACCAAGTAATTGTGTAACCTTTCATACCAAGCTCTAGGGGCTTACTTTAAACCATATAATGGTTTATGTATTTTTCATACCATATTCCTCTTTCTAAGATCAACAAATCCTTTAGGTTGATCAATGTAGACTTCTTCTAAGATTCCATTTAGAAATGTAGATTTGACATTCATTTGATATACCTTAAAATCTTTGTAAGAAGAATATGCAAGAAAAGTTCTCACTCATTCCAACCTTGAAACTGGGGAAAATTTCTTTCTATAGTCAACTCCTTCCTCTTGTGCATATCCCTTATAAACTAGTCTTGACTTGTTCCTTGCGACTTCACCTTTCTCATTCAACTTGTTTCTAAATAATTGCTTGGCTCCAATTACATTCTTATCCTTTGGTCTTGGTACCATTGTCCATGTCTTTTTCTTCTCTATTTGATCAATTTCCTCATACTTTGCCTTAATCCAATCTTCATTCTCCAAAGAAAATTTAACTAATTTGGGTTTAACTTCACATAGTAAACATGTATCATTCTTCAACTTCTTTTCACAACTCCTAAATCTTTGCTTCCAATATTTGGTCAATTGTATAGTTACTCTTTACATAATTTGATAAGATAGGTTTAACTCTTCTTTCTTCTTCATGTATTTCACTTGGTTCTGCATGATCATCTTCATCATGTATCTCTGGTTGCAACTCAACATGTTGTGTCTGGTGTTCGATTTCCTCTCTTTGATGTTTGATGTCTTCTGTCTATGACTCAACTCCTATAGCCTGATGCTAGAAAAAAAATTTCTGTTGAACCTCAATAGTTCTTGGCTATTGATGCTTAACAACCTCTTTCTTTGGTTTAGGTAAAGTACTGTATTCTCCTTCATAGATGTAGACAAAATTTATGTAATCTTCAGGTTCTTTCTTGAATTCCTCTTCATTTTTTTTTTGCAAATTCATCAATTCTAACATTTTAACTTTCAATAATTTTGTTAGTGTTAAATTTCAAACACTTATATGCCTTACTTTTAGTAGAATATTCTAGGAATATACCTTCGTCACCTTTTGCATCAAGTTTTATTTTCCTTGCATCTTTCAGTATGTAACACTTACTTCAAATTTTTTTTGACATAATTCACATTAGGTGCATAGCCATACCAAATTTCAAAAAGTGTTTTGTTTTTATGTTTCTTAACTTGAACTCAATTTAAAGTATAAAATACACTACGTGCAATTTCTCTACAATAATTATGTGAAACACCCTTCTCCATCATTAGTGTCCTTGCATAGTCAATGATTGATCTAAATTCCTTCTTTCAACTATTCGATTATGTGGTGGAGTCCTTGGTGCACTCATTTGTCTCTTTATTCCTTTATCATTGTAGTATATGTTGAACTCATCTGATGTAATTCACCTCCTCTATATGATCTCAATCACTTCAGACTCTTTCCTATTTCTTTTCCAACTCTAGCCAATACCACTTAAACATTTGAAATGCATCTGATTTTTCTTTAAGAAACATTATAGTCATCATTCTAAAGAAATCATCAAAAAATAGGATAAAGTATTTGTCACCATAATATATTTGCACTCCAATGGGGCCACATAAATCAATATGATCCAATTCCAAAATATCACCAGAAGAATAGGTCTTTCTCTTGAAACTATACTTTGTCATTAATCCTCTTACTCTTTTAATCTTACTAATGCTTGCCAAATTATCAAAGTTCACATGACATAACCTCTTATGCCATAACCAAACATATTCTAATTGTGTAAATAGACAAGTATCTTCAGATACGTCTAGATAGAACAAGTCACCTCTTGTTTGATTACCACTTCCAATTATTTCATTAGTAGCATCATAAATATTTTCCTTCCTATTTTGAAATTCAACTCGGTAGCCTAAACTGGTCAATAATGCCACACTCAACAAGTTATATCTTAAACCATCAACCCAATATGCATTATCACATTTGATCTTATCATTCAATATAATTGATCATTTACCTTTCACATAACATGGTGCATTATTTCCAAACTTAATACTAGTTCCATTATAATGTTCCAACTTTTCAAACTTACTTGTATCACTAGTCATATGATGTGAACAACCACTATAAATTATCCATCTATCATTCTTATTCACATGTGAAATCAATTCAATTTTTTCATATTCATCATATTCATCTTTCATTGCAACATAAACAACTTCTTCATTGTTTTCATTAGAATCACTATTAGAACCATTTGCTTCAACAATGTAACAAGATTTCTTACCTTTGCCTTTGTAATATTTGTTACCTCAAATATCACTACTATCTTTCCTTCCTCAGTATATTTTGTCATTCATTTCTTCCTTCTCATCTTTTTCAGGACATCTTGCAACAATACAACCAAATTTTTTATATGCAAAATAGATAATAGGGAGTTTACCTTTGTATTTTCCTTTTCCTCTTGGTAGCCCTCTTGCCAATAATGCTGCAAGATCATCAAGATCATCATCTGATTCATTATCATTGTCCACATGTTTTCTCTTATTCTTTATTTTAGATCCACCAAGGGTTAGTTAAGATTTGAAAGAACATTCAACACTAAACCAAGTATAATTATCAGAATTTGACAATTCAAATGCAATGAGTCTACCAATTAGACTCTCCAAGGTCAGATCATTAACACGTGTACATCTTTGTTCTTGAATTGTAGAAACTCTAATTGCATAAATAGGAAGTAAAGTCCTCAATACCTTACTTATCATAGTCTCATCAAATACAATACCTCTAGCTCCTCTGGTAGCACTCACAACCTCCTTGATTCGGTTACAATATTGTGCAATAGTTTCACCTTCTTTCATTCTCATGTCAACAAATTTTCCTCTCAAACTTTAAGCTTTAGCTCTCAACACATTTTTGTCTCCTCCATGGATTTGTGTGAACTTTCCCCACATTTTCTTTGCAGTAGTACACTCCTTGACATCATAAAATTCAACATATCTTAGGGAAGATGCCAGATCTATCATCATTTGATTATGCTCTTGCTTCTCCTTCATTTGTTCAATAGTCATGGGTCTAGGAACTTCAATATATTCATTTTTCATGTAATACAATGCAAAATCTCCAACTCCAGATAGATGCAGTTTCATCAGTCATTGTCATTGTGGGAAGTTCTCTTTCTTGTACATCTTGATCTTTGGCTTAAGTCCTTCAAACTTTCCTTACAAGCACCTATACTTTGATACCAATATTTAGAATATTGAGAATAAATAAGAGGGGGAGGGGGGGGGGGGGGGTGAATTAATTATCCTCAGATCTAGATGTACCAATTCAACTTTTACTAACTTCAAATAACTCATTCAAGCTCATAAAACTACTTGGTCCATAGAGCAACTCATCAGTAACTTAATATATCCACTCATCATGCTCTTTGTTCAATATATGCCGACTAATAGTAAATAAACAACAATAAATAACATGCATCACACATATAACATTCACACACATATGACACTAGGATTTAATGTGAAAATCCAATTTGGGAAAAACCACCAAGTAACATGCTACCACTTTTCACTCTTCTGAAGTGAGCTCAGTTAAAGGCCAACCCTGTTAAAGGTTACAAAACACACTATTAGGTATGACCCTATTAAAGGATTTAATCACCCTGTTAGGAGTGCCCTATTTAGAGGACTTTGGATCATTTCATTAGAATTTCACGTTTATTAAAGGATTTACAAAATGATTGTTAGGTCAACCTTGATTAAAGGATTTTGACTACCATAATGGCTAGAAAGTAATAGCTAGGTTTGATCTGTTTAGATACAACTCACTTTGAAAATTCAGATCTCCATTTGACTCATTTGTTGGTTCATTGACTAGACTTCATTAGCATCTCCTTCTCTAATCTTCTTGGCAACCCTTCAAGCAATCATACTTCACCAATCTTCTTAGTTTTCTTTTGCTACTTTATTCTTCACAAGTTCTCCACAAAATCACCAATCAACAATGAACCAACCCTAGAGAACATCTCTTGTGACTCCTTGAATAGGTAGCTATGATCTTTTTCCACTTAAACATCAATGTAGATCTTAAGGGTTGATTAGATTCAACAAATCTATCCATCTTTTTGTCCTTCTACTCTTTTCTTGATATTTCTAGAAACTTCTCATTAAATCCTTTCCTTTGATCACATATCAAACTTAATTCATGCATTAAATACACCAATTCATCAATCCTTATCATCCAAGCATTTTGACTAATCTGAAAATTCAAGTATGTCATCCTCAAACTTGATTCTTTCAAAAACTATTATTTTTTTGACACTTTGTCATTGCTATGTTCTTTTTCTCGGTTAACAATGTGTAGCTTGGTCACTACTATTCTATCTCGTTCAACTTCCACTAGCTCGCTTGGTGTTCACTACACTCGGTCACTACCATATTTTCTTCTTCATCTTGTTTGATCATATTTATCACTTGGATAATACTATTTACTCAACCATCTCTTGAGTTTCTTAATCTTTTGCATCATTAACCTTCATTGATCGACCACAGTTTACTAGGCTTTACTTGTGTTTAACTCAACACTTCTATATTTCATACACTGATTAAATGACATATTATCTTGTCAAAGAATGATTGATCAAGTGCCCATTGTAATTCCAACATACTTTCTCCTCTTCACTCAACAACTTCACTAGTTCATCTAGTTATCACTCTTTTGAAATCATCTTCATCAATCAACTAATATGACACTCTACACTATTAGTAAATGTCTCTATAGTAGGTTTGACATCAATGACAGCACAACATTTGTTCCAATTGTGTTTTCCAACACCTAGGTTACATGATAATAATTAATAAAATAATTAAATATTTTATGCCTAAATTTAGCTTAAGTAAAATAGAGTTAATAAGAAAACACCTTATTAATCTAACACAAAAACCACAAAACTAAGATACAAAATCTCCCCTTTCATAAAAGAATATTTCTTCAAGTTTAACAACAACTTTTCCTCTTTCAACCTCTACAAAACTAGTATGGTATGGATTAGGTGTTCTTCTTTAGTCTCACTATAGATTAGTATGTCATCAAGGTATACAATCACAAACTTACTCCAAAATTTCTTTAGAACCTCGTAGGTGCATAGCCAACCACTCATATAAACCTTCATTAGTCTTAAAAGTAGTCTTCCATTCATTTAGTTCTCTTATCCTAATATGATGATATCTACTGTTCAAATTAACCTTTGTAAAATATTTTTCTCCACTCAAAAAATCCTTAATGTCGTCCATCCTAGTAAAGGAAACCTATACTCCACTGCTATTATGTTTATATCTCTAGAATCAATGCACATTCTCATTCCCCATTTTTCTTAGGTGCTAATATAACAAGTATTGCATAAGGAATCAAACTTTCTCAAGTAATTCTTGCACTTGTCTATTCAATTCTTCATTCTCTACATGTGTTAATCTATATGGTGCTTTATTAGGAAAACTAACTCTAGATATCCAATCCATAGAGTGACTAATACTTCTTATAGGGGGTAATCTATCAAGTACATTATCTAAAATAATATCTTGAAATTCAGTTTAAAAAGATTTGATCTCAAGTGCATGCTCTAGTTCATCTTGTTTCTTAGTCTTCTTAGGGATAAAAGAAAAGAAAACATCATGTTTCTTCATGTCTTTCACAAACTAATTTCATTCAACCAAGAAATCGCTAACCATAGTACAATAATTTTCCTCAGGTTTCTCTATTAAAGGCAATGATACTTGTCTCTTCCCATTAGTCCAAACAGTTTACTGATTCAACCTACCATCATGTAAAGCTTATCTATAATACTACCAAGCTCTTCCAAAAATAATATGAACACAATCCATAGGCATACTATCACACATGACTTCATCAAAATAATTCCCAATCTTGAATTTCATAAGGCATTGATCACTTACAAGTAATTTTTGCTCATCCTTGATCCAAACAATATGACAAGTGTTACGATGTCTCAATCTCTACAACTTCAATTTAGATACCAGCTCCTCAAATGACAAATTATCAAAACCACCATTGTCAATGATTACTTTGCAACACTCTCCTTCAATCTTACATTTGGTCTTGAAATGACTTTTCCTCACAATAGGTTCTTCATTTAATTTCCAATTCCAAAAGGTTCTCCTAATCATCAGATTCTCTCCCCTTTAAGGTTTATTAGGGCATCAATATCTTCTTCTTGAATCAAAGTATTTCTTCTACTACTTCCTATCTTCTTACCATAAAAGTTACATTCAAAGGCTCTATGTCCTTCTTCTCCACACTTAAAACAAGTACCTTCAAACTAAGATCTATCTTCTCTCTTGTCAATACTATTATTCCTAGGGTAACCAAAATAATTACTTCTAGTTTAGTTACTTCTTCTTCTACTTCCATTATCTTCTTTCCATTCCGATTTTCCCTTATCATTAGATGCATTCTCATATCTACTACTTTCTCCATAAGATCTTCCTCTAATTTTCTGAAATTTTCCACTTCTTTTCCTTTTCTATGTTCTTGTTTCTTTGCAAACTTTTCTTCAACTTTCAAGGCATACAATTATGCATCTTCAACATTTTCCATCTTCAAAAAACTAATATCATCTTGTATAGAAGTTCTTAAACCATTTAGATATCTAGCAAAATTTTCAACCTCATCATCAACATGTCTAGATAGAATGTCCAACTTATAGAATTCCTCAATATAATCCTTCATAGTCATGCCTTTCTGTCTCAAATTTTGCCTTCTTCTAAATAAATTAACTTGATAATCAATAGGGAGGAATTTCTTTTTCAACTTAGTGACCATCTTTATCCAAGTCTTGATCTGTCCTTTTCCCCTTCTTTGTCTATCAGTTTGAAAATTTTCCCACCAAAGAGAGGCATATCCTTTCAAATTTGTAGATTTTATCTTCACCTTCTTATATTAAGGGATACTTCCATAATAAAAGTACTTCTCAATCCCAAAGATCCAATCCAACAAAGCATTGGGGGCAAGTTTTACACTGTAAGTAAAAATTTCAAAAGTAGGTATTGAATTTGTTCTATCCAAAGGCTTAAAATGTCTTTCCTCATCTTTTTCTTCTTCAGGTCCAAGATTAGGTGCTATTGTTTCTTCTTCTTCATCACTAACATCCTCAAGGTGTACTCCTCTTATAAGGGTTGTTTCAATAGCTTCAAGTCTAGCTATGATCTGTCTCAACATGTCTATTATAGAATTATTTGCATTTTATCAAACTTGAACCATTTTAACAATAGTTCCTAAAAGAATCATAACCTTCTTTGATTTATAGGTTAGAATTTAGATATGTTATCCTACAATTAATCCAATTAGGGTTCTCCATGATCCCAAAACTTTGTAAATAAAAAATTCTTCACTTTGATACCACTTGACACAAGAAAGGAGGAAACTCAAAACCCACTCCCAAGATACCCTTGCTAGAGTTACTTTAGAGAAGCCAACACAATATAGGAGAAATCACAAGAAATTATATATATTTCAAGGAAGATATGATGAGATGATCTTCTCTTAACATATCGTGCCTAAGACCTAGCTAGTTTCTTCCATATACAATCAAATTATAATCAACGAGCTTAGAACCTCAAGCTTACAGAGCCAACTCTGGTTATCATTTTTCTATCCAACTTTTTTCTTCCCTTCCTGATCCTAGATCCCAAAATATATAGCCAACACGACCACAAGTCATCTTGGTAGGAAAATATTACAAAATATAGGTCCTTCCCCAAAGGAGAAATCAATGACCTTATAATTCAACAAATTAACATCTACAGGGACAAAGATAGGTCCACTTATGATCCAAGAAGACATCCCCAAGGCTGCAAAATCCTTGATACCACACATAACCTCATTAAATCCAAACTTGAATGTTACTCAAGTTTCCAGGAAACAAACATGTCTCAAAGAAATAGAAGGATAACTTCAACATATGATGGAATTAATTTCCGTAAGCATAGGGTCAAGATCCACAACAGGTCCACATTAAGGAGTTAACTATACAAAAAAAGAAAACACAAATGACAAAAGATATTTTATGAACAAAAAATAGGAACAATAAATAGAAAATATTTTTGCTTAATGCAAGATTGCCCAAGTACCCAAGATGCTCCTGCATCACAAGTGTTTCTCGCACTCTTAGATTATGGTGATTCTCTCTATAATCATTAATGGAGAAGATTTTTTACAATCCTTTTCTAGTCTAACTATTGTCCGTTCTAGTATTCAGGTGTCCTTCACATATAATCTTATATATTTTCTTCCTTATCTTGGTTGCTCCCTTAGATATCATGATTTCCATGAAACTAACATCTTAAATAATTTATTCTCATTTTGTAAGGAACTTTGCAATCTAATTATTACTCCCCTCTTTTTAATCCTCTTGTCCATATCCCTCTTCCTCCACTTCAGTATAGAAGCCCCTATCAAGCTTACAAACTCTAATAGAAAATGGACTTTAATACCCCTATCACCCTTGACCATATTCTCCAAATTCTCTTTGTTAAAAATAGAGTTATTTAGAGAACTATTTTGAATAGCTTGGGTGGAAATTTTGTTAATTGTAGGGACCAGTTTAGAGATAATCCCAATATCCCTTCCATGTTGACTGCCATTGCTATGCATATTTTCAATAATAGAGACATGATAACTAGGTTATGTAGATAAATGTTTATATTGCAAACTTTAAGGGATTTAGACAGGATCTTGGTCAATATAATAAATGACCTCACTATTCTAAGAGTGAACAACTATAACATACTAATGTTGATAAACTACCATGTTCCTACCTATCCTATTATGTTGTCAGATGATTTGGAAGGCTTATAGGTTTAGAGGGAGGTCATTAAGCATAATATGAAATTTTTAATGATGCTTTTTGATATTTTGGTTATGGTGGAGGAGAATTGGCTAGAGACTTATTTTTTAGAGGAAGGTATTGTCCATTATAGGGCTCTGACTGTAGCCATGGAAGATTTGAGGGAGCTTGTTTGTTTCATTGGTTGAAGAGTAGCCAACATCCTCTCCTTTTTTCTTTTTGGGTCTATTGAAATTATATAGGAAGATATATAACATTTTATGAATTGATTGAGATATCTTTGGCTTTTGATTAACATTTGCAATAATCCACATCTCTTTAGTTCTATAGGTATGAGCTATATATTTAGCTCTATAAGACTTTTCAAACAAGATAATATCTAATTTCATACTTTTATTAATATTAAACTCAACTAATATACATATAGCTTGAAAAATTATTTCATGTAATCTATTAGTATGGCCATTTAGGTAACATAAGTATATTTGATTAAACATCTCATGGACTTTAGGGATTTTCTACCCTATCTTGTTGAGATAATCATGGATTGGGTTGTTTGAGAAAAGAAAAATGTCATCTTCTAATGCATTTTGTTTGGAGCTTTTTCGTTTGTATCTTTTAGCTACCTTTACAACTATAAACTTAACTATTTTATTTGGCTTAATGAAAATTCATTGATAATTATTGATGCCTTAGGGGAAGGATTATACAAACAATTATGTGCTTATGTCAAGGCTAAGAATGATTATTTTCTAGTTAACGTTTCATTATGTATATTAGTAGATAATTGTTGATTCCTTAGGGGAAGGATTACACAAATAATTGTGTGCCTATGTCAAGGCTTAAAATGGTTATTTTCTGGTTAAAGTTTCTTTTTGTATATTAGTAAACTTTATTTTTCGAAGCTTCACCATGATTAACTCAAGATAGTTGTCTTATGTGTTTGAATATTTTTTATGATCACAAGGTTTTGGTGGTAGTATGCTCCCTTTGGTGTCCTAATAAACCTCAGCCTTGATGGGTATCCCTCTTGTTAGATACATTTGTTATGTAAGGAACCCACAACAAGTTTCTTAATCTTTCACACAAATCTAATGTTTAAAGGAATGTGATATCTGCATTGGCAAAAGTATGTGTTTTAATTATATTAATTATATTATACTTTATGGTCTCAGAGGAAAACTATTATCATGAAGTTGTATATGAACTCACCAAAGTCTCTAAGTCAAGAACAAAAATAGATTTTGTTCCTCTGCAAATTAGTTTAAATATCTATAGGTTGATATCAAAATTATTGTATAAATATTGAAAAAAAATGGTTGTTATGTCTTGGTAAGAATGTCTCTAAGATTTGGTCTAGATCGACTTTTAACATGAATTGACATTCTTCATGTTCTATTTTAGGCCAATAAAATCTATTAATTTCCCATTTTCCTAAATCTCCTCTTTATTGCTGACTCTAATTGACGTAGTGGAGTAAGTGGTGCTTTGTAGATTAAGGTTATGAAAATATCGATTGTATTAGACTCGTTGAAAGGGAAAAAGGACACCTCTTTGCATTGTGTATTTTTCATCAATCAATGTATCTTCCTTAAAGTAAATTTTGCATGTACTTTATTTTTTAATAAATTAATAAAATTATTTGGGCCTTAGCCTTTTATCAAACACACAGACATAGGTTTTGAATGGACCTTAAAATCTTATACAATCAAATTTTGACGAGGATCTTAAACCCAACCAAATAATTAGTTATAAAAAGATAAAGAATTAGAAAGTGGCATCTAATACCCAACAAATAAATACTAGTTAATAAACATAGATCATTAAAAACTCAGATTTTCCAAGAGAACACAACACTTAGGCTTAAGCCCCAAAATTAGGGTTTTCGAGGCTCCTTAAACCTTAATAGTAAATAACTTATATTCTTTGGGTCTTGACAATGCTTCCAAAATATTAAGACATGATCATAAATATATCTTTGATGATGTCCAAATTCATCTAAAATACCCAATCATGAAGAAACATGGAATTAACAAAGGTCCCATAACTAAGAGTACATATCTCCTCCATTAGGCAGTTGTGGGCTATACACTTTGGGACTTCAAACAACCCCCTATAAATTTTATCGACAACTTTCTTGCAATTATTCAACACTGCCATCAAGGAAGCATTCTTACCATAACAATTCTCTTCTCTCATGCAACCCCTCTCCACCTCATTAGAAGAGGCATTCATCTCAATATAATGAGTAGTAGGAGAAAAGGAATGAAGGAAATAATAATGCGACCCCCAACAATAGAAAATCACCTCTTCTATTTAGACATTCTCCACCTCAACAAGAAGCATCCACCTCTATAGGACTAATAAGTAAAAAGTGAGAAGTTGACAACACAGATCCTCACTACCAATCTCAATGTTCACCTCTATGAAAGAGTTGCTGACACATAGTGAAGGGGGAAGAAACTGTTAAAGTAAAAGTCATTTCAATTAATTGTCTTAATCAAGTCATCTTTTATTCCCTTCTTAAGCTTAACTTAGCTATGCATTTTAGGGATTTAATAGTTTATAACTATTAAATACATCCCTTTAGGTTTTTCATCAAGTCACCTTTTATTCCCTTCTTAAGCTTAACTTAGCTATGCATTTTAGGGATTTAATAGTTTATAACTCTTAAATACATCCCTTTAGGTTTTTTTTAATCTCCTTTATATGGATTGATCTCATTTTATTTTATTAATTCCCTCCCTAAATAATAAAGTCTCTCATATTTATATCTTCCTTTTTCTTTTTGTCTTCATTCTCTCTCGTGATAGATTTCTTGCATGACGACATTCTTTGAGTTATGTGAAGTTGGTTTTCACAACTTCTACATGGTATTAGAGTGTAAGGAAGAAAAGATGCACAAAATCGCTTCCTACACTAATCTTTGAGGGGATGGCTATGCAAATTCAACTAACTATTATAGAGATCTCAAGAAATGCATAACAATATAATCAAAATAACAATGAACACGTAACATAGTGATTACCGTGGGGAAACCCTTCTGGGAGAAAAACCCCACCCTCCAAAAGCCGCACAATGTATTCTCAAATCTAGAAGATTACAATACACTTGCAATGCAAGTTCTTACAGGAGCGTATCACCACAACTCAAACTTGGATTTGGACTCAGAGAGATTCCTTCTAGCACCAGTCTTGCAAACTAAACTCAATGATTCAAACACCTCCCCAAGCCCTCTTTTTATAGTGATATGCAACTTGAAAACCATTTGTGGTCTTACAAAACGATGGGAAAAAAAACCATGACACATGTTACCCACTTGTAATTTGTAACTCCAAGAATATCATTTTCGTCCATAATTTTGTCCTTTAGTTTAGACCCCAGTAAAAGTCATATAATGAGTTGTTTATACTCTAAAAATAGCCCTTCTACATTGCTCTAGAGACTAGACACATTTTTAACAACTCATACACCTTTTTCCAACTCATAAACATGTGGAAAACTTCCATAAACAATTTCTAGAATTTTCTACAATTTTTTGGAAAAAGCTTGTAAGGTTGAGACACAATTCTCAACATTCTCCCACTTTTCGAACACCTTGCAAAAGTTAGGGGATCCACACTGTCATGGAATTAAATGCTAGGGGCCGAGAGGCCCATAGAATCTGAACACCATCTGAATTTCTCTATGCTCATGAGCTTAGTTAATGCATTAGCAACATTTGCCAAAATCTCCACCTTTTCCAACTTCACCTTGCCATCCTCGACCATATCTCTCACAAAATGATATTGTACATCAATGTGCTTGGTCCTGGCATGAAATGTCAAGTTCTTCGCTAGGCAGATTGCACTCTGACTGTCACTATAAATTGTCATTGCACCCTATTTGAACTCTATATCTGAACACAATCTCTTAAGCTAGATGGTTTCCTTGCAAACATGAGTAGCTACCATATACTTTTCCTCTGTAATGGACAAAGTGACCACAGCTCGTCGCTTGCTCATCCAACTGATTGCACCACCGAATAATATAAACACATATGTACTGGTGGATCTTCTATCAACATCGTTAGCCCAGTCTGAATCCACATAGCCTTGAATATCCAAGGAATGCTCATATCCCGTTCCATGAAAACATATAGAGTACTCAAAGGTACCCCAAAAGTATCTGAAAACTCTTTTTACTGCATCCCAATGTGCTCTTCCTGGATTAGACATATAATGGGAAAGTACTCCCATTGCTTGGACAATGTCTAGTCTTGTACAAACCATAGCATACATCAAACTTCCAACAGTACTATGATATGGTAATCGATTAATCTCTTCCATCTCCAATGGGGATGAAGGACATTGTGAGCTAGAAAGCTTTATTCCCATAGTAATAGGAACACTCAATGGTCTGAAATCCTGCATATTGAATCTTCTTAGAATATTACCAACATACTTACTCAAGGCCTAGCCAAAGCTTTCTGTTTTGTCTATCTCTTATAATCTCCATTCCCAGAATGTACCTTGCTGCACCAAGATCTTTCATTTCAAACTTTGCTGAGAGCTGCGATTTTAATTCTACAATTAAACCTTTTCATTTGCCAATAAACAATATGTCATCAACATTTAAGGCAATAACCATGAAATAATCACCATCAGATTTGTAGTATATACAATAATTAGATTTGGATCCCACAAATCCCAAAGTCAATACATATGTATAAAACTTCTGGTACCACATCCTAGGACACATACAAGGATTTCTTCCATTTACAGACCAAATGACTTTTACCTTTCACCACAAAGTGCTCTGGCTATGTCATATAAATTTCTTCCTCCAAATCTCCATGAAGGAAAGCTGTCTTCACATCCACCTGCTCAACTTCTAGATCATAAGTTGTTGCAATTGAAAGTTAAAGATGAATGGATGTAATTTTTGCTACAAGAGAAATTTTTTCACCATAATCAATTCCTACAACCTAAGAGTAACCTTTTGAAACCAAACATGCTTTATACTTCTCAATGCTTCAATCTGAACCCATCTTCCTTTTGAACACCCATTTACAACCAACAAATTTTCATCTTTCAGGCAATGGTACAAGGTTCCATGTGTCATTCCTCTTAAGCGCTATCATTTCTTCTTCCATGGCTATCTTCCAGGACTCTGAATCATTCATACCAATAGCCTCTTCTATAAATTTGGGTTCATCAATATTAGCATTCAAAGTAAATATACACCTCCAATCATTAGGAGAATATCCATACCTTTCTGGTACTTTCCTCTGTCTACTAGACCTTCGAACAAGATCTGGTTCAAGTTCAAGTTCTCTCTCTTCCTTTGATGATTTAGAACTCGTAGAGCTCTCTTCAGCATCTCATCTTTCTAAGGCCCTCAATTCAACTTTCTTAGGTGTAGAAGGAAGTTGAATCACATATTTCTTTTCTTAACATTAACAGATTTCCACAATCCATTTGTAAATAATTGGTCTTCTGGATTTGATTGTGTGCGCTTTTTTAGCATCAACGTTTCAGATCATACTACATGATCCATCATCAAGATGAGAAAGTGCAGTAGAGATATCTCTACTCCTGCACTTTCTCATCCTGATGATGGATCATGTAGTATGATCCAAAACGTTGATGCTAAAAAAGCGCACACAATCAAATCCAAAAGACCAATTATTTATTTCTTTTCTTTTATTTTTTCTGGCTACACTGTAATAGAAGAAGGCCCAATTTCTCTAAAAATAACACTTCTAGAGTAAAATACCTTTTGTGCGACAGGATCCCAAAGCTTGTATCCTTTCACACCATAACTATATTTGATGAAGATACATTTGACAACTTTTTTGTCCAATTTTGTTCACTTCTCCTTTGGCACATGAGCATATGGCTCACAATCAAAAACTCTCAAATATCTAAGTGAAGGCTTTTGGGTCGACCACACTTCCATTGGTGTCTTATCAACAAGAGCTAATGTAGGAGACCTGTTTATTGGGTAGTAGACAATGGCTACAACTTCAGCCCAAAACTGTTGTTCCAGTCTAGCTCCAGTTAGCATACTCCTAGCCTTCTCCATCAAGGTCCTGTTCATTCTTTCTGCAACTCCATTCTGCTATGGAGAATAAACAGTTGTCTTCTCACTTTTAATACCACAATCTTTACAAAATGTGTCAAAATCATTGGAGCAATATTTACCACCATTATCAGTTCTCAAATGCTTTATCTTCTTTCCAGTCTACAACTCAACCATTGCTTTAAATTCTTTGAAACGATTGTAAACTTCAACTTTACTTCTAAGAAAATAAATTCATGTTTTTCTACTGAAATCATCAATAAAAGAAACATAATAAATTGATCTACCAATAGAAGGAACATCAACTAGACCAAATAAATCTGAATGGATTAGATCCAAAATACATGAGGACATATGAGAACTTGAGTAAAATTGAATGTGGTTTCGTTTACCATAGCTACAATGCTCACAAAAATCAAAATCAAGATTGTAGTCATTCAACCCATCAACAAGGTTTTTATTCTTTAAGGTTTGTAGACCTTTCTCACCTATGTGGCTGAGTCTTCGGTGCCATAACATAGTCTTCTCCATAGGTAACTTTGATTTAGTAGATAGAGCACCCGTGGGTACCTAGAAACCATGACCATTTGTTGAAAGAGAAACCCTCTTCTTCTCCAACAAAGTAGTCCTCTTCACAGCCTTATAAGAAGTACTATTGCACTCAACTGTGCATGCATCAAGTTGGTACAATGTACCCAATCTACCTCCTCTTGCTATTACCATAGCACCTCTCACCATTTTCACAATTACTTTAGAAAACTGTACATGCACACCTACATCTATTAGTTTACTAACAGATTCCTCGCTAGTCTCGGGATATGTAAGACACCATCAAATCTTCTAATTCTACCATCAGAAAATTTCACGCAAATACTTCCACGACCAACAATATGAAGAACTGAGTTATCACCCAAATACACCTTACCACCATCAAACTTTTCATATTTACTAAACCAATTTCTATTAAGAGTCATGTGAAAAGATGCACCCGAGTCAATCAACCATGCATTGTCCACTGCATGAGTGGCCAAGGCTGCAATGAAAGAATCTCCACCTTCCTTCTTGGACTTAGAATCAAAATCTTGCTTCTTCTTTCTCTTTTTCTCCTCTTTGTAGTCCTCATGGTAGTGTCCAGGTTTGACACAATTCGATTAGATCACCTTGGACTTACTAGGAGATTTTGATCTCCCCTTATTCTTGGACTTAGAACAACCATGTTACTTCTCGTTCTTGCCTCTTTCCTTTGGTCTTCCTACTCAAAGCCTCTTTGGCATTTAAAGAGACCTTCCTTCTCATCTCTTTAGAAAGTAGAGAACCAACAACATGCTTCATCTTCAAGACAATTGAAATGCTCCCTATAGCCATGACAAGACTATCCCACGAGTTTGGCAACAAATATAGCAATATTTGGTACCTTCTTCTTCATCCATCCACACCCCAACTGAGGTCAACTAAGTCACAAACATATTAAAACTTTCCATATACTTAGAAATCTATCCATCTTCTTCCATTCTCAAGGAATACCTTCTTCGTCAAGAAAATCTTGTTCACAAGTGATTTCGCTTGATAGATCTCACTTAGCTTCTTCCAAAGCTTCTTCACGGTAGGTTCTTCATGGACATTAATCAGTATAGAGTCTTAAAGACACAATCTGATGAGACTTTCAACTTTTCTATCTCTCACATCATACTCTACAGCTGAAGTTGGATCTATGGGCCTCAACTTCTTTTCATCAACTGCATCCCATAGATCCCGATCAATCAATAGATCTTCCATCTTCAGCTTCCACATTTCAAAGTTTGTGCTAGAAAACTTCTCTACATCAATCCTCCTTGATCTACTCGCCATCTTTGAAATCCTACAACACAGAAATAAAAACATCTGCACAAGCTCCCACTCAAACCTTGATTAGCTCAAAAAACCCTGCACCCGACAAATAGAACCAAAATTGGCTAGGCTTTAATACCACTTGTAAGGAAGCAAAGGTGCACGGAATCGTTTCCTACACTAATCTTTGAGGGGATGATTATGCAAATTCAACTAACTATTGCAAAGATCTCAAGAAATGCATAACGATATAATCAAAATAACAATGAACACATAGCACAATGATTATTGTGGAGAAACCCTTCTAGGAGGAAAAACCCCACCCTCCAAAACCCACACAATGTATTCTCAAATCTGGAAGATTACAATACACTTGCAATGCAAGTTCTTACATGAGCATATCACCACAACTCAAACTCAGACTTGGACTCAGAGAGACTCATCCTAGCACCAGTCTTACAAACTAAACTCGATGTTCAAACACCTCTCCAAGCCCTCCTTTTATAGTGATTTGCAACTTGGAAACCCTTTGTGGTCTTATAGAACCATGGGCCAAAACCATGGGCAAAACAACCATGCCACATGTTACCCGCTTGTAATTTGTAACTCCAAGAATACCATTTTCGTCCATAATTTTGTCCTCTAGTTTAAACTACCATAAAAGTCATATAATGAGTTGTTTACACTGTAAAAATAGCTCTTCTACATTGTTCTAGAGACTAGACATATTTTTAACAACTCATACACCTTTTTCCAACTCATTAACATGTGGAAAACTTCCACAAATAAATTCTAGAATTTTTTACAATTTTCTAGAAAAAGCTTGCAAGGTTGAGACACAATTCTCAACATAGAGCTTTAGAAATATTTCTTCCTATTCATTTTTTGAAGATTTTTTTGGAGCTTTGAGGGTTTGGAGTTTTCTTTTATATATATGGAATACCCTTGTCATTCAAGGCATTTTGAGTGAAAATAGACCTCATAATTACATGTGCAAGATTTTTTTCATGAATTTTGATATAAAATTTGTCCTATTTCACTCACATAAGTATTTGAGAAATTTTTCCCCTTTAGGAACCCTAAACCGGTTTTTGATGAAAAATAAAAAACTTTCATTTTTTAGAAGAACATTAAAGTTTTTAGAAATTTTTTTTTTAATAAAAAAATAAATCATTTTTTTAAAGTTTAGAAAAAAGTAGTGTACTTATGAAGTACACTAACATCAATTGTGCAAGAGACATGTCTACAAGTGCATGATATTAGATCAACATACGCAAGCCTAAGCTTGATGACCTGCAAACCATCACACACTTTGTTTGCTTTTTCATAAAAAGTGGGTGTTAGTTTTTGTATCATAACTTTCTCATAAATTGGGCAAACAAGATATCATCAAAAAGTTGATTTTGAGAACGATCCGTTGGGCTAAGTTATGTTTTTTGATTTTTTAATCTTGCATAGTTTATGCCAGTTGAAGTTAGAGGTGTTATTTCCTTCTTGAATCCATATCTTGAACATTTCACTTAATAAACACTTAATTGTTTACATGGAATGTGACTACTTACCACTTAACACATTTAATTTTTCCATGAAGAATAACATTATGTTGATTATTCTATCTCCATCCTTGGTTATTCCATCACCACCTTTTTGGGATTCATTTCTTCTGTATATCACCATATTATTTATAGAATCACATCTTTTGGATTTGTATTCCTACTCTTGAAGAAATACACTCTCTCTTTGATGAAGTTGCATCTCTAGTGTCTTTTGTTTTTTCTATTAATGCCTTGCCACATTTAGCATTTACTATAGTGGATTTTTTTTGAGAATCAGATTCATCTTGGTCCAATCATCACCATACATTTATGATCCATGTAGTCCTGGTTCTAGAATCTTCATTACACAACTACTTTGGATTGGATATCATCAAGCACTACAAGAAGACATCATGAGCTTCATTTTAGTTGGATCTTTCTTATTCAAGTTCATATCTTCTCACATGGAAAGAGATTATGTATCTGCAAATGACATTATTTCTTCCTAAATGGAGAAATATTGTTTGTCATTCTTGGATCTACTTCTATTATTTATCAGACATCTCTACAATAAGGGTTATATCATTCTATGGGGACTTTGGAGTCTTCATCCTCTCTCATGGCAGATTTGGTTGTACTTATAGTTTTGTGAGAGTGTCTTGAGACATTATATTTGTACCTAGTTTTCCATGTCTTTTTAGAGGAGAGCTTTTTCCATAGGATTTTCTCTTTTTCTCCATTTTACAGAGATTTGGGTGTGAATAGGTACCTAACGTTGCTTTATTGTCAGGACCCAAGTTTTCTTTCTAGCATTATAGTTGCATTTTTGCATTCATACACTTTGTTTGTAGTATTACCTTTGAATTTTCCTTATTCTCTTGGAAGTCTCCTAGCCATTAATGCTTCAAGATCCTTAAGATCATAATTAGAAGATTCACTCTCACTAGCCTTATG
Source organism: Cupressus sempervirens (assembly GCA_028749045.1). Classification (NCBI taxonomy): domain Eukaryota; kingdom Viridiplantae; phylum Streptophyta; class Pinopsida; order Cupressales; family Cupressaceae; genus Cupressus; species Cupressus sempervirens. The sequence continues at coordinate 584,946,414 of CM053793.1, read as the reverse complement.
CTTTCCTTTCGTCTTCTTAGACTTATGCAAAATCAATTGTGACTTGAAACTGGATTCAATAGCAGGGGCATTAAAATTATCAAAATTTGACAATTTAAAGTAGTGAGTCTACCAACTAGACTATCCAAGGTTAGATAATTACAATGGGTAACATTGTCAATAGTAGGAAAACAATTTTGTACATAAAATAATATGCAAATAATTAAGGAACCAAACTTGTATATTATGTTTTTAACCTTCCTTATACTTTGACAATTTTAGGCAAGATGTATCAGCTGGAGGTTGGCAAGATCATAGGTGTGGTCTTTCTTTGCAATCTTCCATGCCATGTCCACTACAACATATGATACACTATATGGTCGACTAGATTGATAGAACTTATGCACAATGACCCTAACTACAAACTCGATTTCTACATCCTTGATAGTGGAAAACATCATTTCTCATTTGTTCCATACTGCCAATATATTCGCCTCAATTACATCCTTGCTCTGGCAGAAAATTGTCTTCACTTTGTCCGTGATAAGGTATCTAGTTACTCAATGTATGATTTTCCTTGTAATCTCAATGGGTTCACCTTCCAACCATATCTTCATGTTATGAATTCGGCTCAATACATATCCATTCAATTTTGAAAACCCTCAAAAAATTTAGGGCATGTATTAACCCTTTCTCGATGATGTGTTTGCATTCTTCCTTAAGTTTTCCATCAATGCACAACTTCTCATAAGCATTTCTTAATTCAAAATCTCCTACCTCTCCAATTTTTCACATGTAAAAAATATCACAATCAAGATTAAACTCGGTGAGATCAAAGATAAGGCACCTGATTTATCTCCTTTCACCACAATTTATGGATAAAACTTGAATTTAGGTAGCTTAAGAACTTAATTTCTAATCAATTGTACATTACTAACCTTTGATTCAGTCTTCTTCTGAGTTATAGTTGAACTAGATGTCATTTCCTTTAACTAGGTTTTTATCTTGAAACTCTTCTTCACTCAACCACAACACAAATACTCATAATTCACTTCAAATGCTAAAAATATGCACACAGATCTCACAAAATCACTCAATACTTCTCAGAAATCACTCAAGGTCTGGTTTTTCTTAGAAACTTCAAATGCAATATGACCAAAATGATTTAAAAACTTTGTTAAATAGGTCAAAAATTTAATTTTAGGGCCTCATTAATGTTTTGTACCTTTGGTGGGTATATTATAGCTATCTCAGCCAATACTGCAACACTCAACAACAACAACAATTCAAACTTTTTCAACTAGACCAAATCTATGACTTGATAAATATTAACAATTATGCTTGTTCACTTAACACATTTCACCAACACTCGACCACTACTACTTTGCAACTCGACATCCAAACATTCACTAGGTTTAAACCTCAAATATGTCATAGTGCATCTAATCACATGCTCATTTGGACTTTTGTGCATTCAATATTAGGAACTGATGTATGATTTAGCAATTTGAAATATAGTTCCATACGTATCTCTTTATTTAGATCAAGGTATTAGAATCACCTGATCCATTGGATGAGGTGATCACAACATCGTCATTTGAATTATTGGCTTCATCAAATTTCTTCTTCTAGGTTTGATTCATCCGACTTCTCACCTCTTCACCATTAACCTTTTCTTTTCCACTGTTCTCTTCATTATTGAATGTTGGTGCTCGATTCATACAATCTTTTCTTAGATGACCGACCTTCTATCAATTAAAGCATACTGGACCAAAGTGTCTCCAATTTCATGATCTTCCTGTATGATGTATCCTTGCACAATTTGCTGCAATGTGTCTATACTTTCCACATAATTGGAAATTGATCCAAGTATTATAATCCCAATTTATAGCATTTCCTTGCCCAGTTAGATTGCCTTAACCTTTGGGTGTCCAAGTATGTTTTGTATTAGATCTACAATTTTTGCCTTATGACCATACTTCTAACATGTATGACAATAACCTTCAAATCTAGATGCAATTGGTGTCTTTTATATACAATCATATACTCGATGTCTATGCTTGTTGCAATTAAAAAAACATCCATTGAATTTAGGCTTAGGATTGGACTTACCAATTTTTGTCCTACAAACATTTGTTGTATGACCTATTTTTCCATAGTGATAGCATGTAGGCTTCTTGTTCTTTAGTTTTGCATTCCTTTGTTCTCCATGCTTTAATGACTCTCCTTGCTTGGTCGGTGATATGAACTCGGTATAGCCTAATCCAATAGTATCTTCTTTGTGCTCTTAGTTGTTCATCAAGTTGTCTCATAACCTTTCCTAATCTGTTCATTATTTCAATGATTTCCTTTTCAAATCTCAATTCATTTTTGAATTGATTGTTCTATGATGTTAGATTTTCAATCTCTTCCACCTTCCTTTCAATTTCATGATTGGCACTTAGTAGTTGATTGACCATGTTAAATTGATCGAGTGTCAGCCTTTGTAATTTATTGATCCTCTCATCAACTCTTGTGATCATTTTTTTCTTATCTTTGTCAACCATTGCTTTATCTTCTTCAGCCTTTTTCTCTTGTTCAATAACTTCACATAGTCTTACTAATTGTATTTCATGTTCCCTTTTCAGTGCTCTTACTTATTCATTCAGGATGTTGTTCCTCTCCAATATATTTTCTATTGCTGCATTAGTTTCACTGGATTTTCCCTCATTACATATGTCTTCAATTCCTTCTTCCTAGTATTGTGTGTTTGCTAGATTGTCATCACCTTCACTCTTTTTAGGTATTTCTTTAGTTCTTCCTTTTCAGCCTTAACTTTCTCAAATAAAAGTTATAAATCAAGATTTTGATTTTCAATCACCTTTTTGTATTTGTAGGCTTCCATCTCCAAGATCTTTGAATATCAAGTGGTTAAACTTCTTGCTTAGAGAACTCATCTATGATACCAGTTGTTGGAAATCTAATGGGAAAGTAAGATTTTGAGAGGGGGGGGAGGGTTGGGGGGTGGTAGGGGTGGGGGGGGGGGGTTGGGTGAGGGGGAATTAGGATCTTCAAAACTTTTACCACTTCAAACATAAACCATATTCAAACTTAATTCACTATGTACCTCAGCCGTAACCATGCATCATCTGGTATCAACATGTAATATCATATCTAGTAACTACTTGCATGAATAAAACACATAAACACGTAATCAACACATAACACAATATTTGGTAATACAAAAGCCCTCCTAGGTGAAGGTAAAACTGCGATGAGGATGACACCCACAAAGTCTTCACTATTGCAGCAATAAAGTGTGCCTGTTAGGGCTCCAATTTTGATCACTTTTGATGATCTACCCTATAAGGGGTCTTCTCTATTAAAAGCTAATAAGACAATTAATTCCACCTTGATTAAAGAATTTTTACATCACAATAAAGTGATCACTCTATTAAAATATTTACAATAAGCCTGTAAGGACCACTCTATTAAGAGATCCACTTAACACACTAGTTAGAATGTAACAATATCTTGATCCTTTGGTATGCACTAGAACGGTGATAAAAATCTTCTCTTTCTAAATTGTAATCACCTCTTTATGACTGATTTGAAATATCTCCTCACTGTACTGCTTGGTCACCTTACTCCTCCTCAACACTTTGTTAAAATGATTTTGAATAACTAAGGGTTGGGGGAGGGGGGGTGAGGGCAGGGGTGAATTAATTATCCTCAAGTCTAGATGTACAAATTAAAATTTTCAACACTTCAAACAACTTAGATCTAACATCTAACCCACTCAGTCTCTATAACAACTTATTAGTAACATATACTTGCAATCCACTGTCCCAATAATAACAAATTTGCAAAATGTAAAACATTAACAATAATACATCTCAAATAACATCTATAAAAGTAAGACACTAGGATTTAACGTGGAAACCTAATTTGAGACAAACCACCAGCAACATGTCACCAATTTTTCACTCTTCAAAAGTGAGCTCTGTTAGGAGCCAACCCTGTTAAAGGTTACAATACACACTATTAGGTGTGACCTTGTTAAAGGATTTAATCACATTGTTAGGAGTGGCCTTGTTAAAGGACTTTAGAATATTCCATTAGAATATCACCTTGATTAAAGGATTTACAAATGACTATTAGATCGACTTTGAATAAAAGATTTCAACTGATACAATGGTTAGAAAGTAACAATAGGTTGACATTAATAAATACAACTCACTTTACGAATACAAATCACAATTTATTTCAATAATTGATCGATTGACTAATGTCCATTATCACATCCATCACTGATTCTCTTGGCAACCCTTCAAGCAATCACTCTTCACCTCAACTCTTCATTGTTCAACCTTCTTCTAAAATTTGCCAATCAATCAAATCAACTTACTTCAACCTTTTCAGGTCTACTAACATTTGCTAACCTCTTTAGATTAGCTCTTAAGCCTCCTTAAATAGGTGGCTTGCTCTTTTTCCACTTAAACACCACCATTGATCTTAGGGTTAGATCAGATTCATCGAATCCTTTCATCTTTTTGTGAATTTCCTGAGCTTCTACTGTTCACTTGGTCGACACTAGAACAACTCAACTTCAAATATAAGTTCCTTAATCTTCTGCTTTGAAAATCGATTAAGCCTACATATTTGTTCTTTTTTTATCACCTCTTCTAGGCTTTAACACAACTATATTCTCCACTTAGTGTTATAATTAACCAACACATTATCTTGTCAAAATCCATCTGATCAAGTGCCCATTGTAATTTCTCATAAGTCAATCTTTCTAGTAGGTTCTCTTGTTATATCTTCTTCTCAAATCCTCTTCATCAATCATCTTTATATGACACTCTACTCAGGTACAAACTGTCTTGCCAATAAGGTTTGACATCAATGACAACATAACAATTGTTCTAACTATAATTCTCACAATCTCCCTCTTTGGCATTGATGGAAACACCTCTAGTTACCATGCAATCCAAAACACTCAACTTGCTTCAAGTAGCTCTCTATATGTTCAATAACATAACTTCATTGATATCCTTAGTTTCATTCTAATTCTCATCCATGCAACTCTGATATGCAACACCTCTAGCCACATCATAACATAGTCTCCCTCTTTGATAAACATCTTCTAAACTTCTTCATATTCTCTTGATGACAATACCTCATTCTCTGATTACTACACAGGTAACTTCTGAACTGCTCCCTCTTACATCTTACTTCTTCTATAATCTCTCCCTCTTGTTGATTAGATAATCTCTTTCTTTACTCATGGTAACTATCTTGCAATTCTCTCCTTCTTTTACACTATTGATGGTAACTACATCATGTCTCCCTCTTTGCTTATGTTTCCATGGTAACTGTATATTCTCTCCCTCTTTGAAAACAATGCCAAAGATACTTCCATACACAAGTATCAACTAGATACTTCAACATCTTTAGTTATCTCCTCATACATCTTCAATATGTAGATATCTCTTGGTCAATTCTCTGAATTAGGTTCTTATGTTATGATGCTTATTCAACATCTTGTGCTTCTTTCTTCTCTACTTTAGGCAGGTCCTAAAGTGTGGCCTTCTGCATCAACTTGTAAGATATTCTAATCTACACATTTGATGTTCCATCTCAACTTAAGTAGCCTCATTTAGGGGAATCACCTCCAATTTACCTCTTAGATATTCATGTACATCCTTAGGTAAAGATTTTGTGAATATATCAACAATGTTTTCCTTTGTTTTCACATGCTCTAATCTCATTTCTTTGTCTTGGATCAACTTTCTCAAGTAATGATATTTTGATAGTGATATGTCTGGTCTTAGTATGCATCACAAGATTTTTGGATATGTTTATAACACTTTTGTTATCACAGAATATAACAACAGGTTTAGTGATCTCTTCCTTCATTCCTTTCAACAATTTCTTGATCCACACTATGTTAGAACAATTAACTGCTTTTGCTACATATTTTGCTTTAGCTGTAGATTGGGAGATGCAATTTTTCTTCTTGCTTATCCATGAAATTAGTCTCTTTCCTATGAAGAAAGCTCCATCACTTGTACTCTTTTTGTCATCAACACTACTAGTCCAATCTACATCAATATACACTTTCAACTCAAGATTTTCATTCTTCTTGTAATATAATCCATAATCCTCTGTGTCTTTCAGATATCTTTGTAATCTTTTCACATCCATCATGTGATTCTCCTTAGGATTTGCAGAAAATCTAGCAACTATCCCAACTACTAGTGCAATATCTGGTATACTATGAACAACATATTGCAACTTGCCAATCATTGATCTATACAAGGTTTGATTCACATATGTAGAATCATCATTCTTTGAGAGTTTATGTCCAGTAGCCATAGGTATTCCAACTAGTCTTGAGTCTTCAATATCAAAATTTTTGAGCACCTCCTTCATATATTTTTATTGTGTAATGTAGACACATTTCTTCATTTGATACACATGCAAGCCAACAACAAATTTGATCTCTCTAAACATAGACATTTCAAACTTTTGCCTCATTTCATTTGCAAATTATTTACACAATGCATCATTTCCTCCAAATATGATATCATCAAGAAAGACCTCAACCAAAAATATCCATTTTTAAGATTTAGTCTTCAAGTATAGATTTCCATTATCATTAGTCCTTGCAAAACCAATCTTCACCAAATATGTATGTGATCTTTCATACCAAGCTCTAGGGGCTTGTTTCAATCCATATACTTGGCTTTGTGCAACTTACATACCATATCACTTCTGTTTGGGTCAAGAAATCCTTAAGGTTGTTCAATGCAGAGTTTTTCTTCCAAAATTCCATTAAAAAATGTAGACCTAATATCCATCTGGTATACTTTTAATCTTTTGTAAGTAGTATATGCATCTGGAGTTCTCACTCCTTCCAATCTTGCAATAGGGTAAAATCTCTCCCCATAGTCAATACCTTCTTCTTGTGCATATCCCTTATAAACTAGCCTTGCTTTGTTTCTTGCGACTTCACCTTTCTCATTCAGCCTGTTCCTGAATATCCACTTTGTTCCAATAAAATTCTTGTCCTTTGGTCTAGGTACCAATGACTAGGTTTTTTTCTTCTCATTAAGCTTGTTCCTAAATACCCACTTTGTTCCAATCAAATTCTTGTCCTTTGATCTAGGTACCAGTGACCAGGTTTTTTTCTTCTCTATATTCTCAATATCTTCATTCATTGCTTGGATCCAATGTTCACTATCCAAGGCATCTTTCATTAATTTTTGCTCAAATTCACATAATAAACATGTGTCACTTCTCAGTCTTTTCCTTGTCATAACTCCAGAGTACTTATCTCCAATGATTTGACTAGGTGCATGATGTCTTCTTACATAGTTTGCTAATGTAGGCTCTTTTTTCCTTTCTTCTTCTTCAGGTTCATTTTGTAGATTTTCTTCAAGTAGCACTTCTTGTATCTCAACTTTTTCTTCTGGTTGCTTGGCATTTACTTGTTGTTACTCCACAAGTTCTTCTTGATGATCAACACACTGTTGGTGTACCTTGCCATGTGTTGGATTCTATTGCTCAACATCTTTCTTCTCAAGTTCAAGTAAGGTATTGGACTCGCATTCATCAATGTATATGAAACTCTTGTAATGATTAGGTTCTTTCTTACATTCAGCTTCATTCTTTTCTATATATTCATCAACTTTCACATTTGCACTTTTCACAACTTTGTTAGTGTAAGAGTTCCAACACTTATATGCTTTGCTCTTAGTGAAGTAACCTAAGAATTAGACTTCATTACTTTTTCAAGTTTTCCAGTATTGTTGTCTTTCAATATATAACATTTGCTTCCAAAAACTTTGAAATATTCCACACTAGGTGAATATCTATACCATAACTCAAAAGATGTAAGGTTTGTACCTTTCTTGACTTGTACTCTATTCAAGGTATAGAAACTATACTTACAACTTCTCTCCAATATTTAGGTGAAATATTTTTTCCCATCATTAATGTCCTAGCACAGTTTGTGATTGATCTATTCCTCCTTTCAACTATACCATTCTATGGAGGGTTCCTAGGTGCAAACATCTATCTCTTGATTCCTCTATCATTGTAGAATGTGTTAGTTTTCACTAGATATGAATTCACCTCCTCTGTCAAATCTCAAACACTTTAAGATTCTACCTATTTCTTTTTCAACTCTAGCCAAATACCATTTAAACATTTGAAATGCATTAGGATTTTCTTTAAGAAACATCACAATCATCATTCTAGAGTAGTCATCAATAAATAGAATAAAGTATTTGTCAACACAATAGCTTTGCACACCAAGAAGTCCACAAAGGTTAGTATGAATCAATTCTAAAATACTATCAGAAATGTAGGTCTTGCTCTTGAAACTAGACTTTGTCATTTTTCCCAATTGACATAGTTTACACATCACATTATTAGGTTTCTTCAATTTTGGTAACCCTCTTACTTTCTTCATCTTACTAATGCTTACCAAATTTTCAAAGTTTACATGACATAGCCTCTTATGCCATAACCATATATCATCACATTGTGCAAACAAACAAGTGTCATTTGATAGGTCTATATAGAGAACATTACCTCTTGTTTAGTCTCCACTTCCAATAAATTCACCAGAACCACTGTAGATCTTGGCCTTCTTATTCTCAAATTCAACTTTGTGGCCTAAACTATTCAACTGTACCACACTCAACAAATTATAGTTAATTCCTTTTACCTAATAAGAATTTTCACATATGATCTTATCAGACAATTTTATTGGTCCTTTACCTTTCACAAGACATGGTGCATCAGTACCTAACTCAACACTATCTCCTTTATAATGTTCAAGGATTTAAAACTTACTTTTATCACCAATCATGTGATGTGAGAGACCACTATCAATAATCCATCTATCACCTTTATTCACATATGAAATAAGTGCATTTTTCTCATCAGAATCAGAATCATCGTTCATAGCAACATAAACAACTTCTTCATCATTACTACCACTTTCTTCTTCAACAATGTAACAAGACTTTCTACCTTTTCTTTTGTAGTCCTTGTATTATTTTTTCTCTTTTCCATTTCTTCTTCCTTTGAACTTGTGTATTTCCTCTCATCCTTGTCATCCCTATCAAGACATCTTGCAACAATATGACCACATTTAATGTATGGAAAATAGATTACAGGGAGTTTCCCTTTGAATTTTCCTTTACATTAATGCTTCAAGATCCTCAAGATCATCATCATAAGATTCACTCTCTCTAGCCTCATACTTTCATTTCATCTTCTTAGACTTATGCAAAACCAATTGTGATTTGAAAGAAGATTCAATAGAAGGGGCATTAAAATTATCAAAAATTGACAATTCAAAAGTAGTGAGTCTACCAACTTGACTAACCAAGGTTAGGTCATTACCAGAAGTACATTTCAGTTCTTGTATTGCAAAAACTCTTCAACACTTCAAATGTACCAATTATCCTTAGGTCCAAATGTACCAATTAGCCTTTTCAACGCTTCAAACAACTTAGATTTAACATCTAATCCACTCAAACTCTATAACAACTTATTAGTAACATAGACTTGCAGTCCACTATCCCAATAATAACCAAATTTTAGAATGTAAAATATTAATAGTAATACATCTCAAATAACATCCACACAAGTAAGACACTAGGATTTCACATGAAAACACAATTTGGGAAAACACCACCAACAACATGTCACCAATTTTTAACTCTTTAGAAGTGATCAACTCTGTTAGGAGCCAACCTTATTAAAGGTTACAATACACACTGTTAGGTGTGACCATGTTAAGGGATTTAATCACCCTATTAGGAGTGGCCTTGTTAGAGGACTTCACAACATTCCATTAGAATGTCACCTTGATTGAAGGATTTGCAAATGACTATTAGGTCAACCTTGATTAAAGGATTTAAATTGATACAACGGTTACAAAGTAACATTAGGTTGATCTGAATAAATTGTAAATACGTATCACAATTCGGTTCAACAGGTGATTCATCGAATAGACTTCATTATCACGTCCATCATTGATTTGCCTGACAACCCTTCAAGCAATTACTCTTCACCTCAACTCTTCACTGTTTGACCTTCTGCTCAAATTCGCCAATCAACTGAATCAACAGCTGCTCCTACCTTTTTAGGTCTACTAAGCTCTACCAACCTCTTTAGACTAGCCCTTATGCCTCCTTCAATAGGTAGTTTGATATTTTTTCTCTTAAGCACCATTGTTGATCTTAGGGTTAGGCTAGATTCATCGATTCCTTCCACCTTTTCGTTTCCTCCTCATTCTAGAAACTTCTCTAACCTTCTCTTTGAATTCATGTATAGAAACACTAAAACACAATTTACCTTGCATTAAATGTTCTAGCTCATCATTTCTTATCTTCAACATGCTTTACATACTTCAAGAATTCAACTATGTCACCTAGGAATCTCAATTCCTTCACAAACTATAAAATGTTGACACTCAACCAAAACTGTGTTCCTCGGCCTCGGTCATCACTAGATAACTTTGTCAATAATATCTTTCCTCTCTTGGCTTATATTGTTTTCACTTAGTCCATTTACTGACGCTCGGTTCAACTTTTCTATTACTCTATATTTACTAGAGCTAGGTTGACACTAAATTTTCTCGACTTCTATTGTTCACTTGGTTGACACTAGCACAACTCAACTTCAACTATAATTTCTTTAATCTTCTACTTTAAAGCTCGGTTAAGCCTAAGTATTTGTTCTTCTTTGATCATCTCTTCTAGGCTTTAACACAACTATCTTCTTCACTTAGTCTTATGATTAAAGAACATATTATCTTGTCAAAGTCCATTTGATCAAGTGCCATTATAATTCCTCATAACTCAACCTTTCCACTAGGTACTCTTGATATCTCTTATTCTCAAATTCTCTTCATCAATAATCTTGATATGGCACTCTACTCAGGTAGAAATTGTCTCACCAATAAGGTTTGACATCAATGACAACATAACAATTGTTCCAATTGTAATTCCAACACACTTAACTCTATTGATTCACCTTCAACTTTGTATGCATGAATTCCTCTCACTCACAACAACTTTTTTCTAGCTTGAAACCCTTCTTAAATAACAATCTTAAAAAGTTTCTATATCAAAATTAACGATCCACATTCATCCTTTTTGCCGCTTGACCTTTTCATTTTTCTAATTGGTTCATCATACTACATAGGAATCAATGAAATGTAATGATAGGCATAATTACCTCCTTGATTCTTTCCTTGAACATAGAAACACATTTCTAGCTTGACAAATCATTTACATAGGATTTCTATATCAAAATTAACGATCCACATTCATCCTTTTTGCCGCTTGACCTTTTCATTTTTCTAATTGGTTCATCATACTACATAGGAATCAATGAAATGTAATGATAGGCATAATTACCTCCTTGATTCTTTCCTTGAACATAGAAACACATTTCTAGCTTGACAAATCATTTACATAGGATTTAGTTCCATTCCAAACTCAAATACAAAAACTATATTACTTAGCACATATACCTCTTGATGCTCGACTATGCTTGTTCCTTCATGTTGTCCCTCGACATGAACTACACTCAGCTTGAACTATTTTCCCTTATGAAATGCTTGACCTATATAGCACTCAATAACAACTGAAATGCTTGGTGACTATAGTGTACTTGACAACTATATCTTCCTCGACACACACTAAACTTGTAAACTTCTGCATTGTATGACTCTACCTCTATTGTGGATTGGTCACAGTGTTGACCAACCAACTCTACCTAGTAAATGAAAAAGTGTGTTACACTAATAAACAATACTAAGATTTCCTTTAGGGTCAACAAAGAGATCTGGCACCAATCTATTAGGAAAATCCTCTAACATGCAAAGAAAAACACCCCCAAGTTGGGATAGAAGTACCTCCAAGAGAAATAAATATGAAGAAAAGTTGAAGAAAAGTCATCCCTAGGAAATCACTATAGCATTTGATTTAAAGAAGAACCATGGCTCTCCAGTCAACACACAAATCCTTACATCAATCACCCCTAAAATGTCTCAAACCCAATAGATATTTAAACTTGCAAAAAAGAGGCAACCCTAAGAAGGACAGACTTCCAAATCCCAATAGTTGAGAACATCCCATTCAAAAGCCCAACTCTAAAAAATGACTAGGAAATCCTAGATAAAAGGACCCAAAACAAAGACACACCTAAAAGAGCTTCCTGGGTCATCACTAATAAAGACCATGTGGTCTTCTTCCCCATAAAACTAACTAGGGAGATCTTCCTACTATAGAGACAACTGTCACTCTAGTGCCTATAAGGATTCTCTAAGATAGAGAGGAAACCAACCTAGACAAGGTTCATAAATACTCACGGGGCACATGTTTGAATCCCTAACTTTTGGAAAGGGCCTCCACCCAAAAAAGTGAATCAACTAGAAGGGAACACCTCCAATCCCTACAAACCCAAAAAAATCACAACCTAGGAAACATATAGTCTCCATCTTTGTCGCAATCAATATCATCTACTACATTAGCTAAGGTAGTTACAAAAACCCTAACATCGCCACCCATCCTCCCACACTTTTGATCCATACTGGAATTGGTTCAATTGCTAGGGAATGGTTTGGAAGTTTTTTTCCATGGGGATGAAGAAGATTATAGAGGGGAATAATAATATAACTAAGGTGATTGTGGCTCTTCATGTTTTTAGACTTGGTATAAGGTCAGGGGTTTTGGGAATTCACTTGGAAGATGACTCTCTCATTATTAATGCCATCATTACAAAAAGTGCACATGCTTGGCACCTACAAAATTTCATTTTGCAATCCAACAAGAAATATCATTTTTTGAGGAGTTTAAAATAACCCATGTATGGATATCTAGAAATGAGGTGTTAGAAATCCTCTTAAAATAGTTGTTGGCATTCAATGATGAAGGGGAAGTAGGTGTGGAGGAATTTCATGAACTTCCATTTAATGAGTGACATCATTAATATGATGTTAGGTGATAAGGTTATTAATATTTGTCACTAGGAAAGTATTAATGGGTTAGGAGATTTGTGTGAGGCCTTTAAGGGTGGGAAGGTGTCCTCCTTTCTTTATTTGGTGAAATGAAGTGTGCACTAGTGGAGCAACCATGACGTGAGAAAATTTCACTTTGCTTACTACTTGACAACAAGTTGTCTTGTGGGGTTGGTCACAACACAATGCTTGAAATTTTTTTTTCAATTGTTACAATTCTTATTTGGTGAAAGTAGTGTTGGAGGTGCTTGATGACGACTTCATTGATGAGAAGCATCTCTATATAGAAATATGGATGTTGCGCCTTTGATTCTAGCCTACAGCCTAGAGTTGGTGGAGGGTGAGGCAAATATCTAATGGGTGATGGAGTTTGTAGTGGAAATATAATTTTCTTTTGGGATGGAGTCTATGATAGAGTGAGATATTTTGGGGTTTAGCTTCTACTTGCAAGAGGACATTGTAAACCCAAGGGTGACATAAGCTTATGGAATGATCATGTTGATTTTGTGGTCACCTACCATAAACAAAGAAGAACAAATAAATTTGGTACTCTTAAGGTGGGAATATTTGAAGCTCTCTCTTTGGTTGTGGCAATACATGGTGAACCATTCCTTAGTGATGGTGAGTGCATTGAAGATTGTAAGGAGACAAAGGCGACTGAGGCCCAGGAAGTGGGTACATACCAATGCTTTTGAGGTAATGGTCAATAGGAAAGGTGCAAAATAGTTTATCTTCATTGGGTTTTGGTTGTCCCAACCTTTTTTGGTGTCTTTTTATATTCCATATTTTAGAAAAATTATATGCCTCTAGCATTGGTTATTTCCTTTTGGCTCATGTCTAGGATAGGGATAAGGTTGTTTTGCGATGTACTTTTCATAATAAAATATGGTCATGGCCCCTATTTTTGGTTGTATATTCACAAGGGCACGCTTCTTGTTTAATGCATGGATGCATGGTATTTGCTAGTTTTACTAGGGTGGAGATTAGCAGTGTAGTTGTCAGGTGGTGGTTGAGGGATTGGTCTTTTTTTTTGGGTGGTGGATGATGATAGGGCGACATTCCATAAAAGAAGTAGTTATTACAATGTACTTGTTTTCAAATGATACTAATAAAATAACTATTGTTACCAATCAAAAAAGAAGGTGGAAGCTTTGACTTATGAATTAATTTATTTTTTATTATAATAATAATTATAATAATTTTTCAAAAGTCTTTATTTTAAGTATAACATTTATATTATATGATAATACACAATATAATCTTAAAATATTAATAATAAATAATTTATTTCTAAATTTATTATTAAAATAAAATTATTCAATTTATCTATAACTTCATAACAAACATTTTTTTTAATAATATTTACAATAGTATGATAAGTACTTGCCACTACGTGACACCTTTTTTTAATTTTTAAAAAAATTGTATTTATTTTTAATTAAATTTTCTTTTTTCCCTAATTGGCTAGTGATATTTTAGCTAGAGTTTTTAAAAAAAAATAAGGAAAAATATTGTTTAGCCAATGAAAAGATTGAATTTAATAAGCTCGCATGCTTTATCAAATTTAAGATCCTCCTACTCGCAAAGATTAATGAAGTCCAGATAAAATGTTAGATATAGTAAAGAAAAGTTTTAACATTAGAATTTTTTTTGTTAAAGAATATTATCGTTAAACATAATAATTTAAGGTATGTGAAGGGGTTGAGTTGGGAAAATCCAATTCCAAATCTAAAAGAGAAGGTTCACTAGTCATTTCATCGAAAGGTTGGATTAAGATATTTTTTGAAGGTGTCTAAAAAAGAAACCCTAGTCCCTCTGGTGTTGGGTTCGTTGATTAAGACTAGACATGTAATGTCATCGTTTTAGGGGCAAGGAGGATTAAAAATAACACCAATAATGTTGCAGAAGATATTGTATCCCTTCAAGTCATTAAATTGGAGAGACGCCTAGGGGTTGTGAGAAATGACCTCAAAGGTGATTCCAAAATAATCATTAATATTATTATCAATGGTAATGCACATTCTTGACATCTTTAAAAATTCCTTATTACTATTATTAATGAGATTTCCATCTTTGAAAATGTTTGTATTATCCATGTACAAATATTTGGGAATGAAGAGGCTGGTATCTAATCAAATTGGGTGTTAAGACTTTTGATATATTTCCCTTAAAGTGTGGTATCACTCGGCTAGTGTAATTTGACAAAGGTATTTATGATTTGATAAGGGAATGTTTGGGATGGGACACACACTTGAGGTTCTTCCTTTAAATGTAATATTGTGTATCGTATAGGGGTAATAATAGTTGTTTGTGACTAGGTAGAGTAGAGGTAATAAAACTTACTTTACTTTTGCTTAGTACACGACAACAAGCCTCAAACCTTTTTTGGGCCAACTTAAAAATATCACCCGAAAAGGGTTTTCAAATTAAGTAACCCAATTTTTTTGAAGGTATCGATGGAATTGTTTGGCAAGATTTTCATCCACGCTCGAGACCATTTATATTCTTAACATTGATGTTGTGTCTTCATGGTTGTTTCTTATGGGGCTTGAATTGGTGGAGGAATTTGATGACATTCAATTGATGTTGTGTTCATCCTTGGGGAAAGATTGGTTTTATGAGTTGGAATTGATTCTTGAATGGGTGATCTTGGGAGTGGGATTCGATGTCCAAAAGGTATGGCTTACTGTATGATTTGATCCCTTCTCCTTAATGGCTATCTAGAGTGGATCCTAGTGAATGCATGATGGATGATCTCTCTGAGTGGGAGGCTTTAAAATTATTTCTTTGGAACCAAAGAGCTTCGGACCAAATAAATTTTGTGGACTGTGTAACTCAATGATGAAGAGGTCAATGAAGGTATTTAATGGTAGTAATGTCATCTTGGGAGGCACTAGCTATGGGTAACCCAATATTTTTGGGATGAATTCACAATCTAGTTTGGGTTCATTCATTTTTTGGTTCTAGTATGTAGTAGTTTTTTTATTCTACCCATGTAGGTGTTTTTAGTTTAGTGGCTCTATGCCATGGTTTTTGGTCACATTATAGTGGGGTTTTTTCATGTGGTTTTTTTTTTTTTGTGAATCTTCGATTTTGTAATGACTCTGTAAGGGTGGCTCTTTTGTAAGTATATAGTGGTCCCTAATGTTTAGGGTACTAGATTGTTAAGAATTTTTGGGTCTGCAAACGATTTTAACTCATCATTTGATGTACATTTTTCTTATGAATTAATATAAATAAAATACTATTGATCAAATAAACACACACACACACACACACACACACACACACAAAGAATAATGTAACATTAAAATTTAATGGTTGTTAATGTAATGTGATGTTAAGGTTAGGTGTAAATTCTTATTCCACAGTAAGAAAGTGAAGGAAGGACCTTCAAGCATAATCCCTCAAAGGGGTTCAAACTATAGAAGTCGTGAATCCAACTTCATGAAGCCAATATCACATGCATGCAAAGTTAAACTGTCACCAGAAATAATGGAATAAAAAAGCAAGGGCTTAAGATTTGAAAATATGAAAGATTATATTATCAGATCAAACAGATGAATAAACTATACAATGATCAATCATTATATAAGATATTGAGAATCTAGATTAAGAACTCCAAAAAGAAGAAGACATTTAATAAATAATATAATTATGAAATGTCACTAATGTATAAAGTAAAATCTTAAGAGAGAAGTATAGGTAACTTAATGATCAAGTCAAGATAAATTAATAATTAAGTTATTGCTTTAACTTAACACCCCCTTCACCTCCTTAAGATGAGAAATAATGCAACTATAAATAATGTAAGAAAAGATAGAAAAATACAATACTGAACAAAAAAATGTGGGTCTCTGTGACATGGCTTGATTAGGTAACCAATCACAACTAAATCTATGCAAAGTGGAGAAATAGAAAAAACCGCATGGGAAAAATCTACTCCAAAAAGATATGGAAAGAATGTTGAAAAGTACTGAAGGACCGAAGAAGCCTCCAAACTAGAGAGTATCCCATAAAATAAGAACAAAAGAATGATCATGACGAGCACCACTAAAGTATGAAGAAGATGGAAACACTATCAAAAAGTAGCTACTAATTTGAAAAACCTCCACTAAAATAAAACATGACTAGGTTTAGAAGAATATGATCTGCATGAGCATGCTCACATGACACTACTTGAATCAAGAGGCAAACAACTAAACTCAAAGATACAAATGGCATAAACCACCAAAGCCTAAAGAGATGATCAATCAAAGATGGAAGGTTGCCTCCAAAATGGGAATGAAAGAGTGTCCATATGGTAAATGATCCATCTCACCAAAATGCATAGAAACCCAACCACTACATTCACCTAGTACATATGAATGAATATTGTATACATAACTTACCCCCCCATATTGTGGACAAGTAGAGAGGTGTCATGCAACTCAAAAAGATGGCCAACAAGAATTGGATGTCAAGGAACCAAGCACAACAAAATGCATAGAAAGTAGAAAGTAGTGTCATGAGGTGATCAAACTCTAGACACATATAATAAGGTTAATGTCATGGAAGG
Source organism: Cupressus sempervirens (assembly GCA_028749045.1). Taxonomy (NCBI): domain Eukaryota; kingdom Viridiplantae; phylum Streptophyta; class Pinopsida; order Cupressales; family Cupressaceae; genus Cupressus; species Cupressus sempervirens. Next base: position 584,928,850 of record CM053793.1, on the reverse strand, counting down.
AACACTCGCTTGAAAAACATAGATGAAAAAAGATAAGCATAAACCCCCATAATACTTTATATGTAGTGCATGTACAATAAGGCATAATATATGGTAGGTCCCATGTATACAAGACATAGTGACACTTTACCTCAGAGTGTCTTCATAAAAATGCTTACAAGATATGTCTACAAAGATAAAAAAAGATAAAATATTAGTGAAATAGAAAGAACAACCAAAGATAAGTCATCCCACTCAACAAAATGATTGATGGACCTAAAACATCCAAGATATTCACCATAACACGACAAAACTAAAGAAAACATACTAGGAGAAGAATATAGAAGAAATACTCATATCACTAGAAAAAGCATAGAACCAACTTTCCAACAATGTAACTTGTTTAAAAAAAATAGAGTTTGGATGCTCAAGTTATGTCTCCTAGAGTGCAAAATAGAACCTCTAGCTTTGATAGTAAAAATATCCATCAAGAAATCAAACCTCCATAAATGGATATAGCTCAAAAAGAGATTTTTGATGATATAAGATTTGTCAAAAAATGCATTTGAATGCCCAAGATATGACCCAAAAAAAAAAGTGCTTTGAAAAGACCCATAAGGGGCTTGAATTCCTACATATGTGGTGTTGATGTAATGCTAATGTCAGCAAATTATGACGTTAAATTTGACAAAATCATGGTCATCATCAGCAAAAAAACTAGTTTTCCAAAAAAAAAATCAGAAAAATGGTTTGTAAGAAAAAGGCATGTGCCAGAGAATTGCCAGAAAAATCAACATACTGAAAAAGGGCACAAAAAATGACCAAAAGAACCATTGTGAAACTACCAAAAATAATGGGCTGCCTATAGATGAACAGTTGTTTTGGAGTGCCACGAGTGGTTGTTGTTGCTTGATGGTAGAGCATCTTGAGCAACAGTAGGGAGAAAATTACCGACAATGGTGGCTAATATTTTTGGGTGACCAATGGTGATTGGCTTTAGAGAGGACAATTAATAAAGTCCCAAGGCAGTAGGTCAGTGACAGGCCTCCTAGTTCTCGACGATGAGTATAAACAACTCTAATAGGTTGTTAGAGGGCCCGAAAGCCTTGCATTAGCAAGATCCTACAAGACCCAATAATAAAATTCCCTCTATTCTTTTTAAAGAGCTTTTTATTTATTTATTATTTTTTATAGGTAAAAGGCCTTACCTTTGATCATTGCATACAACCCCATTTTAGTTGGCACTAGAGGGTCAATAGAGTAAAATGCCGCATGTAAGACCTTTCAAAATAATTTTAAAAAACTTAAAATTAACAATTTAAAGGAATCTATATTACGGAAACACGTCTTCTTTTCATAGCTTCAAGTTTGTAGATTATAATTACTTGTCCAATGCTTATGCATTTGCATACTTTAATAGAAAAAAAATCGCTTGGAAGCGGCGTTAATGTATAAAGTTTATATCCATGATTAAAGTCTGAGGCCTTTTCCATGCATAGATCTTTTAACTTTGTGCTAAACGTGAAAAAAATTAATTGGATTAGGGTTTGATTAAAGAAAGGGAGAAATTTTATTTTTTATGGGCAAAATGTGCTTGAAATATAATAGTTCTTGAAGGATATTCTTGTGAAAGGATTTTGATTAAATCTAACATGTTTTGTGAATATGGGGAATTTAATATTAGTTTGGGTAGTAATTTTTCTTCATTTGTTAGTTTAAGATTAAAATTAACTGCTCATATTAACCATTAAATCTTAATACATATCTGCAAGAGGGATCTACAAAATTATAGCAATGATAACTATAAATGGGAATTGTTTCATCCTGATATTATTCTATGTTGGCTGTTGGCTAATATTGGAGATAATTACCCTTATATTATAAAGTTATCAAAATCAGATTGATTTTATACATGGAAATGAGAGATAACTACCCTCATTAAGAAAAGAGATTACAATAATGTTGGTGAGTACATTTGTCTTTGTACTAATGATTCTTTATTGACTCTATCTCCCTTTTTACGTTGAAGACAACAAAGTTCACAACATTTGGGCAAGTTCAATAACTACCTCCCCTCTAAATTTTTATAACTCCCTCATTGGATATGCAATGAATCCTTAAACTAAACACACAATCTTGTTTTTAACCAGAAATAATTAAAGGCAACACTACTCGTTCTTAGATGAACAATTATTGACAATCGATTATAAGAAATTATAACTAATCAAGAAAATACAAACTTCTTCTTGTGTTTGAACATTCATAGATTTCTCAAAAGATAACAGTGATATTCGAATAAGATAACCATTAAATAACAAAGATTGGAATCAATCAAAGATTTCAAAGAAACTTCAACTAAATCTTAAAACACAGATTCAAATTAATCTCACAATTCATTCATTTTGCAATGATTCTCAATTCAATTACAAAAGATCTTCTATATACCAGATACTAATTTATTTCTATTATCACTGTCAGAAAGATAACATTCGACCATATACTAACAAAGAGCAAAAAAATATTATGTTTTCTTTCCTTTATCTTCTAACTTCTAATCAGTCTTTCAAATCTACCTTAAATAGTTTATGTCAGAGGGGGTCTCCCTAAAATCCCAACGCCCTCGACAGTTAACAAAAGTAGTTATCAAAACATAAAAGTTCAACATGGGACATGCATCTCCTAAGTTCAAAAGTACTTAAAACACATCATAAAGAAAACCCATTAAGTTGGTGAACCATGGCTTTCGTCCCCGACTTGCTCTTCATCACCACTTGCATCACACACCAACTTCCACCCGCAATAGACACCCACGAACTCGAGAAGCACATTTGAATTGGTAGTCCTTAGACTCCGTAGTCACACTTTTCACATTTCTCGATCCCATTTCATATGTTGAGCTTCCCTATATACTTTGGCAAGTGATCCATACAAAGAATCAACATAGACTCAATCTGCGCTACCTTTGTAAAATCAACAGGTGTAAGATTAACTATTTCTTTGCTCACCTTTAAATCAGCCTCAAAAGATTTGAACAAACGTTCAATATCAAAGTTCCCTGCATCAAATTGAATCGTGATGTTGGGCCTTATTATCTATGTATCTTCAATAAACCTAGTATACATGCACTTGATTTCAATTTCAACACTTTGAGCATTAGTAATAGCATACCTGTAGATTGAGCATCTCCAAGTCATGTTTCTTTTTATCACATATAGTGTGCTAGAATCTACTTTTTTTAAAGGGTTATCGGGTAAGAACTTTTCCAAACCATATTGTTCTATGTCGGAGATTTGTATAGCTACTACTGACCATTTACCTTCCTCCATTTCCCAGGTGGGTGTTTGCACTCATACCTCATTTAGCAAAGCATCAACCTCATTAAAGACTATTATATGTTGCTGGAGAAGTTCTTTACCTTTTTGGACTATACCATCTATTCATTCATCTACAACTGCCACCACAACTTTGCCTCATCGAATTTGGTTCAACAACCTTTTGCTATCCGGTGACGTGGTCAAATCTTTGGGGTGCTTAAGCTAGGGGTAAAATACCAGAACCATCTAGGGAATCAATATACTTAGCCATTGTGTTAATTACTTTCTTTAGTTCTTTCTTTTCTACCTGGGATTGAATTAGCATATGCTGAGTGGATTCACTCAACCGATGCTCTTTGGTTTCCTTGTTTAGTACTCCCATGCCTACCCTTGTGATCTCAAAATCTCCAACATTCAAATCTATGGAAGTACCTATGGTTTTATACAAGGAAACTTTTGTTGTTACTTCCCCTGTTTTGGAATCCATTATTCAGAGAGCAAAGTTTTTCATTCTTTTGGGCATTGGAGCTTTAGCAGTATATTTCTTCTCTATATCTCTTGCAAGTATGAAGACCAGAAGCAAGTTTATTATCTTGCTAAAAGAATTAGTGAATCAATTTGGTATCATTGAGGAAGTTTCGGCCCTTGCTAGATCTTTTATGGGCGTGCTTAATGAATCTAGGACCTGTGAAATGCTATACAAAGTGGCTCGAACTTGTTGTTCATTATCCATTGAACCTTCACCTTGTTCTTGATCTACATCAAGATCTATTTTTCTTTGCTCTTGAGTTGCCATGTGGCCTTATTTCTTGAACCTTGACGTGGACCTTGTCCTTTGTACCACAGGTTGGTTTTGGACTAGTTCAACGATCACTGCCTTTGAACCCTTTTTGTTATCTATAAAATCAGTGGGAAATATTGTATTAGCACTAGAGGAAGAAGGGGATTATTGGATTGTATCTTGAGTTTGAGATTGAGATGTTCGTTCTTTCCTCTTATGTTGAATCCATGTCTTGGTGTATTCAATAACACCATTGGTTCTTTGCATTATGTCATCCATTTCAGGTTCGAAACAATCAATAGGAGGCAAGGGATGATCTTATTGTTTGAGGTATTCAAGTTCAATGACTCTTGAACCATCCTCTTAAACTCCCTTTAGGTTCAGTTTCAACTTAAAGGCCAAAACCTGTGATAACACCATCCTGGAATGACTCCTCCTTTGAACTTCTCTTTCGTTTAGGAAATCTTCCCAATAATCCTCTAAGTGGGGTATAGCTGAGAAATGATCCCCCACTTCTAGAACTCTCCCAACAAATCCTTTATTGTCGAACCCTTGTCTAGCTTGATAGAATTTCAAATCAAAAGTACTCAAATTAGTTCCAATATTTATATCATCTTCTAGATTTTTACATGAAAGATTTCCAATTCTCACTGGAAACAAATTGTCATATTTATCTTCAGGTAAAACTTTTATTGTTACCACTATTAGTTAATGATTGACTTCAGCTAGAATAAAAAAATCCAGAGCAAATCTAGGCAATTTTAAAGGTTCTTCATCAAATCCTCCAACCCTAAGGTATGTGAACTTGGGAAACTGGATGAACAAACTACCATATACTGGTATGAATTACAAAGCTTCTAGAGGGACCCTTTCTTCCCCTTTGCCTACTAGTTCAAAACACAATTTACCAAAGAAATCGTCATGAACCTTTCTATAACCAATCACCACTTGGCTCTTCAGAAGGGAAGGACAATAATTATATATGAAGGCTTCATCTTTCCAAGTTTCATGTGGCAAGGGGGTCAAATTTGAGTACAAACTAAGCAATAGATAAGGTATGAAGACATAAATAAGTCTTCCTTATGGTTTGTGTTAGCTTCAATTGATCCCTCATATAACCTACTATAATTTCACCACAATATAGATATTGTTTTCCATCCAGAATAATATCAATAAAATGATACATCTAGTCTTTGAAAAGGTACGCTTCTGGTGAACCTTTGATTTTGTGTAACATGACCACTAAATCATGAATGTGAGGCTTCATGTGATCTTTATTTAAACCTTTTGGAAGTCGTAAGCCTCCCTTGTAGAATTTCTCCGTCCAATGACCAGCTATGAAAGAATGATCCTTTTCAGAATTCTCATTGAACTTGGCATATAATTGGGTAGGGGTAAAATCAATAAATGTTTCACGTGGTATCTTGAACATAGAGGTAATGGTGTATTGGTCTATTGAAAGATAAATGCTTTCATAGTTTCTCCCAATGCATCAAGACCTAATGTCATAGTCGTTAGTGCATTCCTGAACTAGTTTAGGGCTGATAACAACTTGAGGAAAAGCCACAGCTTATAATATCCCATTATGCATGATTTCCCCAATGAATTTAGCTTCCGCATTTGACTGAATTTTATCACAAACATCATCTATATTGACCCCCCTTAAATTTGTATCAGTTAACAAGGGACTCTTGCAATCCATACTAACATTGTTACTGAAAAAATGGAGAGATGATTTCATTTTTCCCAAATCTTGAAGAAAATCACAATGCTCAACTAAGCCCAAAGAAAAGTTTGCTAAGAACTAGAAACTCAAAGTGAAGAAATGTGAGGAAATTACCTTGAACCTACAGAAGTAACTCTTCTAAACCTATTGAACCCTCTATACTACGTATCTCCACAGCTAGTGTTCAACATGACAATGAACTTACCATGAAGGGCAAGTCCATTTAAAGGATGTAAATACTTAATTAACACAGAGGATGGGATTTCAGAAAGATTTACTTGTCTAACAATCAATACGATAAGGCTCCTCACAGTAATTGCCATAAATAAACATATTTTCACCCTTCTTTCTTTTTACCTCATCATAATTACCTTGGCGCGTGTTAAATCTCCTCAGTTTATTGAGCCTTGCTTTGCGGGAGCTTTCCATTTAATGATTTCAAATAAACTAAACTCCATCATAATTGCCCTTTTTATTGTTAATCCATGTGTTGTCTTTTATTTTTCTTTCATCATCAAGACATACGTGTAGTCCACTTTCATATTCACGATGTTCAACCTCCTTCAATTTTGACACTTCCTTAAAACGGTCCCAACTACTCATTTTTCAAAAGAACGTTCTTGAAGTGCCAAACCATTTTGAACCAATTTGAACCAAGTTCAAAGTAGTTTGGAAGGTTCAAATGGGTTTAAAAGTTAGAGGTTCAATAGTTCAAGAAGTTAAAAAGTTCATAACTTAATTAAATGAACAGGTTTCGACCAACATCAACCAAAAAGAGGATTTAGCTTTAGGAAAACTTTGCATGCTATGTACTTAGACAATTTTGGGCTAAAGGGAGAATCAAAGCCAATGGTTCCAAAGAAAATGGAAACCAAAATAAAGGTGACTATCCAAAAATACATGAACTAACAAATAATATACTAAAATAAAAAAGAGACGTAACACCAAAAATTCATACCATAATTTTCTTAGAAAAATAGATTTAACATTGAAAATATAAGCACTAAAAGATTATGCATTAATAATAAAGCATATAACAAATTTGATATAATAACAGTGGCCACATAAGTTTATGAGGATAACAAAAAGTCTCAAAGCTCAAGGATGCCAAATAGATTTGGGAGCATAATTAATGAAGAAAATGATAAATCTAAATATGAGAGCTCTTGTATGGATCACAAGGTTCAAGTAATTCTAAGCTAATATTTTCTTCGTCTTCCCAAACCCCCACTCAATCTGCTCATATGAATCTACCAATCCAATTAATATGAATCTACCAATCCAATTAATAATAAAGCATATAACAAATTTGATATAATAACAGTGGCCACATAAGTTTATGAGGATAACAAAAAGTCTCAAAGCTCAAGGATGCCAAATAGATTTGGGAGCATAATTAATGAAGAAAATGATAAATCTAAATATGAGAGCTCTTGTATGGATCACAAGGTTCAAGTAATTCTAAGCTAATATTTTCTTCATCTTCCCAAACCCCCACTCAATCTGCTCATATGAATCTACCAATCCAATTAATAGAGGGTGGGTAACAAACATGAAGAAAGTAGAAAATAAAATCCAAATTCCTTCTGACGATGGGTAGTTATTTACTGAGCTTTCGAGGATTTGATGTGGAGAGAATGGGGAAACATGGAATATGTTTCCCTCTATTAAGATTTATACCATTATTCCAAGGTTTGGTAATGGTTCATTCTTCATTGATATTAGATAGTACTTTTTCCAAGTCCCCTAAATATTCTTATGCATAATATAGACATACACTACTTGTTCAATTCTACTATATAGACCATTGCCAGGAACATTGAAGGGATGTCGTTGAGAACATAGCATCTATATGTATTGAAGACATTATTTCCCTAAGATTTGATAATAAAAACCCTAATAACCAAAAAATGGGTGGATAAGAGTATTTATTTTAGATATTTTTCTTTTATTGGATCATCCAAGGCAATTTGGAGGCAAGGTCCCTTATGTTTGATTGGGGTATTCATTGAAGACCTTAGAACGAAGGGAAGCCAACCTTTAGTTTTATAGCCAACATTTAAAAAAGAGGATATATGATATCCCATTAAATTACATTTCACAACTACATTGATCAGTTTAGTATTTATTGTTTTACCCAAATTGAATTGGTAATCCAACTCTAAATGACAATAAAAAGTAATTACAAGGTGACAAACAATATGCAAGCAATATTTCCTTTGTACTCTTAGCTATTGAAAGTACCCCAAATTTACCTTGAAAGAAAACCGTCATGGATGTCCTATGCCAATTATCCATAACAATTTATCTATAATAATTAATGGAGTTAACTATAAACTCTAGACCAAATACGCTTAAAACTGTGGAGCAAGTTTCAAATAGATCACAAAGATAACATCTCAACCAAATAAAGTTTAACATAAGTCAAGAAAAAGTCCCCCTATTCAAGATCATCACACCAAATGATTCACAAATCTTTGAAGAACGGAGAAGAATCCCAAAAATGTCTTGCACCCCTTGTGGATTTGTTGATGACCAAACAATCAGAGGTTGAACCAAGGAATCCCCTCCCCTAATCAGCCTCTATGGTTCCTATCCCATTTCCAAACCCACACCCAGGACAACTCTATCCACAATATCCTCTAACCCCAACAACCATTGTGGGTCAACGTATGCTACCACAACCCTACGAACTTCCTCCTTGGTCTCGCCAACTAGCAGAGCCAATGCCACAAAGAGCGAAGCAACGTCCAAATTGGAGCGTCTCCTCCAATAGGATTCCAGATATTCCATTCCATACATTTGTTGAATGACATCCAAGAACTCTTGGTCTTCAAACAAGAAAATGTTCTTCAGGCACCTAATCGTAATCTTCCCTTCATATGATTGCGTCTGGTTGTCTGATTCCAACGCAAAGTTAGCCTCCATATCCGTCTCTTTGCTGAAAACCCTATGAGATGCCCTACCCTTCCTCCTTAAAATCACACATTCAAACAGTTTGGAAGCTCTCTCTACACAGGGTGCTATTTAACGATTACAATCTATGTCACGCACGAGGGATTGATATTTCCTAAATGCCGCCGAGAGTATTAATACATGATTGAGTTGTACTCCCATAATAAACAAATCAAACACTTTTTTGGCCCCTTCATTTTTTATTTCCAATATTTATTCTAATTTGAGAAGTCGTCTTCAAAAATTTCATTCTAAATCCCCAAAGTTGCATCCGCACCCATGTTAGCCAATTTGTCTGCCACATTATTTGCTTCTCTATATACATGGGAAACCTTAATGTCCTTGAACTCCAGTAACAAACATCTAATCTGCTTTATGTGCTTGTCAAGATGCCACACTTACAACTTCCCTTTCTTAATTTTGTTAATGATTATCTTTGAATCTCCTTCCAGATACACTCGGCAAAGGCCTAATTCTAACACCTAAAACTAAAGCCTCTTTAGCCACTACACATTCTGCCACATTATTTGTTCTGTCCCTTAGCCGTTTGGCCACAAAAGCAAGGGTGTTGCCCTTGTGATCTTTTGCTATAAATCCACAACTAGAGACCCCTGGATTTCCCTAAGCTGCCCCGTCAAAGTTGATTTTTACCCATCCTTCCTCTAGTGGTAGCCAACACACCTTTTCCCTTTTCTATTTAGGATCAACCCATAAAGGCCCATTAACAGACCCTTATATGAGATTTTAAACAACAAAATTTCAATTAATTTAAATAATTTGAATACATTGCCATAAATTATTTTAATCAACAAAATTTCAACTAATTAAAAAAATTGAATGGTTGACTTTTCAAATTAAAAAAAGGCCCCTAAACGAATCCATTGGATAGGAACTAATATGTAAATCACAACCACTAAAGTTCACTAGTTTTAAGAAAGGCGAAAGAGTATAACATGCATGATGTAAATCCTTTTGTTTCTTAATTATCGACATAAAAAGACAATTGGTGTATTCGTATCTAGGAACATGAAATACGCACATGGTGAGTTTGAAATTAAGCTTTTTCACACCCGTTTTAAGTTTTTTCGAAAATAATAAATTGATACAAATGCCTCACTTTAATATGTAAAATCAAATCATCCACAAAGTACAATATCTCTCATGATAGAGGACAAACATTTGACTTAACTTTTTCCCCCTTCTCTTCCATTTTGTTTGTTGATTTGTGGTTCAATCACCACAAAAACAAAGCACAAACATTTGGCTTAATTTTTTCCCCTCTTCTTTTCCATTTTGTTTGTTGATTTGTGGTTCAATCACCACAAAAACAAAAAGGCAAAAACACAAACCTCAAACCTAAGCTATAGTTATCACAGCAATTGTAGCAGCAGTAGCCAAGACAATGGAAAACTTGAACGTTAAAACGATTGGTGTTGCAATGATTAGTTCTTTTGATGGTGGATAATCTGGCAGAAATATGAAACCCTAGTAAATATTTTTCCCTTTTAGGGTATATAGAAATGGAGATCAGAAACCACATGTTGAGCATTGATCTCAATACCGAGCCAAGGGAAGGCGGCGATGACGACACACATTAGGTTGTATCGACTCGAGGAACCTGGTGAAGAGATACCATGGCATTTTACCGTCAGTTTCTACGAATTCAGCGACGGAACTAGGGACTAGAGGTCTAGTGCCTTGACGTGGTCTCTGTGATAAGGTTATTCAAGGCAATAATGGTGTTGTATGCGATAGATGTGAGTAGTGGTTTCATGTGGCGTGTGAAGTTAAGGTCAAAGCACACTTCGGCTCTGGAGGATTGGATGCGCTATAATTGCGCTGCAAAGAGCTCTTAGGAGTTTTGGCCAATGAATTTAGGTTTAGATTAAGTTTTAAAGGCAGTGGTGTTGGTGGAAGCGTAGCAGCCGACTGTATTGCTTTGGATGCGGCAGTCGCTTTAGCTTCCATCAAAAATTGTGGCAGGGATGCAGTGAGGTGAAATCGTGGAGCTTCTGGCACCGCGACGACTCAGATTCATTTTGGGCTAACAAATTTTATAATTTTTTTCGGCCAAAAATGTTTTTCCACATTGCTCAAACCAATAAAATTTTAGGAAAAACGATTTCAAATTATAATAAATAAACAATAGAAAAACAAGCAATGCGTAGCGTCATAGTTCCTGCCATATGCGGGATAGTTGTGTTGTTATGGAGGATGGAGGGAAGGGGTTGGTATTAGGTAGTAGTCAGTTAATTATAAATTGAACATGAGGAAATTAGTACTAATCTATAAATTAATGGAGAAGTGTTAACAGTTAGTAAATGTAAGGGGCCCATGCAGAAATAATCATCCCGTATGACTGAAAATTTATGGATCAGCACTTTAATCATTTCTCTACTTGAAAGAGCAAAATGCAGAATAGCATGATATCATAGCTTTCAGAATATTGCTTTAATAGAGAAAGAAAACCATTCCAGAGCATTTAGAGCGTTTAGACGACCTACAACGAACTCAAAGATAAGCTCACTCGATTTGTTTGGGGCTATGTCCAAACAACTTCCAGAGTTTGCGTATTGTAGTATTGCAGTGACAGAGACAGCAAGCAAAATGAGAAACTCAAAGATCTGTTTTTTTTCCAGAATTCAGTCCCGTAACTAAATCCCTCCCTTTCATTTCCTCTTGCATGCAGAGGTGTTACTGGAGAAAAGATTTTAGACAGCGCTGAGCAAATGAGATATTACTATCTCGAATTCAAACTAATTAATACATTTTAAGTCTTTAATATTTACATTTTAATTTCAAATGTCCGCAGTACAATTTTAATTATTATTCAATAATCAATTTTAACATTTAAAATTTTACCAAAGCCAAAGAATTTAAAGCCAACCATGTTAAAATTAGAAACTTCAAATTAAAAAAATTTAAAAAACTAAAACTAAATTTTAGATTTTTCACCAGCTTTCAAACTTATAAATTAATAATAGTCTATAAATATTGAAAAATTAGAAGTTTAAATATTAAAAGTTTAAACTATACATTAAACTTATAAACAATAACATTCTATGGTCGCGACAGAAGTGCATGGTAAAGCCAAAAATGCTGAAAGGAAGTGGGAAACTACCTGAAGCCCCCTGCTACATACTGGGAATTTAGCTTAGACCCATGCTACATACTATGAATTTAACTTAAATCCTTTTAAGAATCTCAAAAGCCTCCACTGTCCAATGAAACTAGGGGAGAAAAAAGAGTGCAAGGAGAAGCAGAAAACCCATGCCAACAATCCTATTTCTTGTTGTTTAGATATGAGGATTACCTGAGAACGAAGGTATAAAATGTTTAAAAAAAAAAAAAACCTGTAAAAGCAAGGTAAGAAAAGACATATTGCAGCCCTCTTCATTGTGTTATTGTTTATTTATTTTGTCTGTTTTGACTGGTCGTGAATGGGAGGAGGTAAACTTATCACGCACGATGTGCTGTGCCAAAGATTAATTTTATGTGAAAAATCAGTGTGCTGGTCGGCTGGCTACACGCTGCAATATGTTTCACTGCAAATCCATCAAAGCTATAAATAGTAAAGATGGGCAAAGTGGGCCTGTACCGCCGGATTTCCACATGAACAGTCACAGAAGTTCAATTAACAATCAAAGAAAAACATAAAAGAATCTGCAGTTCCCAGCAAATCTGATCAATTGCAGCTTCATCAATTGCAATTACACTTACAAGGCCATTCAAATATACCGGTAGCAGCCTACCAGAAACAGTTTTTGAATTATAGTGACATTGATGCAGCGGCAATCCTTAAAAACCTCCCGCGTTCACATTTCGACATGTTTAACAAAACTGAATTTAGAAGAAAAGAAAAACCTCGGACTTCATCTGTCCTCACAGAAAGCCAGGAAAACCACCACGATTAAGCACATGAAAGCTATGAATACTGTTGTTGACCAAGTGTTCCAGCTTTCAAGCCAAATGCACCAAAATGCCCAGCGAAGGAAATAGAAACAGCATACACGTAAATAGGAAATAGTTCTTCTGTGTTATCTGCTCGAGATCTCAATGCCAAACGCGGAAGGAAAACATGATGTCCCAAATTTAATATATCATATGCCACCGAGGTTTATCAACTAAGGACAAGCATTAATAAATCTCTAATCACTTCCACCGACTCATACAGATGAAAAGTTTGAAGTGGTCCAGATATGCAGCAGTATATATGTCAGAGATATGTATGTCAGGGTAATAATTATTTTTTGTTATAACTATCAATTTGTCTTTTATTTTCTTCCTATTTTTCTTTTGGAAAAAATAATTTATTTCTTGCCTAACTAAATTCAGCATACCCAATGAAACATGAAATAAACAATATTTTCTTGGTTTCAAAATAATTTTTAAAAAACAAACATCTCATTAGATTATAGAGGAGGTAAAATATTTTAATTTCATTGGTCTGATTGAAAAATTAAAAGCACTTGCATAAATGCAATAGTATTCCTAGGCAGGAACCAATAACTATTATAATGTTGTCAAATAAAATCTAGCCATTAGTTCCCTACCCTAGGCGACCCTAGGCGAGAACTAATAACAGACTAGATCAATTAATTAAGTATTTATTACTTAATCCATCTTGATATTCCAATAGAAACTATTTACAAGGTGTCCAAACGAAAAATGCAAGTAATATTTCTTCTATACACAAACAGCTCTTGGGTGTTGAAAGTACCCCGGATTTACCTTGGATGTCCTAAGCCAATAATCCGTAACAATCAACGGAGTTAAGTGATAAACTCTTCGGCAAATACATTAAAAAGCATGGCGGATTACTTTTTTCTGCAAATAGTCATCCCATCTCCGATAGGAACCTGTGTATTTTATGAAGCGATAAACCTTAGATATGCCAATGTGTATTCATATAAAGAAAATGAAAGCATTGCATAAATTTTATGAAATTGTATAGATTTTCTAAGAAAGGGACCATACCATACTAGTAGTCACTCGCTTGTCGTTATATATTAGTTTGTTAAAATCACGTATGCTATTCGTCTTGTTATCATCAATCTGTTGTGCAAAATAGGGCATCATGGAAGCATAATTTTTTTAAAAAAATATTGAATAGAATGCTGGAATTTTCAACTGAAGATACCTCTGGATTAGCTACTCTTCCATACCACAATACATTGTCAGTGACTATAAGTCCTCCTGGCCTGATCTACAACATCAACAAGCAAAAACTTTTTGATGCCAAGCTCAATAAATGCAGAACTCTGTATTAAGTGTTATACTTCAATTTCATTGAACTAAACCAAAAAATATATGTTGCTTAAATGTGAACTCTTGCTACATTATCCCAAAAGATTAGCTTATGGTAATTCGAAACAAAATCAAACAAATGAAAGAGAAATGAAGCTTTTAATTATATTTGAAATGCAAACGATAAGAAATGGAATTTTAAACACTATTGAGGCAAGATGACTTCGTAGGTCCCATCCTAGCTACTACATTTTCATGTCATCAGCGATCTCCTTATGAAGAAAACAGAATTTTTAAAGTTACTATGCATTACCTAATAAGATTTGACTGAAGTTTTTGCTCTATGATCATAAGAAAACTTCTGCACCAGCTAGAAGTAGCAAATAAGCAATATGCATATTTTGTGAATAGATATTTATCCATGGATTACACATTACATCAATTATAGAGATCAATGAAGTTTATTACATTATTTTTATTTAAGCCTATGCGCAAATCTGCTTAACATGTATAGAGTCTAAAACCATTTGGAGACGAGATTAAGAAAGCATGTGGTTCAACATATAGTATGCACATCGTGACTAGAGCCATTTAAGATTGTAGTCACTATTATCTATCTTCACAACACCAGTATTGAACACTATAAAAATACTAAAAACTCTAATTACCCTTGGGAGATATCCCATACATATTTTCACCTACTACCTATAGGACACATTTTTAGGATGCAGGGATGACAAACGTTCCTATCGCATAACTGATTAATGAAAAAAATTGGGAACATTTCAAAATGAGAAAATCACGAGAGGAAATGAGTGCAAAAATTTAGTTGTACCGTATGGTGATGGGATGTCTGAACATCCCCTGAGCATCCTATGGATAGTTAGCTGTCCTCTACAGCCCAGGAATTTAATATTGCGTTTTTACACTAAAAAAAATGAAGAAAAAGGGATGGCAAGGCCCACAAGGACCTCTACATCCCTTTACACCAACCCTTCTAAGTTTCTAACAACTAAAAACAAACTCATTTTTCCATTTTCCAATGTGTGAAGAGGACAAAGAAAGAAAACGGCTATAAGGAGAGAAAATAACAGACATGGGAACAAAGAGAGCATCAATTCTACGTCAATTGAGTGTTTTTGAGTTTTCAACAAAAAACAATGAGCAGCAGTGCAAGTAGAAAGGGTGAAGAGGTTCAAATTCAATATGAAAGTTATCGATATTCTGTTGGAGATTATTTTAAAATGGGAGTGGTGTATGACCTATGAATTCAAATCGCCCATTTGAAGGTCCTTCCGAACTCCTCAGAACTATGCAAAATATATATATATATATATATATATATATATATATATATATATATATATATATAATAAACCATTTAATCCACACAGAATCTCTGTTACAATTTGCAATAGCCATAGAGAGTCAAGAAAATAATAGGGGGAGTAGAGTATGGCTATATAATTTGTGCAACAAATACTATGGAGGCAGCTACACATGGATTTATTATCATCTTTTGTGCATAAGTGCAAAAGGAATAAAAGGTTGTGAAAAAATAACCCTCGCTGAGAAGGCTGAGATGACAAGGTTGTACACGGAGGGGCCGGCCAAAAAATGTAGACTATGGAGCCTAGTATGACAATGCCAGTCCAAACCATAGATGTTTTTTTTATTGGTAATATTAATTTATATTAATACTAATAATGTCTGTATTACATAATAAATAACTGTAAAGTCTGTACTCCAGAAACCCCCAAATAAACTAGCATCTACTGCATTACATTTGCATGTATACAAACTAATTAAAGGGTACTTAACACCCAGAAACTACCACTCCATAAGCAGTAACACAGAGTCTGAATCTAAAGACTAAGTAGCCGAACCTGATTCTGGTTCGGTTTCTGGTTCAGGGATTCGGCAAAAAGAATTTGGGCTGGATTCTGACACTGCAGGTATATAAATAGACATTTTCGAAAAAGATGTATATATATTCACAGATTCATATATTTAACATGTCAATGTTCATTCATCATTGGTTCAAAACTTCAAAGTTCAAACATAAGTTAGCAGCATGATTCTCATAAAATGATAAATCCATAAATTATTAATTGTCAATGTATGATTATATCATATTCATACTTTGCAAAAGTCTCAAAATGTCATCACATGCTAAAAACTTAAATCACGAGCCATATGACATATTTAAAACCTAGTAGTTAATTCCATATTCTTCTTCATCATTGTCATAGGAATCAAGATCAAAATTTGGTTCCTCTTCAACTTCATTTGAACCAACAGCTGTGGCACTTTCCATGTCCATGTCATGTGAAATAGTTTCCTCTTGTTCATCTACAGAGACTTGGGCAAGTTGTGCAACCGTGGCCTCTAAATCAAAACATTCAGGGACAAGATCCCAATTCTTTGTCAAATCCTCATTGTAGTCCTTTTTCCTATGTAACAACAGAAAAGGTTGCAATGTATGACGACCAAACCCTCTACTTTTTTGGCACCCAAGCAATTTCGCTTAACTGAGTGGATGGACTATGTACTCAAATTCTGCTCAGCTGAAGAACTTGCAACCTGTTGAACTAGCAAATGACATTTACATTTGGTATTTAATTTCAATATGATAGTATCATGTTCAAATGACAATTCAAAATTGAAGGACGATTAGAAAAATTAAGAAAAGATACATGCTTGGGAGAGAAGTTTAATAGCAAGAGGCTGCAAGAAAACAAAGCGTTGACCATGTGCACAACATCATTAATTGGCATCCATCCTATATTGAGCATGAAGAGTGGTAATGTCATGATATTTGGTAGATGCCAATTGGGAAAACCCAGTGAGGACAATGTTTCTTCGGGTTTCATCATAATCGTGATACATCTTTGAAAATGCAGTCATGTAACCAGCAGCAGCCTCTGTCTCTCCATATGGTGCCACCCTGTTTGGTTGTGAAATCATCTCTTCACTATAAAACCTTGGTGACAAAGCATGCACCACAAGATGTTAGGGGTGACCATCTTGTTCCAATGGTCAACAATAGTTTTTCCCACTTCTTTGAAAAAAAAATCTATATGTTCCTTGCCCACTATTATTGTTTTTATGTACTTCACAACGGTGTCCATGCCACCATAAAGTTCATCCAAACAAGGATGATCAATATCATCAAATCTAATCATGCTCATGATGGGCTTGGTGAATTCCAAAACATATACTGCACTTTCCCATAATTCATCATCAAGGATCAATGCTTTTACCATTTTTGTGTTTGATTGCCTCCAAACACTCCACAAAATGTTGATAACCATAGCACTCAAGGCCTCTCGCACCTTCACAAGTCATTATAAGACAATTGTGTGTGATGCAAATCATGTTTCAGCAACCTATGATGGCATAAAAGTTAAAACATACATGTCATATCAAGTTCATCAACAAAAAACTAAAAAATAAAGTTTAAAAACAAAATTAAATTATCTTCAACAACTCCAATAAAGAGGTGGTCTTGGATATGGCTTGTGTCATGTTTAGTCGCATATATTTGTATCTCCTCGCTCTCCGTGTAAATTTTATCAACCCATTCAATTTGAGTGTCAATCTTTAAGATGATTAAATTGAGTGAGTGGATTGTACGTAGTGTCCACAAAATGTGATTGTATGTGGTCTCAACTATAGCCCCGATTGCCCTACAATTTTCAGCTTTGTCCATTATAACTTGGACTATATTTGCAGCCCCAACCATCTCAATTGGATTCTATAAAGATATTGGCATTCAAGAACATCACCCCTTTAGGTGACACTGCTATAGCTGTAGCATGCTAAAATATCTACTACTTTAATTGATTTAAATTATAAAATAACATTTCTTATCCGAAAACACAAGAAGACAGTAATAACAGCCATCATATCATTTACACATGAAAAACAATTTCATCCTTCATTTATATATTCAAGTGATAGGAGCAATAAATTTAACTAATTCTTAATCCAATGAAAGAGAAACTAACTTAACTAATTATAACCGTCTAAACAATACATAGCTTAGAATGTGGAAATATAAAAGTAAAACACCCAAAATGTAGTTATCTTGTCGGCAGATCTTATCCTTGAGTTGTGCAAGCCTTGGCATCCGGAAGAGAGGAGAAGCATTGCCAAGGGCTTAACCTCCCAACCATAGACCCAATGGAGTGGATGAAAACACTTAAAGAACTGGATTCTATGTTACTCTTTATTTCCAAGAACAAACGAGTAACATTCCCCAGACAGAGCCAATTGTTGCCCTACATTTTATCACCACAAAATGTAGGTTGTAGTACGAAACTTTTTCAACTTAGTTTTGCATTTCTCTAAGATAGTTCTTTATTTAATTGGTTAACAATGATCAATCAATTGATCCCGATTTGTATAATGAATCCTTTTGCTAAAGGCTTTCATCAAGTGCTTTTTGTTTTTCATTTTATTAAGCCTATGCTTTTTTTTTAAGCCTTCTATGTCCTTTTTCACATTTTTGACTATGTTTATATACTTTTGTTCTTCTAGTTTTGTTCAATCCAATGCTTTCGGTTTTCTCTTTGATTCGGTATATCTTAGGGATTAATTAGACTTGGCAGTCAAAAGATATGCCCATTTAAGTGCTCAAAAGTTGGAATCTCCAGATGCAATTGCATAATTTAAAATATCATGTTATATTTTAATGTTGACATTCACTATATTTCACTTAAGTGACTATAGAGCACTTTATGTTATATTTTAATGTTGAGTTGCTTTTTAAATTTTTCACTTAAGTGACTTTATTAACTATTTAGTTTGATTTATTTTTGAGTTACTTTATGTTTTATTTAAAAGATATAAGCTAAATATTGTTTTTGGAATAATATTTGCACATGATATATTAATTATATAGTGTAAATGTTATTTTTGACCCAATTAAGAAATATTTTCTCAAAAATTGATTAAACATGTGCTTAATTGATCACTTAAGTTGTGTAAATGCAACTTTCAACCCATTTACATGTTTACATGTAATAAACCTCCAAGAATGCGGTTTGCATGAACTTGATCTTTTACAATTGCTCAATGCATATTACATATTGCATATTTTAAAACATGCATAAGAAAGTGTGATTTGTTCTCTCAACCTATAAAAGCTAAGTTTTAAAACATGTAACGGTCATCCAAGGATCCGATTCGCATGGAAATGAACTTTTACATGTTAAAGTGTTACATGTATGCCCTTGGGAGAGTGCAATTTGGCATTTTTAAAACTCGTAATTGCATCCCAAGTCTATGTTTTTGCCTTCCAAGACCAAAAATGCCCAATGCATATTACATGATACATATATTTAAAATATGTAATTAGGGATGGAGAGTGCAATTTGCAATCTTTATCATATTACAAGTTTTTAAAATATGCAATAGCACATGGAGAGTGTGATTTGCATTGCTGGCCAAATACATGCAATTTAATACAAGCGTTCGGGCATGGAGAATGCAATTTGCCTTCTCAACCTCCAAATGCATATTTTTAAAACATGAAATGGCTCTTTGAGAGTGCAATTTGCACTTCCAGCCATCATATGAATACATTATAAACATGTAAATCCATCCATAGACATTGATTTTGCATTCCAACACATGCAAATGCATTTGAGGAAGACATTTTTGCATTCTCAAGTCAAAAACAACCAATATATATGCATTTTAGAGTCACGTTTTTGTTCAAAACGCCCAGAAAATCTGATGTTCATCCACTTTCTGGCATTGGATACACAAGTTTTTGCATTTCTAAGGCAAAAATGTGTTATGTTTTGGCAAAAATAGGGCACATTTTTATAATAACCCAGAAATCTTCATTTCCAGCTCACGTTGTTGCATTTGGAGGCCATAAAACTATATTTCCAGCTCAAACAAACCAACAAGGGCACGTTTTTGCACTTGGGAGCTTGTTTTGGCATTTAAGAATCACGTTTTTGCCTTATTTCTTCAAAAAAGACCAAGTGTTTGAGCATATCCTTTTGCATTTGCAAGTTTTGAAAAGGTCAAGAAGTTGTTTGAAGATTCGAATTTAGAGGAGAAACATTCTTTCAAACCTATTAATCTTCCACATTTGGCTCTTTGATCACCAAGTTCAAGTTTTCAAGCCTTTGCTATTTCATTGCATATTTTAGTTCATCCTTCGACATCTGTCCAAAGATATGCCATGTATTTCGCAAATTTTCTTTTAAAAAGATGAAAACATTCATTTTTAAATGCTTGGAATTTTCACAAATTCCAAATTCCAAGTTGAGAGCAACTTGATATTTTGTCATGAGTCAAAAACCAAAAGTATGTTTTTGTTTTGTGCATATTTTTGCTTGGTTTTTGCTTGCTGTTTTGATTTCCTTTTAGTGGAAAGGTTAAAGATTCTTTCCTAAGAATGCAAGAGCATGTCACACCTTTTCACTTTCCACCTTTCCATGAAAATGCATCACATCATTTCATATTCCACCAACACATGCCAAAGCACATTGCATCAATTTCCCAATATATGCAATTACATTACAAGTGCAATTACATGTAATTCCATCCTCCATCCACATTTACATGTAATCTCATCCTTCATATGCATTTACATACAAACCTATCCTCCATACCCACTTACCTGTAATTCCATCCTCCAAACCTAATTACATGTTTTCTTCAAGTAGTAATTACATGTAAATCACTTTACATGTAATTACATCTAAATAACCTGATTTTTGTAAAAAGTCACTTTTCAACACCAAAGTCGCCATTTGCACACATCCCTATGCACCTAGCTTGCAATTCTTGGCCATACCCACTAAATCTCATTATTACCCACATGCAATACATCCTTCTAAGTCCGACTTTGGCTCTTTCCATCCAAATACAAATGATTTATAGTTCATTTCCAGCCATCGTATGTGTTCCATAAGTGTCTAATCCATACTTCAAGCAGTCATCCCCCATGGATTCGTCATTGTAACTCAAATCCAAAAGTTTTCATGGATCCAATCTCATTAGAAGATATGTCAGAACTTCAAAGAACAGAGACATCCCATCAAGAAGACATGCTTTGATTCTTAGGAAGTAATTATTCATTTGATCTTCGTTTTCCCAATGTTTGTCCACGAACATAAGTTCGTGTAGGAATCCACCAAGCACTTTGCTTCAAAAACAAAAAAGTTTAAAAGTGCTCATTGAAAGTTGTTCCGAGTTTACATCTGGACACCACTGAGATGGTTTTCAAAGTGTCAGACTCTAGTATGTGCCAATCTACAAAGGAGAATTCATGACAACTTGAATGAGAAAAAACTTGATCACATTACGTTTTCAAATGACAATGAGTAGTTCATCAAAGAGAGTCAAAGGCTATCAAAATATGCAACACCATGATTATCTAGGTGAATGCAGTGGCACGAAATATAGGAACTCCCGATCCTATGATCATCCGAGATTACATCATCAAGTACAAGGCCTTTGCCGACAATCTACATGATTGATTCATTCAAAATCAATAGCCTCAACATTTTCTTCAAGTGTTTTTCGTGCTTGTAGTTGGAGAAAATGAATTGCATAGAATTATGTAATTACATGTCTTCATGGCATGTAATCCAATAATTTCTCTTGCCTAGTTAGACTGGGTCAAAGTGGTTGAGTTGCTCCACTTTTTCCTCCTTTCTCTCACTTCTTTTCCTATATAAGAAGTGCCCCCATCAATGTAAAAATCATCTTTTGTTGTATGCAAGAAAACGCTGCCAAACTTGTACAAGCATAACTTTGATTGTGTAGTACCAATTTGGGAGAAAAGTGAATAAAGGAACCAGTTGGATTTGAAGCTTTGATTGGAAGCAATAGTGATAGAGAAAATTAGAAGCTTTGACTGTAATTTGTGCCTATTGTCTTTGATTCATTTTATTATCGTGTGTTCAATAATAGAGCATAGTGAGTTAAGAAGCAATCGAAGCCA
Organism: Cupressus sempervirens; assembly: GCA_028749045.1. NCBI lineage: Eukaryota > Viridiplantae > Streptophyta > Pinopsida > Cupressales > Cupressaceae > Cupressus > Cupressus sempervirens. The sequence goes on along the minus strand of CM053793.1, from coordinate 584,906,876 downwards.
AAGCTTCGAATGGGAGCGGTTGTGGTAATACATAGACTGGAAGCTTTGATTGTAGCTTGTATTACTGTCTCAATTCACAAAAGTAGTTCAAATTCCCTACTTCTGGAAGTCTTTGCGCCCCAATGGTAGAGGTTATTCTTATAGAATAGATTAAACAGGACTTAAAGCCAAACCGGTATGCTTTAATCAACCTTTGAGTTGGTGTTGGTTTATCGGTATCACTGTTTCTAGCTATTAGATAGAAGTGTAATTAGAGATTTCATCTTGTCCATTACTCGTTCTGTGGGTAAGTGGATTCTTTCCTAAATGTTAAGAGGAAAGAATCTTGGTAACACCTCTCGCAAATCTCTCGACTTCTTGCTTACCTTGAATTGATCCAAGGAACGATGAGAAGGGGGAGCCTTCCCTTTAAGGTAGGAGAGACTCTATCTCACATGCTGTGGCTAGTCTACCTATTTTGCGACTGGATTTTAACAAAACTGTCGGTTGCAAAATATCCACCCAACCATTTTTGGCGACTCTATTGGGGATACAATGTGCATTTGAGAGTCTCATGCTTTCATTTGAAGTGGACCCATGTCTTTTTTCATTGTAAATATTCATTTTAATTTTATTTCTTGAAGTTATTTCAAGCATTTACCAAAGACATGTAAATGGCCCAAGGTCCTTGGGGAAATGCTTTTGAACTGTTGAGTCTAGCTCCACCTCTACATGATCTTCTTGATGGCTCACAAAAGAACTTTCTCAAGTTTTTCGGTGATGACAAACATCCTGATGAACATATTGTTGCTTTCTACATTGCTTGTGGTGTCCATGCTATTGAATATGACAATGTGTTTGTAAGGTTATTCATGAAAACTCTACAAGGTGTGGCTGCCGATTGGTTCTACCATTTACCAACAAGTTTTATCACCAACTGGGCTACTCTCATAGCCAAGTTTGAAGAAAGGTTCAAGCCTTCTTTGGATACCCATACATTGTTGGCCCAACTTGCTCAACTAAAGAAGTCATCCCACATGTCTATGCGTGAATTTGTTGCTCATTTCAACAAATTGACATGAAGAATTCCAGTTGTTGCTCAACCTACAACTACAAATTAAGTGTTTCTTTGTTAGTGCTCAAATTCTTGAAGTTCATTTTTTTTATTAAGGAGAGAAGCCCCAACTACTCTTGCAATTGTGCAAAAATTGGCGGTTGACATTGAAGATGATCTTATTCTTGTTGGAAAGATAAGAATCGAAACAAGTGAGTTTGAAGAAAGTTATTATTCTTCTAATTCATTGTTTTCCAACACAAGGACGGTTCCTGCAGTGCAAAGGTTAGCAAATAAAGTACTTGCCCTCAAAAAGCAAATAGTTGAAGGAATGTTCTTCGTTCCTCACAAAGATGTACGAATGAGGTCTCTTTCAACTATTCCTCATAGTTCTATTGTTGGGCATGTTAAAAATTAGTTTCACCATCAAAGAAGCTTGCAATTGAGAAACGGTTAGCAAAGACAATAGTGAAGCATCATGAGTTTGAAGCTAGTGATCTTGCTATTCTCTTCCAGCAAAAGGAAGACAACATTATTGGCGACTCTCATATTTGGTGTGCGCAGTCTCAGAAGACCCATGATGAATGTTGGGTGGATATTTTGCAACCGACAGTTTTGGGTAAAAATCCAGTCACAAAATACGATGACCAGCCATAGTGTGTGAGACAGAGTCTCTCCTACCTTAAAGGGAAAGCTCCCCCTTCTCATCGTTCCTTGGATCAACTCAAGGTAAGCAAGAAGTCGAGAGATTTTATAAAATGGGTGTAACCAATATCTTTTCTTTTTAATTTTCAAGAAAGAATCCACTTACTCGTGGAGCGAGTAATGGGCAGGGTGAATCTCTAACTACACTTCTATCAAGAGCTAGAAACAGTGATACACATAAACCTTCACTAATTCAAAGCGTAGCTGAAAATGTACTGGTTTGGCTCTAAGTCTGGTCGTACTTCTATATGGAAAAGTTGTACAATTAGAGCACAAAGACTCCTAAAAGTAAAAATAACTTAACTATTTTGCGAATTAAGAGGGAAATATAAGCTACAAGAAAAGCTTCTAGCTATACACTTTCACAATTGCTCCTGGTCAAAGCTCTGGCTTCGATTACTTCTTAACTCTTTTCTATTCAATTCACAATAGCAATTACCAATAACACAAGACAATATGAATCAAAGACAACTTGGATGAATTATAGACAAAGCTTACAATTCACACAAATAACAATCTCACTTAATCAAAGTTAAGTCTCAAATGCTCTTTTGTATTCACTTTCTCTCAAAATAATGCTTACACAAACAAAATTCTGCTGGCACAATTTCTCCAAAGCTCTCTTGCTTAAAGATAATGATGATTTTACAATGAGGGGGCACTCCTTGATATAGGCACAGGAGTTGAGAAAAAAGTGGAGGAAAAAGTGGGAGCAACTCAACCAACTTTGACCTAGTCTAACTACAGGATAAAATATAAGGTTACATGAAATTGCAGATGCAACTCGAATTACATCCTTTTACATACATGTAACTCACATTACATGTAATTATGTTTTTTTATGTAATTTGTTCTTTACAACTATAAACATGAAAGAAGAAGATGGAAGAGAAGGATACAATCCTAGGGATTGTTCTGAAAGGCCTTGTACTTGGCGATGCAATCCTGGATGATCACAGGATTGGGAGTTCCTGTATTTTGTACCGCTGCATTCACCTTGATAACCATGGTGTTGTGTCTTTTGATAACCTCTGACTATGATGAATTGTCCATTGTCATGTGGAAACTTGATGTGATCCAGCTTTTCTCGTTCAAGTTGTCATAAATTCTCCCTTGTAGATTGGCACATTCTAGATTCTCTGACACTTTGAAAACCTTCTTGACAATGTCCGGATGTGCACTCGGAACAACTTTCCATCAGCACCTTTAACTTCTTTTTTTGAAGTAAAGTGCTTGGCGCATGAGAATGCGTGCAAATGGAGATTGCTAATTTCCAAAATGTGACTTGGGCTTTCAAGTTGTTATTGCACAGAAAATGGATTACATGTAAATGCAACATGCAATGGGAGATGGAAGGTGAAATAAGATGCGAATGAGAGTGGAGGATGCACTTCATATGTAACTGCGAATGAAGGATGAGATGAAAAACATGGAAAGATGCAGAAATATGTATTTTCTCACAAAAGCGCAAACACATATGAAGGGATGGACATCGAAAATGGAAGTGAGATAATGAATTTTATAGTCACTTTTGGTAAAAAGGAGAAGTCAAAGTACATGGGAGGTGAAAATGACATCCTTTTGACTTTTCAAATTGTGACTTTTAATCAAAATCAGACCTTTTGGAAGAAATTACACGTAAGACATTTCGTGTAATCGTGTCGTGTGAATGGAGGCAAAAAGCGAGATGGGTGAAAGTGGAAGTGGAAAATGGGATTACATGCATATGCGGATGGTGAATGAGATGAAAAACATGTAATCGCATTTCGTTGAGTTAGAGATGAAGTGTTGTGACATGAAACAGAATGTGGAATATGACGATGCTTTAGCATGTAATGAAGCAAAACAAGTTATTGAGAAAGGACTTGCAATTTCTCCAAGTGGAGAAAACCGGCAAGCAAGCACAAAACACAAAATACAAAAGAAACAATGTAACTTCGGAAAATAACTCAAACATGCCAAGATGAAATGCACTTGAAAACTCAAATTCGAAATTGGGACTTGGGAAAGAATCAAAAACATGAAAATGAATAAAAACTTCATATTTAAAGGAAAAATGCACTTTCCATGGCAAAGATTTTCACAAATGGCAACCATCTAGTAATTTTATGCATAAAATTAGTAAGATAAGCATGAATTAAATTGCAAGGAGGAAGAAGTCCACTTACATGAAGATTAAGTGCCAAATATGAAGGAAAAAGATGCTCCAATGTTTGAAAAATTCTTCAAAAATGGTAAGACCTTTTCCAACTTTGCAAATTCGAATGGGAGAGGGCAGCAAACAAGGAGTTGTTGGAAGATGCCAAAACGTGCCCTAAAAACTCTCCATATTCCAACGTTTTTGAAGATTTCTGCTTGCAACACATTTTTGGCAAAAAACATTTTTCTTCATGTTGCAAGATCAAAACATTTTGATTATTAAACTTCAAAATATGAACTCCAATGCAATGTAATCCCCAAAAGATGCCAAAACGATTTGGTTGGGAGGAAAAACATGTACTAAAAATGGATTTTTTTTACATATTTCTCCAAAAACGTGATCCATCATGAAAATTTCAAAAACGTTTTTGAGGCAAATGAATCCATTTTAGAAGCAAGTCAACTCATTGCCATCCAAAAACGTTTCAAAGGGAAAAAATCCTATGCAAATCCATTGAGAAAAACTCAAGGTATGAGCAAAAATAAAGGTATTTGGAGTTTTTCTTCAAAAACGTGCTCTAAGATTGATCTCCAAAAACAATTTTCAGCATGCCAAATCCATTCTTGATGCAAAGAAAATCATTGCCAAGGAAAAATGTTTTCAATGGAGAAGATTTCATGCAATTCCACCAAGAAAATCTCAAGTTATGAGCAAAATCGAGTTCTTGGAGGCCAAATGCATGCTTTCCTTTCAAAATTGGACTTTTTGGGATGCACAGCTTATTTTAAAACATGTTTTCCCACAAAATCAGACCTTTTTAGGTGCAATGCATGTTTTAAAATATGCATCAAGTGAAAATAGGACCTTTTTGGGTGCAATGCGTATATTTTAAAATGTATCTCACTTTTTAGATGCATAAGCATGAAAACTTCACTTTTCATGTCATAGCATCAAAAAGGTCCACTTATGGTGAACTTTTGATGTAATGACATCAAAAATGTTCACCAAAGTAGACTTTATATGCAATGTCATGTAAAAAGTCCACTTTTGATGGATTTTACATGTAATTGCATATAAAATGTCCACTTATGAAGTCTTTAAGTCATTTAATTCACTTAAAATTATAAAAATGTTACAAAATGGGTCAAAAACAATATTTAATTATCATATTATAAAATATAATACATAAACATCATTTTAAAATAACATTTAAATATGTATTTGATTTTTAAAACCAAAAATTTAAAATGAAACTATATAGTTATATAGTTAATTTAAGTGAAAAATTAAAAAGTAACTCAACTTAAATATTTAAACATAAAGTGAACTATAGTCACTTTAAGTTATAAATCTAAAGTGAAAGTAACTTAAAAACATAACAAAAAGTGAATATAATATATTTTTCAAAAAGTGAATGTCAAATTGAAAATATAACATCACATTTTTAATTTGTGTTGTTGCACCTGAAATGTCCACTTTTGAAGCACTAAAAATAGACATAACTTTTGACTGACAACTCCGATTGACCTCTAGGTTAGACCGAATCGAACGGAAAAACGAAAGGCATGACATGAGCAAAACCAAAGGACTAAAAACAAGCAAACGCAAACTCAAAAGCAAAGAACAGACTGTGAAGGCTTCAAAAATCAAGCAAAGGCTCAACAGAAAACAAAACAGAAAAGACTTGACAAAGGCTTTCAGTAAAACAGTTTGATATTTGAATTGAAATGGATCAATCGATTCACATTAAACAATTAAATATCAAATTCAAGCTTAGAGAAACGCAAAACTAGCTTGGTAAAGTTTCGTGTTGTTACCAACATTTTGTGGTGACAAAATGCAGGACAACAGCTGGCTCTCTCTAGGGAATGTTACCCGTTTGTTCTTGGAAACAAAGAGTAATATAGAATCCAGTTTTCTAAGTGCCACTGTTCTCTTCACTTGATCTTCCTCGAATAAGTAGTTGAAGTCCCTGTTCTGTAATATCTCTATGTAACCAGATCTGATGTCACTGTATGCCAGGCAATTCTTGACAAAGTGTTGCTCTGTCTCTATTGTTCCCAAATTACAGAATAAACACGTTCTATCTGCCCACTCTTCCTTTGGAACTTGCCATCTACCAATTTCACATCGCAGCCAGTGTGAACTAGTTCTAAGTTGCGCCATCAGCATTTTTGCTCTCCAATTAATAGGTGCTCTTATATAGGCCTTTTCATCATGCCTAGAAGTGGGGTTAAATTCTTTAATATAATAAGATTTTTTCCGCCCCATGTGCCTTGTCCATAAAATATTGCAAAAATTTTCCATGACAAACTTCTTTATTTCTTTAATGCTATCTAGGCAAGTATGGATGTTGTTATCCAATTTTCACATCCATTTGTCATTTTGCTTCATCCATGTGCTTTTTCACTTGACAAGTTTTTCATCTACGACTAGCTTGGGCCAGCGATGTGTTTCTAGACCTTGGGTTTTCTTTAAATAGCTTAGCATCCGGACCAATGTGACAGCTTCTAACAGAAAGGAACCCACCTCCGCCAATAAGATCTCATACGGCACCATGGTCTTGACTTTAAGATTGCATGTGATGAAGTGTTTTTGAATTCTTTCTACCTGTCGTCATTTCTGCTCGAACATACTACCGCCCCACACTTCACATCAGCATAGAATAACCAGAGTGACCAGCAAACCAAAAGGATTTTTCATGGTCATCCAATCCCATAATTCTACGTTCTTGCACTTGTTTTGTAATGAATATAACGTCTTCCAGCGCCTCTTGAATCCTTTTTGATCTGCATGTATCCCAATTGAGTTTGTTATGAAAATCTACGCCCAAGTATTTTTACTCCACAATTTCAAGAGGATTACCCTCAAACAAGAACTCCTATATACCCCTATTCTTCTTCAGCGAGAAGATCATAACTTTGGTTTTGCTAGTGTTCACTTGCATTCCCACTTCATGGCAAAAACTTTCTAGTGCTTTAAAGTGTTCTTTCAAACCTTTAGCCGTTCTAGCAAGTATGATGAGATCATCTACATATAAGAGCAATCTTATCACAAAGTGGGCCAGCTATACCCCCTCACCATTGGTCTTGTTTATCCATTCTTCATACTTGTTAATATAGAGCCCAAATAATGTTGGAGATAGCGGACACCCTTGTTTAACCCCTATGTTGCTACAAAAATTCTTTGATAGCCCTTCCATCATTTTGATTTTAGCTTTGACCTGTTCATATAATCTATGAACAACAAACCTAAGCTCTTTAGGAACTTCCCACTCTTCCAATCTGTCCCAAAGTTTGTTACGTGGGACTGTGTCAAATGCTTTTTTTAAGTCCACGAAACAACAAAAAGCCTCGCCCCTCTGAGTGTCCCAAATTTTCTCTATCAAATATCTGAGAGTGATGCCGTGATCTATAGTAGAGTGTTTCGGTCTAAAGCCTGCTTTTCCTTTTGCTCTCTTGCCTTATGTTTCAGCCCATTTATTGATCTTTCGTTCTACCATGCTAGAAAATAACTTTCCGAAGAGTGGATTGATCATGATGGTTCGGTAATTAGAAGGGTTGTTTATATCTCTGCTTTTGTGGAGTGGAATCACCACACTTCTTGTCCAATTTATAAGGAAGCCTTCTTTATTGACACTGTTGAAAATCTTAGTGATGTGTGGTGCCAAGGTTTTAGCACCCCATTTTAAGTATTCAGCCTGTAGTCTATCTATATCTTATAGGCTTGTTCATCATGACTAGAAGTGGGGTCAAATTATTTAATGTAATAAGATTATTTCTGCCCTATGTGCCTTGTCCATAACATATTGCAAAAATTTTCCATGAAAAACTTCTTTGTTTTTGTAATGTTATCTAAGCAAGTATGGATGTCGATATCCCATTTTCGCATCCATTTGTCATTTTGCTTCATCCATGTGCTTTATTGTCTAACAAGTTTTTCCTCTACGACTAGCTTGGGCCGCCGATGTGTTTCTAGACCTTGGGTTTTCTTTAAATAGCTTAGCATCTGGACCAATGTGACGACTTCTAGCGGAAAGGAACCCACCTCTACCAATAAGATCTCATACGGCACCGTGGTCTTGACTTTAAGATTGCATGTGATGAAGTGTTTTTAAATTCTTTCTACCTATCACCATTTCTGTTCGGACATACTACTGCCCCACACTTTACATCCATATAGAATAACTAGAGAGACCAGCAAACCAAAAAGAGTTTTCATGGTCATCCAATCCCATAATTCTGCATTCTTGCACTTGTTTTGTAAAGAATATAACTCGATACCTTATTGCAAAAAACAAATGTCATTATAATCCCTTAATTTTCATGCAATGTATAAAAAAAGTATTTAAAATTTCTTTTAAAACTTGAATTTTTTTAAAACATTTTCAAAATTTCATTAAAAAGTTGAACAAAATGAAGATTCACTTACTTTTGCTGATTAAATTTGCCCCCCCAACGGCTCCTAGGTCTTTGATATGGGTCTTAGTCCTTCCAAGCATTCACTTTCGATGATAAACGCTTGAGAGATCAATGAATGACCATCAAATGACTTTAGGCAACCTTTATTTGTGGACTTAGGGTTTAGAAAGGTCAAATTAGGGTTCAGTTTCTTTTTAATTTAAAATAGAAATTAAAAAATGCAAAGTGGGGCCTATTTTTTGACATCTAAGTCCCTAAAATCTTGCAAAACCTTTTGGAATCACGTCAGAATCAATGCAAAATTTGGATCTGGATCGTACCAGAATCAAGATTTGTGGGTTGCTAAAGGAATCCAGTAATGTAATCTAAAGACTATGCCCTTTACTAACAAAATGGGCCAATATCTACTATATTGTCTCCATACATAATGTTATCAACTTTTAATCAGAAAAAGACGTCATTGGAGGCGCTCCAATCTTACTGTTATTTTAGCAATGCACAGTGGTTTGTTTACTAGTAGTCTTCAAGATTAGAATCCATTGCCTTAGCAATCTTCTTTGTTTTATATGTCATTTTTCGGCCAGATTTAACAAAGGAAGCAAATTACAAATGAATTCTCACACAATGCAAATATTCTCTCTCTCTCTCTCTCTCTCTCTCTCTCTCTCTCTCTCTCTCTCTCTCTCTCTCTCTCTCTATATATATATATATATATATATATATATAAAAGTAATTGAGTACAATATGATATTGACAAATACAATATATATTGAACTCTATATCAATCGACTATAATTACAAGGGCCTTTGAGAATGTATATTACTTTGATTGTTATCTCTGATTATCTAGAATAAACTATCCTCTGATTTAATTGTTCGTATATGAAATATCATGTAGGCCACAATCCAAATATATCCTCGGCAATAATATATAAACAGAAATTACAATATATCCTCTATGATAAATATAACATGTAACCTGCAACTTCAAACACAATACAAGTATATTTTCTTTTCTTCAATGATTGTGGAAGACATCAATAATCTCCTTTATACTTTGTGAGGGAAAGATCGCATCAAATCAATCGAGACAACTACAAAGAACTTGGGCCGCTTTATACGATAAAAAAAATTGGTATTTTAAGATTGCAGGATATACTTTTAGATATATTATGTTGACTGATTAGTAATTGGTTTTTAATACTAAAAATGCAAATGAATATCGCATCAAATGTCTCCTAACACTAATCTTCAACACTCCCTCTTAGCTAAGGAGGAACTACTTAGATGTTTGAGTTACAGAATAATGTCCACCATGGCTACTACTAGATGGTGGCTTCATCATGTTTGCTCTCATGAATGAAAAAGAAATCAAACACGTGTTCATCACAGAATCACTCACATGATATCGTTATCTTATGATGATGGTCACCATAGCTGCTCCTAGATGGTGACTCAACACAGGTATTTAGTCATGGAGTCACATGACCTCCACCATGGCTACTCTTAAAGGGTGGGTCCATCACGGCTACCCCCATGAATGGAAGAAATATAAATGAGCACAAGTGCCCATCACGGAATCACTCAACATGATATTTTCCTACGACATTCACCATAGCCACTCCTAAACGGTGAATAAACACAAGTGCTAAGTCATGGATTTTGTCACATGATATCCACCATTACTACTTCCAGAGGGTGGAACAAAGTATTTCACCTCAAACTCCTCTCTCACAAAGAAGAATGCATTAACAAGGGCTTGCACTAAAACTTCTCTCTTATAGACAAGAATGCATTATAGTACATCTCAAGGAATCACTAACATTGAGACTCCCTCTCAACATACACAATGTTCTCCACATTTTTAAGCCTATCTCAAATATTAGAGATTTGGTCATCAGTAATAATGTACTTCAACTAGATAGCATTCCTTTGCATGATATCTCTAATATAGTGGTATTTGATCTCTACATGTTTTGTTTTGTCATGAAACACAAGATTGATGGAAAGCTTCACAGAACTCTGGTTATCGCAGTGAATAATTGTAGGATCCAATAATTGTCCAAACAATCTTGCAAAAAGCTTCCAAAGCCACACTACCTCGCGTGCTTCTATATTGGCTACAACATATTCAATGTCTACAAAACTTTGGGCAACAGGACTATTTTTTGCTGCACTAGGAAATCATAGAATATCCTAAAGCGAAACACCAACCAAAGGTACTCTTCCAAACAATAACACTTCCTTCTCAATCAAAATTTGTATAGCCCTGTAAGTCTAAGTCCACACTAGAAAAATACTTCAACCCATATCCAACTATGCCATGTAAGTATCTCGAGCTATGAGATGAACAAGCTAAGTACACTCACTGCATAGCAAATATCTAGTCTAAAATTAACTAGATACATCAAGGACCCAATCCGTTGTCTATCGAGTAGAATTTGCAAGGTCTGAACTAGTTGTTGATTCACTCAACTTCTTCGAGTTGGTTTCCATCTCAGAATCTGTATAGCCCTGTAAGTCTAAGTCCACACTAGAAAGATACTTCAACCCATATCCAACTATGCCACGTAAGTATCTCAAGCTATGAGATGAACAAGCTAAGTACACTTACTGCATAGCAAATATCTGGTCTAAAATTAACTGGATACATCAAGGACCCAATCCATTCTTTGTCGAGTAGAATTTGCAAGGTCTGAACTAGTTGTTGATTCACTCAACTTCTTCGAGTTGGTTTCCATTGGTGTAGATATAGATTTGAGCTTTATCATCCCAAATCTCTTTAAGATGTCAATGGTATGTTTTCCTTCACTTAGGATAATACCATCAAGCCTCTTTCGTACTTCCAATCCTAGAAAGAAGTGCATGGGCCCTAGATCCTTCATCTCTAATTCTAAAGAAAACTCATTGCATCCAGAGATGAGATGTTCTTACACTGTCAGAAATAAGTCATCAACATATAAAACCAATATCAAGGCTTCTCTATTGACTGCTTTGAAGTAAAGATCTGGATTCAAATCATTCTTGCAAAATGCCAAAATCATCAAGTATCGGTCTATTCTTTCGTACCATGCTCGAGAAGCCTATTTAAGGCCATATAAAAAAAATTAATTTACACACATGAGACTCTTTTTCATGAATTCTCCAGGTTACTCAATATAGACTTTTTCTTCAATAACGCCATTGAGAAAAGTTGTCTCCATATCATTATGGTGTAGCTTCCATCCCTTAGTTGTTGTAATGATAATTATGGTCCTTATGAAAGTGTAACAAGCTATTTTTCCCATCTCTAATTAAACAATTAAATATAAATAAAGTATACATTACTATTCATATTCACATGAATGAAAGACAATTATAACAACTACTTTACATATTCATTTGAAAGAGTTTAACGAAATAACTGAATTTTAGTTAAGCAAAAGAAACAACTTAATTAACTGTGTGCAAAATTAGCATCAATCTAAACATAACTTCAGCTGAAATTGAAAACACATAAAGGTAAAATACCCGAGGAAGACGATAACATGAATGCAGATCCTTTTGTACTGTGCAAGCCTTGGCTTCTAGTAGAGAGAAGAATGGTTAGGGGCTTAACCTACCAACCGCGAACCCTCAAGTAACCCCATACAATCTCAACTGAGAAAGGCCCTCCTTACTAGAGATTAGGCATGGGACACCCATGTCCTACCAGTGAGCATCCTGGTGATAGAGTGTCGGCTAGGAAGCTAGCTAGGCTATGAAGTCCTTCCATCAACCCATCTATCCAACTTCTAGCAACCCTAACCTCTAGTGATTACAGCAGCAAGCATGCCACTAAACCTACCCTGACCAAGGATTTACATGGACACTATGTGCCCGACACCTACCACTCAACTTGACAACAAGAATGGTACCATTTGATCACCATGAGCTGATTTAGTTCATGAGGTTGCTTATGTTCATTGACTCTTTTATTGTTACTGAATTCTTTCTCCTATCATGTAAGGATAGCCCATGTTCATTTGTTACCAGCCCACTTCATCTCGACCTTGCTGGTCATCCTCGACAAATCACAGTGTGGCTGTCTAAATCATTGAATAATCACAACCAAATACTTTATGCCCAGCTGGGCTTATGGAAACTATTTTTCTGGACTCACACTAAGAGTGCTTTCTCTTATTCACAGCCAAATACTCTATGCCCAACCCGAGCTTATGGAAATTGTTTTTCTTGACTCACTTTGAGAGTGCTTTCTCTTATCTCAGAGGCATATAGAAGATGCCCATGTATAAGTGTTGCACTAGGTTGGAGATCTTCTGGATTAAATCAAAGTTCTGAAAAGAATAATCTTACAGTATGTAATAGATAGTTCATACCCTCATGCATGTTTTTATATAGTCGGACTTATGTAAATAAAACATTCCATTCCAGGCTAGGCTCTATCTATAATTGCAAAGTTATTTTCAAATTTTGAGCTAAAATTCTAGAGCCTTACCATTTAACAAATTGAAAATAAAAGTGCACAAAAAATGCACGACCTAGTAAAGGTATTATAACTCCCTCTTGCTAGTGGAAGCTGAAAGGCTTGGTATGGCTCCTTGCTCGTAGTTTCTAGCACTTACCGGTAATTGAGAAGCGAGATTGTTATTGACCCATGACACTGTAGGTGAAATTGCAAAGCACAGGAATATGAAATGCAGTCTCCAAATAATGATTTATGCATTGTATGAATGTAATTCTCAAGTATTGATGCCAAACATTGTATGTGCCGATCACAGATAAAACAAGCCGATATGGACGGCAACCTTAATATACATCACGAGACTTGTAAAGGTAGCTGCAGATGGTAATGGAATTTGCAAATGGAAATGTGAATGCAATACTGAATGGAATGCAATGTGTAGACAAAATATCGTCAATAGCAAATTGGAGAGGGATCTTTGATATCCAATTTGATGGCTTGTTATCAAAATGCAATCGTGTGAAAAGAGCTTGTCTCTTTGTTTCAAATGCATGCTCAACTACAAGAAATATGAGAAAACATGGTAACAAAATGGGTTACAAACAAGAGCCTTTAAAAGGCCAAAATACATACGGCAACACAAATATTATATAGGCCTGATGAAGATTACAAATAAATAAATATAATGGCCACTGGAAATTATAAAGGCTGATGACATGAAATAATATTAAAATCATTGCCAGGGTTGGAAAAGGAAATAACAATAACTTCACTCTTAATGTGTTAATATAGGGGCATCATCTTGTATCTACCTATACTTGTATATGCACGTACACATGCACATGCGTATCATTCTAAGCATATGTATCTTGTGTTTACGTAATATTTCAAGTAGGCGTATACGTTCATGTACGTGTATATGTATGTACAAGTACATATAGGTACCATGGTGTCGATATATTAAGACATGTCTGACATGATAAGAAGCTTTGAGATAATCCCAACAAAATATAAAGGTAATCATTTGTTCTAGATCAATTATTTTATCATCTTATTAAATGCGTAGACTAGTTTAGCTCGTGGTGATCACATCGTATACCCTTGCTTGCTCAATCAAGTTTTCCCTTGACCAAGGTGGTTTAGGTTCCATACCTATTAGCTCAATGGTAGAAGGTGCCCTCATGCCCTTTCCTTTTCTTGCAATGCTTCCCTCTCTTTGTCGCATTCTACAAAATCAGTTTATCAAGGTAATAACATATATCCAAAATGTTTAATCAAAATCAAATAATCATATTAGATGAACCACTTATCATTCATTCAACATCATAACAAAAACCATTATTTCAATTTCGCATGAAACATAACGATTAACCAACTCTTCAATTTCACATGAAACCATAACGAACAACTAAAACTTCATTTTCAAATGTAATCAACAAAAAAGAACAATTTAACCAAACATCTCAATTTCTTTTGAGTCTCAACAGCTATAACGACATTGTTTAATTAAACAAAATTTGGGATGTAATAGGAAGTGTGTCAAGCTAATGAAGCAAAAGTTTCTTCATAGTCTATTCCTTTTTTCTAAGAGAAATCAAGTGCAACAAATCTAGCTTTGTATTTCTCAATGCTTCCATCAGCTAGGTGCTTAGTCTTGAATAGCCATTTGGAAGATACAACTTATTTCCCTCTAGGTCTAGGTGCAATATCTCAAACATCATTCTAAATAAAGGATTGATATTGATCTTCAACCATAGCATCTTTCTAGACTTGCCATTTTGACACTTCCTTAACATTGGAAGGTCCAATCTCAATAATATTACACATTTATGCAACATAGCTAGAGAATCAGTGGTCTTTTACTTTCTCTAAAAGTGCCTCTAGGAGCTGCAAATTGTCCTGCCACTTGCATGGTTTTCCTTGCCCAAATTGGTCTCTTTTTATTCACATTGATATCCTCTAGGTCCATCAATAGGATCCAAAGTCTCAATTGGATCATCAGTATTTTCTAATTCAATAGGCTCCCTCTGAATCTTGTGACTGTGATCAAAGTCCATGTCTTGAGGAGACTCCTGATCTTCATTTATTTCCATGCATGAACCTTTAGATTTTTCGAAAGTGGTATCTTCCTCAAAAGTGACATCTTTGCTTCTATTTGTTTTTACTAGGAATATAAATCTTGTATGCTTTGGAATGTTCCTTGCAATTCACAAATGTCCCTTTCTTGCCAAAAGGTTCTAGTGTGGTTCTTTTGTCTTTAGGTACATGAACATACACTAGACAACCAAAGATTCTCAAATGACTCACATTAGGCTTAACTCCTAAAAAGGCTTCTTAAGGAGTCATATCCCACAATATTCGATGATAATATTTGTTCTGAACATAGACTGCACTTATGGAGGCTTCTACCCATGAGAATATTTGAAGATCTTGACCATGGATCTTAGCTTTTGCAGATTCCATAATGGATTTGTTCTTTCTTTTTGCAAGCACATTTTCTTGTGGGTCGTAGCAGACACAAAACTGTCCCCTAATTCATACCTCAACACAAAAATGATGAAAGCTTCTAAAAGTGTATTCACCACCATCATCAGACCTTAAAACTTTGATTCTCTTTCCAGACAAATTCTCTACTTGTGCTTTGAAATCTTTAATCTGCATAGGACTTTACTTGACTCTTTAGACCTTAAGAAATAAATCTAAGTCTTCGTACAGAAGAAATCATCTATGAAAGTCAAACAATACAAAAATCCACTTAGGGGTGCCATTGACATTGAACCACATAAATCCGAGTGTACAAGTTCTAATATTTCTTTACCTACTTTCACTAGTGTGAAATGGGTACTTAGTAATTTTACCCATTGCCCATCCTTTACAAGTACCCTGGTTGAGTTCAAGGATTTCCTTAACCATTTTCTCTAAAGATGGAAGAGTTGCAATATAGATGTTGAAGTCTTCTATGCCATAGTTTGTTAGAGCTAAAAGAGTTATGCAATAGTGCTTGAACTAGATGTATAGAAAGGTTGTAAAAAGTCTCTTGTCGATTCCCAATTGCACGTGCAAACTTGAAGGTAGACTTCTTTGGCCATACAAACACTTTCCCTTTTGAAAATGCTACTTGGTAACCATCATCTTCCAAAGCTGAAACGGATATAAGATTCCTATTGATTAATGGCACAAATAACACATTATTGCGATTAAGAGAAATACCAATTTCTAGGCTAAGTGATGTAGTGCCCAATCCTTTCACTGAGTAGTGTGCATCATCTCGAATGATCACTTGAAGGCTTGACTCCATTTCTACCAAATTTGAGAGGCGTTCTCAATAACCTTTGATGTGATGAGAAGCTCCACTATCAATTAGCCAAGTGTCACTGTCTATGGGAACATTGCTTGATGGGATAGATATGAAGAGAGATCCATTTGAATTGTCTTGAGTCTTCATTTATGTTTGCCACTTGTTGCTTGAGCTTTGAAACACAATCTCTAGCATGGTGACCAAACTTGTCACATCTAAAGCACTGAATGTGGGAGAGATCTTTCTTCGTCTTCTTAGAATTCGACGCAGAATTTGACCTTTGATCTCTCTTCCTCTTGAAGATGCCTTTTCTCCTATTTCTCCCTTTCTTCTTTGCATTTTGAGTGGGGATAATATGAGAGACTTTGTTTTGGGAGCTTTTGATAATTCTTCTTGCAATCAACCTAGACTCCTCTTGAATACAATCAGTTCTAACATGATCAGACTTAGATAGTTTAGATCTTGCACTAATACCTTGAATAAAAGGTTCAAAAGATTGAGGAAGACTATTAAGTGCTAGCATGACAAGGTCTTTATTAATAACTTTATCCTCAATTGCACTTAGTTGATCTCTTAGCTCTGTGATCTTCATGAAGATATGACTGATTCTTCTTTTGCTATTTTGACTTGATGAAGTTGCTGCCTCAATGCAAGAGAGCTACTTGTGTTGTTAATCTCATGTAGGCTTTTCAAGGTTTTGAACATGTCCCTTGCATTTATCATTTTGGAAATGATAGGCACGAAGTGATCTTTTACAGAATCAATTAAAAGCTTGTTTGCTTTAAAAACATTCCTTTTGAATTGGAGTTTCTCCTCTTGATCATCCAGTTTTGATAGTTTTTACTCCACAAACTGAAGAACATCATTTTCTTCAAGTGCGAGAAGTACTCTAAGTTTCCATGAAGTGACATTTGTGGCACCTTCAAGTTTGTCTTCGAACGAACACCATGTTGTGACTGGATATTGAAACTTGAATATGAGAAATGAGTAATAACTTTGCTGCTAAATAAATCTGATCATGATCTTTTTCAAGTCTGCTCTGATACCATGTTGTTTTTCGATCAGATTTAACAAAGGAAGCAGATTTAAAATGACCTCTCACACAATGCATTGTCTTTTTCTTCGGTGATTGTAGAAAACATCAATAGTCTCCTTTGTACTTTGTGAGGGAAGGATTGCATCAAATCAGGATGGACAGCCACAAACAATTTTTTTTCCACTAGTTCATACAATAACAAAGAAATTGTTATGTTAAAGAACCGCACAATATAGTTTTAGAGATATTATGATATAATCAATTAGTAATTGGTTTTTAATATTAACAATGCAAATGAATATCCAATCGGATGCCTTCCAACACTAATGTTCAACACTGTACTCCTCCGTTGGTTCATGTTCCTTCTTCCTCTCTCCATCTCCAGTTCCTGAAGGTAGCCTTTTAGAAGTTCCCACCCATGTTTGGCCTCATCACATCTTTCCATTAGCATTCCATACCAAAAAGGGCTGATATTCTTGCCCCCTTTCACCCACTGCCCACCAACTTCCCTCTATAACTTTGAAGCCTTTATCTAGTTTAACCATCACTCCTTGGGGATAAGTCCCCCTATCCATTTTGTCTTCACAGAAGCCCTCATCACCCACACCACTCCTTCCTTGGAACCAAATTCCAAAGCCCATGCAAGCACCATCGTGGAGCAATATCAATGTTTGGCCTATATCTCTGTTCTGCATACAAGTATTCTTCCCCAAGTAACAAATCCATTATCTGCCAGAATTGCGGAGTGCCAATTAAGCAAATGCTCTTCATTCTTTCTTCGTAACCTCCCCCAAGAAACATTGTTGTTGCCTTCCAGTGCACAACCTAAGTTTTCTTCCATTTCTCTCTCTCTCTCTCTCTCTCTCTCTCTCACACACACACACACACACACACACACCAAAAAACCAGAAACCTTTAATGCTCATAAAGTGCCACTTTGCAAAATTTTACATACTCGTCACTTTCTCACATGCTATGCCAAGCTAAATCTAGACGCTTTGTTTGCTTGAGTACCAAAGTACTCTAAATGGTGAACACATCAACTCCACATGGGAAAGCCCTGAAATCATTTTGTGCAATAACTAATAAGACTTCTAGACGTCCCTTGCCTCATTATGATTACTGCTTGCAGTTAGTACATGGTACCCCAAATCCAATGATTCACCAATATAAATGCCCAATTAAATGAAAATCCCACCATTTAAAACTTGGCAAGTCATTTGAAAAATATGGCATCCAATCTCAAATCAGGTCACCACCCCTAAGACAGACCATCCTCCTCATCGGGTACATTAAATTTTTGCCACCATTGGATGTAGCTCCTAATCTTTACAAACAATATCTCGAAAGTCTTCAATCATCTCATCATTCAGGAGCTCCTTCAAGGTTATAACAATTTTGGACAACACATCCACAGTCTCATTTCCTTTACATTTCACATGAGAAATCTTAAAATCTGCAAAGTCTCCTAATAGCAAGTTGATCATCTTGATGTCCTTTATTCAAATGCTATACCCCAATGTCCCTTTTGATAATTGCATTCACAATAATCTATGAATTCCCATCTAGGTGTAGTCTACCAATATTAATCCATGCAGCGATCTTTATAGTGCTAAGGCCTCCCTGCACTTCTGCCTCATTGTTCGTTCGTTTACCATGGCCCTTAGCTCCAATCAATAAAATATTTCCTTTATAATTTCTAAAAAAAAAGCCAGCCCCTAAGTAGCCTGGATTACCCTTTGACACACCATCAAAGTTTATTTTAATCCAACCCAACCCAAAGGCTCCTGTTGATGTTTTTGTAGCTTTTGTTAGATAAATCCTATGAGACAAAACTATTGAAGATACATATATATATTTAGTACATATGAGATATGATATATATACTTAACACAATATATATATATATATAAATATATATATCTAAAATTTAATTATTATGTAATGCTGAAGAAATTAATATAATGACCCAAGAGATATTATGTGAATACACACACACACACACACACACACACACACACACAATCATAAATAATTGTCATTGTATTAATCGCATAATAATGAATAGACATGTCCCATCATGGGACATGTCTCTTCTTGGCTCATCCTCAACATTAGTGCAAGAGAGATCACTGCCTTTGAAAAACACAAAAAATTACGCGCAGTGCTATTACATTTGCAGCAATTGTTCCTCAACATGGCATCAAAGCAGGTTCAACTCTTAGACTTGTGAGGTTTCTAAAATGTTCTAGCAATGTCCAATACTCCATCATTCGATGCAGATAATATGGGAGGCTTCACGCTAAGCACATGAAGAAAGGGGGATTCCATTATCATCTGAGATGTCTCTATTATATATTGGTATCTGGTAGTCCATGAATTGGATTATTTTGAAGCTGCACATTATCATTGGGCTGTGATAAGCTTGGGCAGCATTATATATTGTGGTTAAGAATGGCAATAATAATATATATTTCTTGTCTTGAGAAAGTCAAATACAATTAGCTTGAAGTGGGACTATTATTTCTGTAAGTCTATCACAGATTTACTTGTGGGGCCGCCAGATGTAATATTTGAAGGGTGCAATTAATAATGATTGGCCATGAAATTGGAATATTGAATTAAGGCATGTTCTATCAATAATAACCATTAAGTTTGATTGTTGTGTCTATTGAATATTGACTAGGGTTGTAGAAGGTGTATAAACATTTTTTGTGGGACCTTTGCAGAAATTCCCATCATTTCCTAGCAGGCAAACTAAAGGAGATTTATTTGATGAAAGAAGTGATCTTGATGTTGAAGATACATCAGGCAACTCAACTATCAATGAAATGACATGAGTGTTGTTGATGTTTTGATAGCTCTGGTAAGATAAACCTGTGAGGTCAAATGAAATTAATATAATCACATGTCTGTTCAACAATATGATAAATATAATGACATTAATTAATAGTTATACATACATACATACGTACGTACGTACATACGTATGTATATGTGTATATGTATGTATATTCACATAATATCTCTTGGGTCATTATATTAATTTCTTCAGCATTACATAATAATTATATTTTAGATATATATATATATATATATATATTATGTGTTAAGTATATATATCATATCTCATATGTACTATATATATATATATATATATATATATATATAAGTATGTATATATGTATATATAGCTATTAATTAATGTAATTATATTTATCATATTGTTGAACAGACATGTCCCTCCGGGACATGTCTGTTCTCTTGATTTATTCCTCATACAAATACAAGGACGCTGCTATTTGGAAAGCACATACCAAATATCATGGCAGTGTTAATACATTTGCAGCAGATCCGAAAACTCAACATGATATCCAAGCAGGTTATATTCTAGGAAGTTCAGAAGTACGGATGCAGCAATCGTATTAGGGATCTTCTCTGAGACTTGATTGTAGGGAGTTGAAGATCATTGTCAGAATGTGTATCGAACAGCAGATTAAAATTGAGCTCTCACTAAGAAGAGGAAGAGATACACGCCTGAGCCTATAAGTTTGAAGGATTCATTCCCATTCTGAACCCCTCTTGGATTGTCTCTCAGTGGCATAGGAGATACATTCTCATCTCTGCAACACAGAGATCTCATGTACCACATTGAACACGCTACAAATTTTTCATGGTTAACACTGGGTCATATCCATTAATGCTTGATGAGCACATTGAAACTTCAAGTTTAAAGCAAGGTGTTCCATATTAGGATCGGTTCCATTAATCATGCAATCGTTCTTGGTTAAAATGAATGTCATCATAGTCGTCACTTTCCATAAAGGAATCATAATAGTGATGAAGTCATCCCCATTGTATAAGCGATGTGGTAAACTCAACCCGCTCATTAACCATCATGCCTCTCTTGGTGCCCTTAGTCTCTTTCTTCACCGGTGGATAGACTACCTATTGCAGCTCCTCCCTGCATGACTATTGAAACCTTGGGCATGTGCAGTCAACAAACTAATGAAACCAATCCCACCTCTCGCACCTATGCCAAGATTCAAATCCTCATTGTCGTCACAACTAGGGGGATTCATACCGACATCATGCAAGTCTTAGTGCCATTGTAATCGCACACGGGTTTAGCGCTGCCACCGCTATCTACAAATCATGACCTCTTCCATTGTATGTGACAAGCACGCTAGCAAAGGTTGTGACAAGCATGCCACCTCAGCACAAAGATCGATGAAGATATAATGAGTACAAAGGTTACAAGGCACTATATTGGCACGTATACACAACCAATACTGTCACTAAGGTACATTTATAAAATTGAGCATGATATCTCATGAAAGCAGCTCACAACGGAATGTTGACAATTATAAAACGAAGTCATTAGTGGTATTTAGCACCAACCCATTAAAGGTGGGAATTGAGGTATGTTTGTGCTAATATTCATTTACATGATATTGATATTGTTGGGAGTACATTCGGCAACAAATTATATATGTGTGTGTGTGTGTGTGTGTGTGTGTGTGTGTGTGTGAATGTACATATGTAAAATATTATAAATTTCTTAAAATGGATTATTTATATAAATAATATTTATTTAAGAAATGATTGATATTTTATGAGATCAATATAATATCTTATAAGAAGGGTGAAATAAATTTAGTGTTAGATGCAAACTTACCACACTAACGATGACGAGAACAATCAAGGATGTTGATAAGTATTTATTTTCCTTACAATTGTCTATTCATTGTAGTTTCTCTCTTCTTTATTATACTATAAAGAATTATGTGCCTTGATCTTTTCCTTCGAGAATGTTCTTGCAGGAAAAAGAGGGAGATTGAAATTTAGAGGGAGTCTGACATTTCATTAGATGCAACCTTGAAAGAGAGGAAGCGAGATAGAGGATATGATTTAGTCAACCTTTGGTGATCTTGATCATATTGACTCAAAGGGAGTAAACCATGATGAGATGGACTCTCCAGTGATAAATAAATTGTAGCAGTCAAGAGGACCATGATTCATACATCGTGAACATATGATTTAATGGGCCTACCCCCTATGTACATCACGAGGAAGTGACAACTTCCACATGATCATCACTTCTATTTGAAGAAGTTGTTGTAAGCTAACGATCTTACAATAACTTATATTATGAGATCAAATAAATTGAGTAAATGGTGAATGTCTTGTATCTCAACATTCTGGAAGATCATTACTCAGAGTATTTGGTGAATGTCATTGATATTCTAAGAGGCCAATACTCTTGATATCAAATGTGATATCAAAATCTTTTCAGTACTTGGTGAATATCATTGATATTCTAGGAGGTTAATACTCATGATATTAGATGTGATATTCAAAACCTTTTGAGTACTTGGTGAATATCATTGATATTCTGGGAGGCTAATACTCGTAATATCAACTACGATATTAAAATGATGGATATCATCTGATCAAAGATATTTTTTTGGTCATACCTAATATTACCAATGGTGTAATACATGTCCTATGTTTATCCTCCCTAGCTAAGAGGGAGTGTTGATGTTTTGATAGCTTTGGTAGGAAAATCCTCTGAGGTCAAAAGAAATTAATATAATCACAATTATATATATATATATATATATATATATATGTCATTATATTTATCATATTGTTGAATAGACATGTCCCTTTGGGACATGTCTATTCTCTTTTATTCCCCATACAAATACAAGGACACTGCTATTTGGAAAACACATGCCAAATATTATGGCAGTGTTAATACATTTGCAGCAGATCGGAAAACTCAACAAGAGTGAAATGATTTATTAAGGCACGCAAAAGCATTTGGATTTGTAAGAGAGTTATTAAACCATTACTCTACTAGCAGATATATTGCAACACGTCTTAAGTTCAAAGGATTGCAAATACTGTGAGTCATATAGTCAGATTCATGATGGATCTTGGAGTTAATATCTATGCACCAGCAATACATTTATATAATCTGACTGGTTTGTAGTGGCTACGTTGGCACACAGATATTTGTCTCTGAGATTTAACCATTTTTCAGTTAATATAAGATGTGATAGTATGAAGACCACTGCACCAAACCTCTACTCATGATCATCATCATCATTAAGTAGAAGATTATATTGTTCGACTGTCTAAGGAGTCACTCGATGAATGCAAAATCATTATTAAAGTTATTGTTGGGCGCATAAAGTTTTGATTAAGGTTTTTTGGAATGCTTGAACCGTGTGGCCTGTGAGAAATTATGCGTCGTGGGATGTTGAAAGTGTGAGTGTGCACTGTGATGCTTCCACTGTGGAATGGGATCTGATGTGGAGGCTGAGAGTTGATCTGCATACTACAACAAATAAACTTGACAGGCCACATTTAGGTGTCTGACCTGTTGCACTAATATAGAGCTATAACCAGTCCGAGTTCTTGAAAAACCACATAATGAATTGGTCCACTTTCTTTATTGGGTATTAACGAACCTATTTGAATAAAAGAAACATCAATGATATTGACATTAAGAACATATATGGTATTTGATCTCTGTTGCCTCAAGTTATTTTGATTAAATTATCAATTCCAGTAAAGATGGTGATATATATGCTAAACATTTGTAATGGTTATGGGCCCACATGGTTGTGCAATCATTGGCGACAAAATGAATGGTGCATACACAACAATCTTCTGATGGTCAGTAATGTGGAAGGAAGCAATCTGTTTAGCATACTGCAACTAGAAAAGAAACAGAGTGGTATAGAAGCGATTAAATGAAGACCAACTCATACATTGTTAGAAAATCACTTTACTCGCCCAAGTTAATATGATGAGTGAAGGTGAACGATTTGTTCATACAATAATTATTAGCCCCTGGTTGACTTTAGTTACTGCACACATTTATTACACTACATTGTACAACAGATGTTATCAATATGTGTGCTTTAGACTTTGATGAGTTCATCGGTTGGAATATCACTAGTTACAAATAAATATTCTCACTTGAACATGAGAGAAGATGAAATATTGAAGTTCCCATAAGAAATGATTTAAGGTATAAGAATTTCCTTGTGTGGGGTGGTGAACAAAAAAATTGTAGCCTACACTCTCATGAGGGACTATATCTATCATACCTAAGTGTTTGGAAAATTTATGAAAGTTATGGTTACCTTTGTGATTACTCTACCTGATCATGTGTGTTGAGTCACTTCTACTTCAATCTAGATTCTTCAAATTTGGAAGGCTAATTGTCTCACAGTATTGGATGCGTTATTCATTGCTGAGAGCAAAGAATTTATATCTATATATACTTTAGACTGATTGGGTATGTGAGGCTTGGAGCCATCTGATGGTCGCTAGAGATTGATGACTAACAAAGTTACAGGCTGATATCATTCATGCATGATTGTCTCTCATTGGACTTAATATGACCGGAAACTCTATAAAATGGGATGAGTGGGAATTTTATATTGTGGGAGGAAATAATAACCGATGTCCCATTCTCATTATTTGACAAATTCTTATATGGGGGTGTTTTCTGATTTGATGCATATAAACCTTAATAATGTTAATGATACATTAGATCTAGCATTTAAGTAAGAGCATTCTCTAAGTCTTTAAACACAGTTGTAGAAATCGTACCAATTGTAAAAGCAGCTCATAATATTCACCATTCATTTGTTTCTCAGCATCAACAAAGGCAAAGTCGTATCTGCGAAACAGAAAACAGATTTCATCTTTAGTCTCTTAAATTCAAAATGCCTTTTGCACAAGATGTAGTGCACAATTAGAAAGAAAGGTTGCTGAGGCAAAAGTTTATCCAGTGTATTTATCATGTAAGTCATAAGTATCTTGGACAATGAGTTAGAAGTCTTGATGGTAGAACCCAAAAAAATATCATTCTGGTTAGCAATGCACAGTAGTTTTCATTTCTTCAAATACATCTAGCCAATTCAGTAGTTGAAGGGCACAATATTGGGGATGATAATCATCAGATATTGAAAATTTTACATGTGCAAAATTAAATTAGGAATTGAATTTCTATGTTATTCAATTTGTGGAGTAGATAAGATTGAAAGGTAGACAATTATTTGTAATCAATTTTATTAAGTTAAAATAAATTGGGCATTGATGCATATAACTTAATTATGTGTGTCTGCTTAAGTTTTTAATTTATGTACCCACAAAAGAAAAAGACGAACTTCCCATCTAAGAGCTATAGCAATGCCTCAGTAAAAGAAAATAGCATCAAAAGGCTACAGCATTTTTTGGTCTTGCAGTGCTCATTTTGTTTTCAGAAGTGCGTTAGATTCATTTATACAATAGATAAGTCAATTTACATATAAAACTTGTGCAGACAATTGCTTATATAAAATGCTCTAAAATATATTTTCATTTTTTATTCATTATTCGATCATCATTCACACATACCTTGGACATGCAATCTTTGTAGACACTCTTCTAGTGTTCACACTATGACATGTTGAGTTCACAGGAACAAAGAAATAATTGTGGTGTGCCAAACATACCAAAGTGACTATGACAAGAAGTATGGTTAATACAGTGGCAATGAGACAAACTTGGTCTACAGGTGTGGATGATTAAATTAGATAATTTTCAAGAATACAAAGATGATTGGCAATGCCAGAAAGTTTAGTACAATCTGCTGATAATTAAAGGAATTCAAAAATAGAAATTAAGAGGGCATTATATTTTCAGCTATTTTTATAAGATTCTTTTATTCCAGTCATTTATCACAAAGTTCTAGGTATATCATTCACCAATTGATTGACAAACTGAAAAATAGCAGTTATTTGGGCTTGGTTCACTCCTAAAGTAAATTTTGCATGCAGACAAAGGTCATACTCTGTAATCTTTACTTGTGATTAGTTATTTGTCGGTGGTCATAGCACATGAAGAACTGCAAAGGTAATTGAGGAAATTCATTTCCAATGAGCTGTTTCCTAAATAAGTCAGAGGTATGGCATGATCCAAAAGTTCTTCAAGTATTTTTGAATGATTTTCTTATTTCCAGTAATAGCACATTCAAGTTCTCAACAATATAAAGTGAAGTTAACATATATTTTCAATGTTAACAACATGAAAATGATATCATAGATGACCAATAGCATGCATAGCAAGTTATGCACAATATC
Organism: Cupressus sempervirens; assembly: GCA_028749045.1. Classification (NCBI taxonomy): domain Eukaryota; kingdom Viridiplantae; phylum Streptophyta; class Pinopsida; order Cupressales; family Cupressaceae; genus Cupressus; species Cupressus sempervirens. The sequence goes on along the minus strand of CM053793.1, from coordinate 584,880,653 downwards.
AACAATAGAATGTAGTGAGGATGAAAAATACATTTGGCTATAGCAGAGAAATAGATGAAATACATGTATATCTAGTTTTTAATAGATAGTAGCGGATGATAAGTGTTGTGTTAGTTTTCTGAGGATCACTGCAAATGTACTAAGCACTGTCATATTCTTGGTATGTGTTTTCCAAATGGCAGCAGCCTCTTATCTATAATGAGCAAAGGCTAAGAAGAGACATCTCCCTTCATGGGACATGTCTATTCATTAATTTGACAATTAATATGATAATAAATATAATCATAATTTTATATGTGTTTGTGTGTGTTTGTGTGTGCGTGTGTCATTATTATATTAATTTTTCTCATATAATAAACTTATATCTCATAAGTGATTGTATCTCATACATAATTATATACAGTCATTGGTTTATTTGACTGAAGCTACCAAACATCAACACTCCCTCTTAGCTAGGGAGGATAAACACATGTATTACCTCAAAGTAATATCAAGTTAACAAGATTAAGATCATCTTTGATGAGAAGATCTCCATCATTTTTTATATCACATTTGATATCAAAAGTATTGGTCTCCTAGAATATCAAAATATGATATTCACCAAATACTCAAAAGGATATCACATTTGATATCATGAGTACTGGTGTCCCAGAATACAGACTATTCACCAATTATTCAAAAATGTTTGATATCACATATGATATCATGAGTATTGGCCTCCTAGAATATCTATGATATTCACCAAATACTCTGAGTAATGGCCTTTCAGAATGTTGAGATGCAAGATATTCACCGAATATTGTGAGTAATGGCCTTCCAGAACATCGAGTCACGTGATATTCACCAAGTAATCTGTGAGTAATGTCCTTCCAGAACATAAAGACATGTGATATTCACCAAGTACTCTATGTAATGGCCTTCCAGAATATCAATATACATAACATTCACCATGTCCTTTAAAAAAATGTTTATAAGGGATGTGCACACGCATTCTCGTAATGCTTAGCATATAAACATCCACCATGCAAAGTACGATCTATTATGACTTGCATAGACATTGTAAGATATCCATCATAATAGAAAATTAAGTTATTCTAAGATCGTCACCTTTCAATAACTTCTGCAATTACAAGTGACATCATTTGGAAGTTGTCACTTCCTCATGATGTACATAGGGGGTAGGCCCATTAAAATCACATAGTCACACACAAGGACTTTCAAACTCCCTCTAAATATCAATCATCCGAGCTCCTCGTCGAAAGTTTCCCTTGAAGAAGTGTCTAACTCCCTCTGAATATCAATCATTCGAGCTCCTCGTCGAAAGTTTCCCTTGAAGAAGTGTCTAACTCCCACTGATTCTAATATCAATCTCCCTTTTTCTTGCAATAACATTCTCATAGGAAAGGATCAAGGCGCATAACTCTCATAGTACGTATAGAAATACAAGAGACATTTACTATATTAGGATTAGAATATTTAGAATTTGTACTCAAAAGAGAATACTTATCTTGTGTAGTCAAAGGATTGTGCCCTCCAAATGACTACTTCTATTAAGCTAGTTCTAAATTAAGGACAACAAAAGCATGCCCCTCCCTCTACAATTTAAGGATAACCATCTTGTTGTCAATACACATCACAACCTGACAAGAAGGGCAGAGTTGATGCCAACACTTCCTATTTATTTAGTAGTGACTTGTGCCATCACTACTCACTCATCCCCACCATGCATTAATTTCTCAAATCTCTCCAACGTAGACAAATATTCGTTATCTCTACCATATATCATGTTGATTCCATATATTGCAGCATGCTACAATTTTGTATATGTTATTATCTTTCCAATTTATATTCCTCTAAGGCGTACTATTTTCTAAAAGCCTTGTTCCAATATCTCTTTTCTCATTTGTAGTTACTGATTTATATATAGTTTTAACTCCTGCAATGATCTTTCCGAGATGCCTTCTCTGCGACTTATTATTATTATAGTAATGATCTCACTCTTCATAAAACAAATTACATCTCTTTGTTAGTTATATTATTATGCAATTCGCTCTTTAATCAATTTAATATGCAATGTATAATACTTAAACATTAAACAAGGCTATCGATAATTTATGGACCAAACATTGTGGTTTATTACTCATCTATGCTTAATCACTAGATTTCTTGTCCTCTCCTTGAACATTAATATCATTCCCTCCAGTAATCCCTTTCCCAAAGACTTCTAACCTTCTATTATTACGGGCCTATCACTTGCTAGGAGTTTCTTGTATTGTAGGTCACCTTTCCTTTGCTGTTGCTGCATATCATTCACTAGAGTAGTGACATGTAGTGACGTGTCCATTGTTAATTAATATTCAAATTACATTTGCAGCATGGCTCTAATACCATGTTAGTTTTCTGAGGATAGCTGCAAATTTACTAAGCACTGCCATATTCTTGGTATGTGTTTTCCAAATGGCAGCAACCTCTTATTTATAATGAACAAAGGCTAAAAAGAGACGTGTCCCTTCATGGGGCATGTCTATTCATTAATTTGACAATTAATATAATCATAATTATATATATATATCATTATTATATTAATTTCTCTCATATAATACACTTATATGTCATAAGTAATTATATCTCATATATAATTATATATAATCATTGGTTTTTCTAACTAAAGCTACCAAACATCAACACGTTGGCAAACAGATTGAAAACAGAACCAAATAGATTTGGCTATAGCAGGGAAATAGATGAAATACATGTCTATTTGGTTTGAAATAGATAATAGCGGATGACAAGTGGTGGAGAACAAATTGAAAGTAGAACCACTTGGGTGACATCCCAAGCGTTTTGATAAGAAGTAGAACGAACTTTATTCATCACAAATACCTAGCAAACCCCTATATATAGCCAGTGTAACATTAGCAAAACCCCAATGTCTTAATGAGGTGGACTACAAAATGACAAATCCAAAGATTAGCATGAGTTGGTAAACAATTATGCATGTCACAAGTCAATTGTTCCATAATTCAAGAAAATGCAAATGGTTAGAAGAATAGCATGCATCTCTCCATAAAGATATAAGGGGGCATAAGGCATTTAGACAGGCAGATAAGAATTATTTTTTGTTTCCTTTCTGACGACAGTTTTCATAGGAATGAGGCTCAACAAGAACTTATTCAGCTTATTGTAACCTTGTCATAAACGAAACAGATAAACATTTGCCAAGAAATTTCTATTGGCGAGTTAAAATGGTCATCATTTCCTTTCAGATGGATAATTCGCCTAGGCTGGATAGCTTTGTTAGCATTTTATTTCGTACCTTTCAGTGCGACATAAAATAAAATGACATGTCAAGTGTGTTGTTCTTCAAATTATAAGCAAAAGCTCCCTTTGACCTAGAATCTAAGAATTTTGTACGTGATACAAACAATTTTGAAATTAAAACTTATCCTCCTATCTCTCCATCTAGTGCACAAGGTGATTTAGTGCTTCTATCCTAGACGAGAATTTTTATATCAAAAATATCCACTACAAAAAACAATTTGATTTAACTAAATGATGATTACAAATTTCAACTAAACACAAATTGAAAATCATATGTCAAACAAGTTTGGACTACAAAGGCAAAAACACTAGAAGGATTGCACACAAAGATATTGTTTACTGCTCTATTTATAAAATGAATAAATGATAAATAATAGAGATGACAATGTATAAGACATTTAGGAATAAAGTGTATCTTTACATGAAATTATTATAGAAGAAACTAGAGATGGTGAGTCAAGGATCAAAGGTGATCCAAGCAGATTATCCCATTTCCTTGATGATACAAAATCTATTCAAAGGATCCAATGGTTGCCAATAGGAACACAACTATCAACCAACTGGTGCTTATAAAGAACCAAAGCTCAAAAACAATTAATACATGTTTGGATTACCCATTGTATCAAAACAATATAATAGTCATTGTACACTAACTACATCATCCCCCACTAAAGAAAAATCACCCCCTACTAAAGAAAAAGTTTTCTAGATGACAAGGAAAACAAGTAAGCATCAAGTAACATTTGACATGATTTTCCAAATTAATGACAAGATTGTAGATGAACTAGGAAGCATACTTTGAGTACCAAACTCAATCCGTGAGTGTACTTGGCAAATCAAATGAGTTTGGTGGTTTCTAGAGGCAATGCCCACTCAATGTAGTGTCCCTATTTTCAGCAAACATTAAAGTCAGCGGATTTAGCCTATCATTGGGTCCTTGTAGGATGGTGTTGGTGATTACAGGAAGTTGTGAAGTTATTTGGCTCTCCAGTGGCCAATTGTGACTTTTGGCTTTGTTTTAAGGGACTTACAATTTATAGTAAGTCAACAAAGGTGTCCAATGAGCTCAAATGATTTAGAGGAACTATATGATGCTTTCAAATGTTACTTCTGACTTGTGGTTTGGGCTCCAAGATTCTTGGAAGCAACATCTATTTTTAGGAAGTCACACAGTTAGGACCATTTATCATCTTCTATCATTACAATCACTCCTCTGCTATCAATTTTTCGATGTTTTTAAGCCATTTTTGCAAGCGAGGTGCACTATTGGTTGTAATTTAATTATATTTATTAAGGTTACTATTTTAATTGAATTCATTTCACAAGCACCTTAGTGTTAAAGCTCGTCGGAATCGGTATGAAAAATTTTAAATCATGGGCACATGAAACATGAACCTTGTGTGTCAAAATTCAATTATATCATTGTGAAAGTTAATTTTGGAGCAATGAGGACGTCTAATTAATAAAGTGACTTTATTATTTGTCAACTTCAAATTGTAATAACCCCAATAGGTTATAACTTCTTCAAACACCAAAAATCTTTATACTTCAGTGGTTTGACATTTCGTCAAACACTTTGCAAGCAAGCTCTGATACCACTGTAATAATCCTGCTCAATTCCGACCTTAAAATGCTGATTGAAGGCTCGAAGAATTTTGTCAAACACTTTGCATACAAGGGGTCATATGACTGATATAACTTTTCAAATTGCCACAATGACTCTTGTTTCGATTTGCATCAAAGAGAATGCTTACAAAAAAGACTCCAGATTGTCTAAACAATGACCTAACATGAATGTGCAACTAATTTTGACAATATTCAATACAAATATGTGACTTAACTACTTGCAATATGCAGCTACAGCAACTAGTAATTATGACAAATACTTTGGATGCAACCTAAGATGGCATTAATGCACTTACAACCAAGTGTCATTAATATAAACACTGAGTATGCAAAATTATAACATTATTTATGCCAAAAAGAGAACTTACAACCAATTGATATTTTGTCAAACAATTGGAATGCAAACTAATAAGCTGATCATCAACTCTAGGTTTGCAATATAGATAGTCTAAAAATTACAACGCTCTTTCAATTGCAAAATCCTAGCCTTCCTTTGATACGAATAATGCCAAATGGAAAACAAAGACAAGTATAATATGAAATAGTAAAGTGCTGAAGCTATATTTGGTACTCAGCTGAAAACCTACATTTCTTAGTAAATATGCCAAATGAGAAGTGAAGAACCTGATTGTAGATGGCTGTAATAATTTTCTTCAATGCTGCCCCTTTTGCTTTGCTTTTTTCCGATTTGCTTTTTCCACTTGCTTTTTCCAGATTTGCTTTTTTCGTTTTGCTTTTTCGAACTACTTTTTTTAGATCCGCTTTTTTTTTCGAACTGCTTTTTTGAACTGCTTTTTCGGATTGCTTTTTTCGGAGCTGCTTTTTCTTCGGTTCTGCTAAAAATGCCTACTGAAATGCTGAAAATTGGCCTTAGGCCCAATGATGCCCTAGCTGAAGTGACTGAAGTATCACCTCCAAATGTGCAACCCTTCAGAAGATATTTCACTTCCTCAGTTATGCAAATCCAAGAGAGTTTTCGTTCCCAAAGATCAACTGACTATCTGAAACCACTTGGCTCCACAATAGACTATGTGACTGAATCACAATTTGATGTCAAGAGAGAAATAAACAACTGGATGATTAGAATGAAGCCCGGGGTGCCTATTTATTCTTTTTTCTCCACTTTTTTCAGAAGCTTCTAGAACATTATTTTATTTTATCTATTAAGTGACTTTATAAAATATTTTATAATTCAAGTCACTTTATTAAATTAATTAAATATAAAGTTACCTTTTAATATTTATTTATTTGATAACTTTATAAATAATTAACTTAATACCGCTTATTTATTTAATTAAAATAATTAATTAGTCATCCTCATAAAATATTCATTATTTTGGATAACCTAATTAATTAAATTAATTAAATCAAATTGCCTCCAAAATGGGGACATGACACTCCGCCCTTCCTGAAATTGCTTGTCCCCAAGCAATGGCTGAACAATAAACCAATCAATCCGCCTAGATCCCAAATGTCGTCATGAACTATACTACTGTCAATTAACATAGGCTCTTGTAATATCCTCTGCAATATAACCAAGAGGAATCCATAATCAAACTGACAATTATAGCTCAACCAAACTCCAAAATCACAACTGCCACAGTAAGAAACCCACGAGACACAAACTCTTAGAAAATCAAAACCCAAGTAAAGTGGACAAATCAAACTGCCAACACAGTAAATACCATCAACGCATCCCACTGGCCTATACAGAATGTACAATCCAACTCTACAACAATGGTGAACGCTCTCGAATGAAACTGTACCAAGTATGGAGAATCCACACACTATACAACTCCTGCAGTCAACACAACTCTGCAGATCACCGGCCACTGTCTCATAACCATAACTCCCATGCACTGCTGATGGTGAAAAGACATCACAAGATAAACAACAAGAAATGGAACCCAAACCAAATTTGCCTGCCATCAACTCCTCAACACAAGGATCAAATGCTAACTGATGTACATTCCCTGCAGTATAATGTTGATAAAAAGAACCAACCTCAGTCAACAACTCACCATGAACAAGTGATACAACCCACTGTGACTGATCACCAGTTAAGTCAGCAGATGTCATAGCCAAAGGAGTAGAATCAATAACAACAAACGCTGAAGCATCACTCCCAAACTCTTGCTCTAAGTCATGTATTATCAAGTTGTCAACCGTAGAACCTATCGCCATGTCATGCCCATCACAACTCTCATCCCGAGGCGTTGAACCGTCCCATAACTGATGACAAGCACTAGGAACCAAAGTACATCTCTGTATCATCATCTCATCAACATGGTCATCAAAGGTAAATTGATTACCATACCTCACAATGTAATGCCGATAGAATGCGCCAATCTAAGTCAGTGGCTCAGAATGCAATCCAGATGTAACTAACTGCAATCGATCACTAACTAAGTTGGAACTGACTACTACCTCCGAAAACATCGCCAAGGGAGTAGTATTACTAGCAGGAACCATGCCAACTGCCGGCTCACCAATATCACACATGATCTTTGATACATCTCTAGTCTTTGTGCCATTAGTACTAGAGGCCACCACTATGTCAGGCATACCACAACAATCTGCTACAACACCCAACTCAACTGAACTTGACTCTAGTGGGAACGAACCCAATATGCCAATGTTAGTATCAAGGATGGATGCATCCCCATCTCCACTGTCTTTGACAATCTCGACCATGGACATCCTCGAATCACCAAACACCACAACTTGTGACTGTACAGAATCTGGTAAAGACTGCAGTCGCTCTAACTCCACGGTCACCTTAGCCAAATGAAATCGTGACTCCTCGAAAGCCAACTATGTACTCTCAAGAATCTCAAAAGTCACCTCGAGCTGCTGAGTAAGCTCACTCACCTCATCTTCCTTGGCCAATAATGCATCGTATGCTGTACTACCCCACTCCATAAGATAATCTCTGTCGGCTACCAACTGCATATAATTCTATCTCAGAATCCGGATAGCCTCCCATAAAGAGTGGAAATCTGTCAAGGAAAGATAACTGCCTCCTTGCTCATCACTAGTAGGAGAACCCCATCCATAAACTGCTAACAACTGACGAGCAGCATCAAAATGCTGGCAAGCTATAGCAATGTCTCGCTCACTAACTCTCAACTGACTAGACACATGATGGCACTGGCTAAACTGTCTCCTACCAACCTCCTCTGACGCACTATCTAAAGGAGTATCCTCAAAGTTACTGGTCTCTAGAGTATTACCATCCATATCCTGCGAATCAACTCCAAAGCTCATATCAACATACGGAGTATCAAAAATTGTAGCACCGCTATCCAACTCCTCTATACCAAAAGAAACTGCCAAGGAAACTAAGTCTTCAAAACTGCCCATTGCATCCTCCTGGATGTCATCAATGCCAATATGATCCTGGGACTCATCTGTACACACTGCCAAATATGAAAGATCATCAACACATTCTAGCAAGAATGGTCGACTGGATATATGAACAAAGCCCAACACCGGTGTATAAAAACTAATACCAACATCGGACAAGCTGTTGGCACAAGAAAAGACAACACCGTGCAATCTGCTAATCAAATCCATGATAGCACCCAAACAATCACTGCTACCAAAAAGTGTTAAAGATCTCCAATCAACTGAATCCTAAACGCCAATGAAACAATCTCGAGTCCATATCTGTAAACTAGAATCAGCTGGTAACTCAAGCAAACTCCTCAGCTGAGTAATATGACCAATACCAACTAACTCCACATACCTGTCTGACATTGTCCCTGTATTCTGGATGTGAATGCAAGATGAGCTCACAACATTATCAACGACCACATATGATTTACGTGCCGCGAAAAGCTGAGTATCAGGAGTGCAAGATGAAACTAAACTCAACTCCATGCCATGCTTATCCCCATGTCTCTCCCAGTCCTGTAATGCCAATGGAGTATTCACCAAAGAAGCTCGAGTGTCCTCAAGCTCGCGAGAAAGCCTGTCAACTTCCTCCTCCTTCCTCCTCAAGGCATCTGAATAGTCTTCAACAAAGCTAAGAAGATGGTCACGATCTGATAGAAGATGTAAATAACTCAACTTCATCGTTTCCATTCCTTCCCTAATCGCCTGTAAGTCAACACAAGAAGAACCTGTTGTGACTCCTTTCTGTCTCTCCTGCAGTTGAATCATCCAAATGTGATTCTCAATCAATCCATGGATCCTGTCATGATGAGATAAAGCCGAGACAATATCCTTGTCCCTTGTCTTCAGCTGGCTTGCCAAACCAAGTGAAGAGCTACTAGCCTCTATCACATGTGAAGAAGCATCCAACTGTGCCTGATACTCATTTTCTGCAAAGTCTTGAATGCTCACTTTTTGATCAACTGTACTATCCTCAAACATGATAGTATCCTCAACTGCTGTAACTTCATCCAGCCCAATTGTACTGTAATCACTATTTGTGTCAATCACGCAATCCGGTGTGCTTGTAATTATTACGAGGTAATTGGTAAATACTTGCTTATTAATAACAGAGACCGAAAGGTCAATTTATACAAAAGGAAGAGACGATGTTTCCTTAGGAAACGATCATAAAGAATAGAAACATTCTATTCCAGAGAAAGCAAAAAACGAAAGCAAACTAAAGCTAAAGATATTTACAAGATAACCATTAACTAATAATAGACGTCTTATCTATTATTGTAATACCCTCTCTTAATGGTTAATCTATCTAACACACCAAGCTGTCCTCTGAATTTGACAAACTTATCAGGACCAAGAGGCTTGGTGAGAATGTCTGCAGTCTGATCTGAGGTAGGAACATACTGCAGATCTATAGTCCCGTCTTCAACCAACTGTCGTATGTAATGACAATGAACATCCACATGCTTGGTTCGTTCATGGAAGACTGGATTCCATGCTAACTTGATAACGCCTTCGTTATCAACAAACAGAGTAGTCGGTCCTGCTGGTGACATCTGCATATCCCCAAGCATCCGACGAAGCCAGACAGCTTCACATCCTGCCTTAACAGTCCCTCTGTATTCAGCCTCTGTAGAAGAGAGAGAAACTGCCTGCTGCTTCTTGCTGGTCCATGTGACTGCACCGGATCCCAAACTGAACACATATCCAGATGTTGACTTTTTATCATCAACAGAGCCTGCCCAATCTGAATCTGTGAACCCACTGAGTTTAGGATTAGAACTCCGAGAATACAGAAGTCCATAATCAAAAGTGCCTTTCACATAACGAAGCACACGCTTTGCTGCCATCCAATGATCAGCCTTAGGAGCTGTCATAAAGCGTGAAATATAGCTGACTGCGAAGCTGATATCAGGCCTAGTAGCAGATAGGTAGATGAGGCTGCCTACTAGTTGCCTATACGCAGTATCATCAACGGAAGGAGAATCAGACTTGGCTGATAACTTGAGACCTTTCTCCATAGGTGTAGATGCAGGTTTGCAATCCTGCATTCGGAATTTGTCTAACAAGGCTCTGGCATATTTGGACTGAGAGATGAATATACCAGAAGACTGTTGCCAAACTTCAACACCTAAGCAATAATGCATGAGCCCAAGGTCAGTCATATCAAAAGACTGGCATAAGTGTTGTTTGATTCCCTGAATCAAAGATGTCGAACTGCCAGTGATGATCAGATCATCCACATAGATAACCAGAAGGATGATGTCACTGTCAGTAGTCTTGATGTACAGATTTGAGTCTGAAGAACTCCTCTTGAAGCCTTGATCACTGAGGTACGTATCAATCTTGATGTACCATGCCCGAGGGGCCTGCTTCAAACCATAGAGAGCTTTTACCAATTTGAGAACTTGATGGTCTTTACTAGCAACCTTGAAACCAGGAGGCTGCGTCATGTAGACCTCTTCATGGAGATCACCATTCAGGAAAGCACTCTTTACGTCCATCTGATGGACCTTCCAACCAAACTGTGCTGCCATGGCTAGGACTAATCTGATGGTGCTCATCTTTGCAGTAGGAGCAAAGGTCTCCTCATAATCAATGCCCTGACGCTGAGAAAAGCCCTTTGCCACTAAACGAGCTTTGTACTTATCCAAAGTACCATCTGATTTGTATTTGATTTTGTAGACCCATTTGCAGCTAATGGGTTTCTTCCCTGGGGGAAGATCAGAAAGGACCCAAGTGTTGTTCTTCAGCAGGCTCTGGTGTTCAGATTGCATGGCCTGTTCCCACTCTGGAATTCCTTTAGCCTCGGAATATGTTTGAGGTTCAAACACACTGTGAATGTTGGCCATAAGAGCAAAGTTAACAGAATCTATAGTTTTGCTCTTTTTTCGAGTAGTTCTCCCATCAATGAGCTCATCATCATCAAGATCAGCAAGTGTCTTAGCCCACCACTTAGGCCGGAGAGGAGAATGACCAACAGTAGTACTAGGAGATGCTTGATCAGCAGGATCCTGATCAGAAGAATCTGGATCAAACTCAGGTGAAGCATCTTCAAAACGAGGTGATCCTGCAGGAGAAGCCGAAGGTGTCTGTACAGGTATCACTGGCAGGACTGGAGCTGTAGGAGCTACTGGAGCCCTCCCATCAGGTGGACCTAATGGAAGCCAAACTCCCAAATAATGAACCTGCATAGGCTGGTCTACTGGATCAAGAACAGGAGAAACAGGCATGAATGGTCCTCGCTGCTCATCAAAGACTACATCGCGGCTGTATATGAGACGAGATGTCTCAACATAAATAAGGCGGTAGGCTTTGTGAAGACTGCTATATCCAGCAAGCATCAGTTTCTGACTCTTGGCATCCAACTTGGTGCGTGAAGCATCAGGGATCCAAACAAAAGCAAGAGAGCCAAAAACCTTCAGATGACTGATTCTGGGCTTGCGACCTGACCAGGCCTCTTCCGGAGTTTTACCTTTGACCACCACTGTGGGTGACCGGTTCAACAGATAAACTGCAGTGTTAACTGCTTCTGCCCAAAAACGCTTCGGAACATGTCTGTGTTTGAGCATGGAACGAGCCATCTCGGTGATTGTCCTGTTCCGACGTTCAACTACACTGTTCTGTTGTGGCGTGTGGGGTGTGGTGAACTGGCGTTGGATGCCATGTGTATCCAAGAAGCTGGAGAAAACATTAGAACAAAATTCCCCCCCATTGTCTGATCTAAGAGTAATAATAGATTTCCCAGACTCTTTTTCAACTAAGGGTTTAAACTTCTGAAATACAATAAATGCATCGGATTTCTTTTTAAGGAAATACACGCACATTTTTCTACTGAAATCATCTACAAACAATAGAAAATACCTGTACCCAAGAACAGAAGGAGTGGCCATAGGGCCGCAGATATCAGCATGAACAAGCTGAAGTACTTGAGAAGCTCGCCAAGAATCGCCACTGGGGAAAGGTGTGTGATGTTGCTTCCCAGCCTGACATGCGTCACAAACTCCAAGGTGTTGGGTTTGAATCTCTAGCAAACCAAGAACAAGCTCATCCCGAGCAAGTTGTGAGAGATAATGCACATTTAAGTGCCCATATCGCTCATGCCAAAGTGTGCTGATGGAAGATCGCCGAGCAGCCATAGCTAAGTCCTGAGAATCACCAGAATCAGTAAGTCTGAAAAGACCATGATCCTCAAGACCAACTGCAATAGTAGACTTAGTCGCCCGATCAGTGATGGTGCACTGATGTGAACTGAAGGTGACTGCCAAGTGTGGAGAATGTCGCAGCAACTGACTGACCAAGAGTAGATTTAGTTCCATCCCTGGAACGTAGTACACATCAAGGAATATCAGCTTCCTCCCAACAGACTAAATTTGAATGTTGCCTTTACCAACAACCGTGTACTCTTCTCCACCACCAAAGATAACAGAATCTGAATAAGGCTGGTAGTCAGTAAACCAGTCTCTGCGATGAGTGAAATGTCGAGAGGCACTTGAATCAATGTACCAGGCAGATGACTGTACATGATCTGCGGGTCTTTTAGCCATGAAGGCATAAAAGGCAGATTTCGCCTGCTCAATGTGCTCTGCACTGTTCGCTTTGGGTTGCAAACCTGATTGCTTAGACTGGGCAGCTAAGCGTTTCCGACATGCAACCTTCATGTGACAATACTTGTGGCAATAGTTGCATTGAATGTTCTTCTTTTTGGTACCATCGGATGCTGGAGCAGAAGACTTCTGCTGAGATGGTTGCTGAAACTTGCCCTTATCCTTCTGAAAGGATTTCGCACCAAAGGCTTGCTCAGTGGAGGTGGAACTGGAGCTGCTACCGAATTGTTGTTTCCACCGATCTTGCTGAAGTAGCAGGGTGCAGAGATCAGTGAACTTTAGATTAACTAATAATAGACGTCTTATCTATTATTGTAATAGTAATATCACCTTCTGATGCAACTAGCTCAACCTGCACAACATTTGTAACCCCTTCTGCCTATGAAGATGATGCAGATAAACCATTACCTAAAGATGTGCTAATGTCTCCCTGTATCGAATCCGCATGTCTGTTAAACTCCTCATACAAGTTTCTGCTTGTCATAGGAAAGGAAGGATCCTTAGGCCTATCAATCAGGCTCTTTAACCACGTACGTGCCATAGGTGACAAATTCCTCTCTTTTGTCCAAACATACCATAAGTCTTTTGCCAAAAGTTTAGAAATTTCATCCTCCTCCTCAAACAGGATTGTGAACATAATGGAATGCATTGATGCCAGTACCCTGCTGGGATGAAACTCGTCCATAATATTCCAAAATGTATTAAACATCTTGCGAATGTCACCAATACAACCTATTGCTAGAATAATATTTTCAAATCTACACCTCGCAAATACTTCAAGTAATCTTGCCCTCTGTGTGAAATAAGGGTCCCGGATGTTGTCCAACTTTTCGAAGCTTTTTACCATGGCATGAAGTATCTCTCTCATAATTTGATCGTCATAAGAATCAAGGCCAGCTATTATCCTCATGATTTCACTAATGCAAGAGAGAGTTGTAAGTCTTATTACCTCATCATGATGTCTCAATAATCGGGGCTTAACCAACGAACCAAATGCTGGAGATAAAGTTGTTTGCATAGCATCGGGTCTTGACTGATCAAACTTGCCTAAATAAGTTTCCAACTCCTCCAAAGTTCTTAGAAGGTCCTCTGTTTGCTGAAATGGACAATCTAATTTCTTCTTTACATTGTGCATTCGTTCTTCCAAATCCTTGTCTCCTGTTAAAGCCATATTGATAATTGAATTTAATCTGAAATAACCCAATTAGGCTGGCAGGAAACTGCTCTGATACCACTGTAATAACCCCAACAGGTTATAACTTCTTCAAACACCAAAAATCTTTATACTTCAGTGGTTTGACATTTCGTCAAACACTTTGCAAGCAAGCTCTGATACCACTGTAATAATCCTGCTCAATTCCAACCTTAAAATGCTGATTGAAGGCTCGAAGAATTTTGTCAAACACTTTGCATACAAGGGGTCATATGACTGATATAACTTTTCAGATTGCTGCAATGACTCTTGTTTCGATTTGCATCAAAGAGAATGCTTACAAAAAAGACTCCAAATTGTCTAAACAATGACCTAACATGAATGTGCAACTAATTTTGACAATATTCAATACAAATATGTGACTTAACTACTTGCAATATGCAGCTACAGCAACTAGTAATTATGACAAATACTTTGGATGCAACCTAAGATGGCATTAATGCACTTACAACCAAGTGTCATTAATATAAACACTTAGTATGCAAAATTATAACATTATTTATGCCAAAAAGAGAACTTACAACCAATTGATATTTTGTCAAACAATTGGAATGCAAACTAATAAGCTGATCATCAACTCTAGGTTTGCAATATAGATAGTCTAAAAATTACAACACTCTTTCAATTGCAAAATTCTAGCCTTCCTTTGATACGAATAATGCCAAATGGCAAACAAAGACAAGTACAATATGAAATAGTGAAGTGCTGAAGCTATATTTGGTACTCAGCTGAAAACCTACATTTCTCAGTAAATATGCCAAATGAGAAGTGAAGAACCTGATTGTAGATGGCTGTAATAATTTTCTTCAATGCTGCCCCTTCTGCTTTGCTTTTTTCCGATTTGCTTTTTCCACTTGCTTTTTCCGGATTTGCTTTTTTCGTTTTGCTTTTTCGAACTGCTTTTTTTAGATCCGCTTTTTTTTTCGAACTGCTTTTTTGGATCCGCTTTTTTGAACTGCTTTTTCGGATTGCTTTTTTCGGAGCTGCTTTTTCTTCGGTTCTGCTAAAAATGCCTGCTGAAATGCTGAAAAATGGCCTTAGGCCCAATGATGCCCTAGCTGAAGTGACTGAAGTATCACCTCCAAATGTGCAACCCTTCAGAAGATATTTCACTTCCTCAGTTATGCAAATCCAAGGGAGTTTTCATTCCCAAAGATCAACTGACTATCTGAAACCACTTGGCTCCACAATAGACTATGTGACTGAATCACAATTTGATGTCAAGAGAGAAATAAACAACTGGATGATTAGAATGAAGCCCGGGGTGCCTATTTATTCTTTTTTCTCCACTTTCTCCAGAAGCTTCTAGAACATTATTTTATTTTATCTATTAAGTGACTTTATAAAATATTTTATAATTCAAGTCACTTTATTAAATTAATTAAATATAAAGTTACCTTTTAATATTTATTTATTTGATAACTTTATAAATAATTAACTTAATACCACTTATTTATTTAATTAAAATAATTAATCAGTCATCCTCATAAAATATTCATTATTTTGGATAACCTAATTAATTAAATCAAATTGCCTCCAAAATGGGGACATGACACAAATTATAACATAAAGTTGCTTTATCATAAATGAAATTCAAGTAAATTAAGAGAGATGAAGACAAATGGAAATTGAATATTATAAAAGGGGTTTCAGATTTCATTTCATGCATCTTGATGACATTATATATTTTGGTGAATTTGTGAATTTGAAGGGTTTTGAGAGATTGGTTGTTGAAAGAATTGTGAATTCTTTTCAGCAGAGATTGCACTTTGAGCTGGCTATCCTTATGCCAATAAATTGTGCTTTTCTTTATAGTCTATGGCTGCGATCTGAACTGGCCTTTGTAGGATCAATTCATGCTGAAGATTGAACAAATTTGCTGCTACCTATGAAGTGGTAGTTTATAGTATCTTTGTAAGTACAAAGTCCCAAGTTCAAATGTCTTTGTGATAAGAGAGACTACCACCTAGTGGATTCTACACTGATGGGGCACAACAGCAATGTAGTTAAAATTCCATGAATTTATTTTCTTAGTATTGTGCCACATTCACAATAGATCTTGATAATATATGCAAGTACCCTTAGGGCCCGTTTGGTTGCAAGAATTGCCAAATGCGACATTCATCTATGCTGGAATAAGCTCTCTTCTAGTATTCACACATTCTTAAAATAAGGTCTAGAATATTATTTGGACCTATTTGGTTGACCTGGAAAAGAAGTTGAAAGATGCATATTCCATGTTTGGTTGCAACAATTGAAATAGGAATTGGAATAAGTTTTTAATTTTAATTTTATTAGTAATATTTTAAATAAACAAGATTTTTTATTAATAAAAATCGGTTATTTTATTAATTTTTTAAAAGCCAAATTATTTTAAGTAGTTTATATTTTATTTTTAAAATTGACTGTCAATGGACGTAATACCACAATCTTTGAAATTATTTGAAATTCGAAGGACATATTATATTGTAAATTTTAATTTTAATTCTAAATTAAATCACATTATTTTAAACTCATATTCAATATTGTTTATACTTTATAGCTACTTAAATTCTAAGTGAGATCTTTAAATATTAATGTTTATTATTTAAAAAAGTCAAAAGTTAAAATTTCAAATTATAAATATTTGATAGCATTTTCTAAAAATTTAAATGTTATATATAAGAATATATTTGAGTATAAGATCAAAACTAAAATCATTTTATATATAAATATGTTAAAGAAATTGAAAATACAAATAAGTCGAGGTCATTAATATGATATTTAAATGATCTTTCAACATAGTTTTAATTATAAGACTAAACACAAGATTTTTTTATAACGATAATTTATGAAAGTTTATTAAATATATCAAATCTGATATAATCTTTTTTGTCATTTTTAAAAAAATCACATTTTAAACTTTAAATAATGTTGACCTAGTTTATATCTTATGATGAATGGAGAAATAGTTATGAAAAGAGGAAATAGTCCAAAAATGCATTCGAGCGGCAAAGTCATGGACCCGACAACCTATCAAATTGGGTTTATTAAAAAGTGGAATAAGAATAAGCTATTCTTATTCCACCTTTTTTAAGGAATACTACTACACTCATTTTGGGGTCAAATTAGGAATTCTAATTCTAATTTTTTATTTTGCAAACAAACGTCAAATTGGCGAATGCAAGTATTTCGATTTTCCCATTCCCGCCCAATTCCTGCAACCAAACGGGGCCTTAAAGAAAAAGAAATATATTATGAGATTTACACAAATAACTCATTGTCAATACATTAAGAAATATCTTTGCAAATGTGTTGGGTTCTAACACACAGCAGTGACCAAAAAAATATGCTTAAATTTCCATCCTTATTAACACGTTATGAGATTTATACCAGAACAATGCAATCATTACATTATGAAACATATTTATTTATGCAGTGTTTTGACACATAACATTGATTTAATCAAAAACCAGCAAAAACTCATAAAAAACATCTCAAACAAAATCAGCTTCAGAAAAGTGATCGACGCTCTACTTTCTTGGCTTTAATTTCCAACCTCCCTCTAAAAGTGTTGAATCTCACTGTTTGGGATACTTGAGGCTACTCAAAATTGATTCAGTTTCGTCTCTCGTGGAAGGATTTGCTTACTTAAATCTGTGATAACAATGTCTGTGTCCTATAACTAATCTGGAACTGCCAACTCTAATTATAGAACCATAAAGCTGATCCCTTAATACCTAAGATACCGATGCGTGGCATTTTGGCCAGGATGCGGGTGCAGATACGTGGGGATGCACAGATGTGTTTGGAAGCAGCACTGAGGTGGGCAGGAAGTGTGGCTTCTGCCTGTGGATGCTTGTGGGATGGTTGGGAAAGCATCTACAAAGCATCCGTCAAGCATTTGGGCGAATCCATGGAGCATCCGGACTGTATACTCTCCTCTGCAAATATGGCTGACTGGAACCCCTATTATGTTTGTTCTCCTAATCTCTTCCTTCTGATGTTCTGCTTCTCTATCGAAATCTTCCCCCTCCCTCAAATGGGAGACTAGACCACTTGATTACTGGTCTAAAGCTTACTATTTTGAAATGCAGTCAATATACACTGCCAAACTGACTAGAACACTTGGGGAAACTCAATCAGTTTTTTGCAGTATTATAAGTGTCATGTAGATGAACTATTTCAGTCATTCACACTGGCAATATACTTAGTTATACAAATGTAGCTGAAAAAATTAGATTGCTCGATTGTTACACTAAGTCAACAAGGCTTATTCAAAGTCTTACCTATAATTAGGCCTTCAAATTTTCTCACAAACTCTCATCATTTTAGAAGCCTAAGTATATGTGTACCATGTGTTTTGTTGTTTATCTTCTACACTGTGTGTTGCTATTGAAAAATATTAGCTTATACAAAATAACTTCGATTAAGTCTTTGATTCATTTCCCATGTTATGTCTCGATTGTTTTAGGGTTGACACGGCAAGCAAAAAATTCAAAAACTACATTTGCATACATAAATTATTGTGTGTGTGTGTGTGTGTGTGTGTGTGTGTGTTTCTATATATATATTCATATTTAAAAATATATATATTTATATATGGACCCACCCAAACGCATCCAAAATCCCCCAAAAAAAAATCTGCGCATCAGCACCCTGCACCCGCATCAGCATCAGAACCAGCATCAGTAACTTATCTTAATATCATCATCTTTAAATTCAAAACTCAATTGAGGAGACTGAAAAAATGAATGTGGTGTAGGATGTTTGGTTTTTATATTATTAGCATCTTCAGTTTTTAACTTTTTTGTGTACCAATAAAGGGTTGCTGACATTCAAGAAAAGACTACTGTAGTTACACAAAAAGAATGCAACCCTTTTGCAAAACTATGGTCAGGCAGCTAATTTTGAAGATCATAGCAAAAAACTTAAAGAGACTTACTGAAATTTCTTATCAAAATCCCAAGGATTAACACAAGAAGACATTCATTTTGATCAGTTAAAAAAAATTTACTGGATTTCAAAATTATTGAAAAGCGCAGAAACACACTGATAAACCAAAACAAATTCAGAATGTCAAATATTCGAAATATGAAATTGAAGTTACTCAAACCCCTCTTATCAGTTAGATCAGCTAAAGAGATTGCCTCAACTAGGTTGACTTGTTCAGGACTGCACAATTTTAAAACTCCTTACCAACATATATCACCATAATTACTAATTTGAATGAATCATGGGGAGGTTGTCAATAAAATTTAAAAAACCCAGAGAGATACAAATAAGAAGGAAAGCCAAATCAATGTAGTGACAAATCAAAAGAGAGACGAGTAAAAAAACAGAAAAGTTGACTCACCTATTAGCTTCGCCATGGTTAAGTAAATCATGTAAAGTATCGATTGCCAATGCATTCCTTACTTCTACCTGCAGGCGATGAAAAAATCACCAAAACATTGTAGAGTTTTGTTAGGGTCCACTAAAGCAAGAGTGATTAATCTTTCACTTATAAAAAAGCTATGAATTCCAGTAACAGCATCAGGCAGCAAGCAAATGATGATTCAGACTTTTAGAAACTGCCAAAAATTTAAGCCGAAGGTTGTAATCAAAGATGTGAATGAAACAGCTTTTCAAAATGATAATAATTAACTTAAAGAAATATGTTTCAGCTGCTTCATCAGAACTAGAATAAATTCATCCTGTACCCTCTAAGTTGCCTTCTTTTCCTTACAAGTGAATGCTCAAAATTAACTTAAAGAAATATGTTTCAGCAGCTTCATCAGAACTAGAATAAATTCATCCTGTACCCTCTAAGTTGCCTTCTTTTTCTTACAAGTGAATGCTCAATAAGCTGGGAAGGAGGGAGGGAGGGAGGGAGAGATTATACCCCTACAAGAAAAATGTTATGTCCTAAACCCTTGTCTTTTTTGCCCAAGAACAAGTCATGTTTCAAATTTTTTCTTGTTTTGCATGTCATTTTGTTGTTTCTTGTCTGCATTTGCAGAGCTACAAAACATTTGAAACCAGGTGACAAAACAAAGTTGAATCAAAGAAACCTATGCATGGAAGCATCACATGCAAGAAAGAAATCAAATTTTCAGGGTGATGAATAAAGGAATAAGTAAATTTTCAAACAAAACATGCAGAGCACATATAGGCACCCAATTATATGATGAAACATTTTCTAAACTCAGAGTCAGTAATGCTTATATAAGCACACAATTATATAGTGAGTGTAACATTTTCTAAATTCAGTCAGAGTACAGCATAGGTTGGCCTAGTGGTGGAGAACTTGTGCTCTTGAAAGAGAGGTCACAAATTCAAATCCCACAAGGGTAAGGTATGTATGTCTCATTTGTAGCACAGCTAGGTGCCTACACCGAGGAGTATGGGATAATACCATATTATTGTCACTATATGTAGACCCAAAAACAAATGGCTGGTATCATGGACCATAAAAGCTCCTTTCCTTTCCTTTTACTTTTTTACACTATTCAGTGCAACACAATACCAAGAACACAACAAATAGGGCTTATCAAAATTTGCAACCACAGAAGAATGCACCCTAGAATATGAAGATAAGCTCTCATTTTCAAAGTCTCCGGGATACCAATAAAAGTTAAAATGCAAACCAGTGCTAGCCTTAGAAGAAGACAGATTCTAAATTGAAGACGCTGCATCAACATGTATAATCAGTCTAGAGGATCAAAAAAAGGAATTTCCAAAGTCAAAACACATTAAAGCATTAGGTGCATACCCAGCAAGGGAAATGGTATTCTAATTATCAAAAACTGCAGCAGGTTTATATTCGTATGCCCAGTGAGGAAGAAATGATTTGACTGTCGTACACAACTTCCACAAGCCCACAAATATCATATCCCTCTCATACCAAATGATCTGTAACCTCTTAAACTCGTAAAATTTAGTAATCACAAAAAAAATCTGCTTGTTGCTTGCTTGAAACAGATGAAGTTGTTTTAAAGGTAAGAACAAAGAGAACATAACAGAAATAAATACTGCATAAAATTCATAAAAACTCACTCAATTCCACAGATTTTTATCTTGAAAACCCTCTGAGGGGAAAATCAGCCTATATGGTGGCAGAGTTTTTCCTTTTACATAGTAATAATATTTATTTTGAACAAATAGTACAACAGAGGGTGCACCATCTATTCTCTGCTTTTCTATATATAAATTCTTTTATTGCTCTTTTACAATATTCTTTTCAATCCTCCCATGATCTCAAACACATGCTTTCACCTCCTTTCAGAGAACTGGTGATGTTGGTAAATTCTCCCAGGCCTATAAAATTCACACCAAAGCTAAAAGTCAAAACAGCATTTGTTCATTCCAAATTCTGAATTGCGTGGTTGGAAATCACTAACACCATTATGGCTCTATCCTGAACACTTCCACACCCACATTGTAGAAAGACATTGCCACAGCCATGGACCAGTATTTCTGCTCTATTATCTGAACAGTCTTATTTCGTTCCTTGTTTAGGTTCTAGGTCCATCTTTTTGTTCGTGTTTGTTCATGACAGCCATATGGAACATTTAGTTTCCTATTTTTCATCATTAAACCACAAGTACTTTTGATTTCCCAAGTCAATCCTAATTCTTAGTAACAACACTCCGATCAAAATAGACTCTATAAGTGTTTTCTAAATTCATTTAAAAAAATTTATGCTTCTGCAATGATTTTTTTTTTGTGTATTTATGTAACTTTTTATTTTATGAATTCATTGTCGAGTCCATGTCAAATTTTAGGCTCTCAAGATTTAGCTGAGTCTGAGCTTTTGAACTGCAATCATAAACATAATATATATATATATATAATACTCATTATGAAAAGACGAAAAAGGTATGGAATCTGAAACTGAAATTGATATAGTATCTAATGTTTATACTGGACCAAATCAAACCAACAAGACCAAAACACATTGATATAAAATGACAACCTGCAAGAGCATCATATACAAGAAACTCATTTAAATTAAATCTGTTCACTGAATACTAAAAAATAGAAATAAAATACAAGATCAAAAATAGAAATGCTGATACCTATTCATCAAAAAGATAAAAGGGGTTAAAATTCAGCTGGCTAGAGTAAGGCAAAAGAAGAAAAGATAGTGTTCCACCTGGATTTGAAAGGCGAGAGACTCTTCTTGTTCATTCAAAGAGAGAAAACTATTACAAGTGCCTGCCAAAGAGTGTCATCATTCCAAGGAATATTATTTTCAACTCATAACTTAATACTGCTTAATCTCATAATTGCCTGGAAGAAAAAAATTACATGTGGTATCCTCATGGGAGATTAAAGCAAATGGAAATGAAAAGTTACCATCCGAGGAACAAAACTAGAAATCTCTAGTAAAGGCATCAGAATAAGGCAAATAAAGATTTTTTATGGGGAAACCATAATACCTATTTATGATCCTAACTAAATCAAGTATCCAAAGGTTGTCCCATCTCATGTAAAAAGAAAAGGCTGTACATATATATACACCCAATCAATGTGGTATTTCAAGTCTACCCCAACTCGAAAGATATTCTATTGAGTTATGGTGCAAAGTAAGGGTAGAAATGATCTCAATGTCTTAAACAACCAATTTGAAGAACCTTAGAAATGATCTCAATGTCTTAAACAACCACTTTGAAGAACGTTAGTGTCATTCTACAAAGGAGTTCCTTCATAGATCACCACTACTCCTTGTAGCCCTACAAATGGACCTATTTCTCCATACTTCTGAAGCAGACCTGATAACCCAAAAAGAGACTTTGAGATACTCCTTTGACCCTTATGACACATACATGAAAATGAGGTAGGATTACTTTGCAATGAATTTGTCAAATTCTGATTGTCCTTGTTTGAATTAGACCTAATATGACATTCAAGCTTATGGCAACTTGGGATTTGATCTCCAAATGATTCCAAAAGGATATTTAAGCAATGCCTTGACTTAGACAAGGTCAATACACTCCCTTCAATACCACACAACAGTCCCAAAGCCCTTTTTTGGTACAATGTAAATGTGGACTTCTTATCAATGGTTCTCAGCCTGATACATGAGGATATCAAACCAGCGTTACAGGACTCTGACTCTGGCAAGGACTCGGCGAGTCCCAAGGCGAGGTGCCAAAAACGAGGCAACATTTTTTTTTAATGTTTCTTTTCTTTTTTTTTGGTTTGTAAAGCATGAGTAAGACCTAAAAAGGTCATTCTGTCACTTGCAAACACAAAGAATAGAGAAAGAAGAGTTGAGGGAAGAGTATTGGGGTTTTGGGAGACAAATTAGCAAATCCGTTGGCTCTCGTCTATCGGTTGTTGATTGTTTGTGCCAATTTTTAGCTTGCATCAAAGCACTGAGAGAAGTTAAAAGAAGCATTTGGAGGAGGCTTCTTGAAACTTGGGTTACATCTCCATTCCTAGAGCAAATTTGAAGAAGTAAGATACATTCTTTTGTGTTATTTTGCAAAAGAAATCCGTTCATGAATCTTTTTTTATTTGCATTTGTTTGGACTCTTTAGATTTGTTCCATTTTATATTGATGAAAAACTTGAAAAGTAGCAGCACTAGTGTTTGTAAATTGGATTTTATATATTCTAGATGCTTATTTTTTTCATTTATGGTATATTGCAGCAGCAACAACATCATGTCTCAACTTGAGGGTAGTGGAACTAAGCCTACAACTAACCCTGATGTTGACTCTAGTGCAATAGCAAGGGATAGGGCTTGGAAACATGGCATTCCTAGCCAATTAAAAGGATTTGAGACATGTTGGCATTGTATGATAACATATAATGGGGGAGGCATTAATAGATTGAAATATCACCTTGGATATATACCAAGGCGTGATATCAAAGCATGCAAGGCAGTCCCCCAAGATGTTATGCAGCAAGCTTTCTTAGGAAGCTCTAGAGAAGAAAGAATTAAGAAAAAGCAACAATAAGAGATGGCACAAGTAGCTAGAACTAGAAGTGTAGAGGGCTCTTCAAGTTATCATGGACATGGTCACCCTCCAATTCCACCTTCTAGTACTATTGCATCTCAAACTGTGAGCATTAAACCTCGGGTGCGTAAGCAAAGACCATCACTTGATTCCATCTTTGTTCCACACACAACTCCGGTGCACAACCATCACTTGAGAGCATGACTTAGAATAAGGAGAAGCATGAGCAAGCAAAGTTAGAGCTTGGAGATCTCTTCTTCTACAACAACCTTCCATTTAATGCAGCAAGGTACTTAAAATTTTAATTTTAAATTTGTATGTCTTCTCTTAATTTCAAGACTCAAGAATTTGTATGTCTTACTTCTCTTACTACTAATTTAGTAAGTATATTTATTAGTTATTTGTATATTTAATTTGTTTTAGGTCTCCTTATTGGCAAATTGTCATAGATGTTATTGTTTGTGGTCCGAGGTTCAAAGCCCCTAATGATGAGGAGCTAAAAGGTCCCATTTTGGCCCATCGAGTTGCTGATGTAAAAGTTGAAATTGAGGAGCAACGTTAAGTATGGAAGGGTTGCACCATCATGACTGATGGTTGGACTGATAGAAAAAATAGAACACTGCTGAATTTTCTTGTCTCCTTATCAAGTAATTCAATATTGTACTTCGAAAGTTAGAATTTAGTAAGTTAGTAGTAAATTGATTGATCATTGTGATTGTAATAAATTTCTTTATTTTTTCTTAGGTTCCACAGTGTTTTTGAAATCAATTGATGCCTCGGGGAAGACCAAAACTGCTAAGCATCTTTGTGAGGTAATGAAGTAAGTGTTGAAGGAGGTGGGCGAGGAAAATGTGGTGCAATTTGTGACAGATAATGCATTTATACTTTAACTAATTTATTTTTAAAATTCGCATTTATACTTTATGTGATCTATGAAAAGTTGTGTATGTGTGCAAAGTAGCTTCTATTTATCTCAATTATTGTGTATTTGATGTTAATTGGCTAAACGATGCATGAAAAAAACTTAAAATCCTTTAAAAGCTTTGAATTTCATGGTTTTTTAATTTGTCAAGTCCGAGCCCAAGCCTGGTACAAGTCTGAGCCAAGTCTAAGGTTGATAACACTGTATCAAACCCGGAGCATCACTTTTACATGTGCAAAACTTCTCCCTTCTTCCTACAAGTTTGGCATATTTAAGAGCACATTAGTATAAACCACTTCACCAATTTTTAGGAGTTTTCATTATTGGAATGGTGTTCAATGCATTTTTCTTACTTCTAGATACCCTAGGTAGGGTTTTGGACCTGCCTAGAAAGAATTGTTTGTACCTCCCTTGAAACTTAATGGATTTCTATGAAAACAAATGCAATGGAAAGCTAACTCAATGGAGATTCATCCTCGATATCTTACATGTTGAAATGTATCCGTACAAGCACGAGAAATTCAAGAAAAAAAGCAGAAAACACATTTAGATTTGCAGGAAATAGTGATTTCATTGATTAGCTCAACCTCCGAAACTTTATCCAACCTATTGGATCAGTGACATAAGGCCTTTTACATATTTACAACCATTCTCCAACCATCCCTAGCCAATTTTCAAATTAGAAACTAACTAAAAACATCATTATGCCCATGTATGACAAACAACACAAAAAAGTTGTTTGACAGCATTGTGCAACTTTGACAACTTGTACATTTTTGCATGTACTATCACCTAAGAACCCAACCTTGACTCTAATCAAGCTAAAATGGTAACAAAAGACCTTATTACAAAAAAGGACATCAAACAAAAACAAAATGCCTAATTTTGGACTCTTGAACCTAGTGGACCTGGGGTGCTCTTACACCATACTCTCAAGGAAGGGAAAAAACTAAAGATTTACTTGAGCTCAGACCATCAACTGTGTATCCATGTTAAATAATATAATTTTCTGAGATCCATGTGGCATCCTACATGGGAAGACCCTTTCGTTTGACCATGCATTGTTTCTTGACCTTGTGAGCTCTTTTGTGTCAATATGGCAGCCAACTCCAAAGGCTTGCTTCGTAGGGCATCTCTAGCCAATTCCTCATCTAAGAACACTATTGAACCTACATTATCACTTGCAGAAAAAACTCATCCATCCTTGTAATGAACTTTCTTCATCTTCAAACCAACTTTATGTTTGGATTTGTCAAAAATGCTTTGTAGGCTATCCTTGACCTTTTTACCTATTCTTATCATCTCATCACTTTTTGTTGCATCTCTTGAGGTGCTGCATGATAAAATATATTAAAATTCAGCACAAAGGTAATTGAATGGCCTATGTCCACTTTAGAAGCCAAAGAGTGGAAACCTTTCCTACCATCCCATTCGCATACTCCTTAAGCAAATCCTAGATCCTCAACATCAAATCGCCCCTCATTTTTGTTGTTAGCATTTCTAGGTTTTGGGATGGCTGCGAGGTTTGTGTTCTCTTCTCGTCATTATGAACTCCTTCCTACCCATCATCATCACATTAGATCCCATAGTTTGTCCTTTGTTTTCCTCCTCCAATGGTTTCAAGGTATAGATGACATCATCCTTCACTATCTCATAAGTAGTCCTCCTTCCACCATACTCGGCATACCTATAAAATTGCCATGGTCTACCAAGGAGTAGATAGCAAACGTCCATAGGGATGATATCACACTGAACTATATCCTTATATGCTTGTATATTGAGATCTACCCAACTTTGCTCATCCACCTACACATGTTGACCCTTATTTAACCAAGAGACTTCGTAAGGAGTAGTACGTGTCTGTGGTATTCTCACCAACTTTAACATCTCTACCATTTCTAGAGAAACCATTGTCAATGCTACCCAAGTAAACCACTTTGTAACATTTAACTTGTGATGTACTCCTAAAGAGTGATTTTCTTTGAGTGGGTTCTCTCTCCATGGGAATTTTGATCAAGATTTTCCTCACCGTGAGAGACTCACTAACTTCTAGATATTTATGCAATGTAGAATTTAAGTTGTCGCCATCCTCTCCTTGTGCAAACTGATTTATTCTTTCTCCAAATGAAGTAGTGGAATGATTCTCATGGCATTTCCATGCTTGATGGCCTACAAACTTATTGCACTAGAGCACTTCCTGATGAATCCATTCAATCCTCTTCCTTTGCCTCCAAATTTGCCTCTATTGTTGGGTCTTCTTCCTCCAAAAGTGCCCCTTGATTCTAAGATTTGTTCTCTCCTTCCAACTTCTAGAATTGGTCTCTACCAACAGAAGTTGTCTTCCCAACTCTGCTTCTCTTGCCTTCTTTTCAATTTATCTTCAGCCCTCATTGCTAATTGGTAGCATTTATCTACCATTCTTGAGTTTGTCAAACTTAACCATTCTTGTGTAGACTTTGACACCTATCTTCTTTTGCTTGAGGTTTTGAGGTTCTCTATATACTTGGATAGCATAGTCACTAGGTAGAAACTTGTCTTTCATCTTAGCAACCATCCTATCCCAAGAAGTAATTTTTGACTTGCCTTTTGTTCTCCTTTCAACTTGGACATAGTCCCACCATAGCAATGCATGGCCTTCAATTTTGTCATGGCTAATTTCACCCTTTGTTCCCTCGGCACATTCTCATACTCAAAGTAGTTGTCTAACGCCCCTGTCCGATCCAAAACTTCTTCACTCTCTAGATTCCCTCCATATATTGGCAAATCCATCTTCACCTTGTGAATGTCTCCCTACACTGCTTTCAATAGCTTTGTCATTCTCAAGTCATCAAGATCCACCTCCTCTTGGGATTCTTCTTGTGGATTTTCCTCCTTCCCTTCTTCTCAAACACTCATATCCCCTTTGACCAAACCTCTTATTTCACTTGTCTCTACAGCAGCAAGTCTGACTAGAAGGTCATTTGTCAACTCCCTCATTTCCCTCATCTCTCTTGCATGTCTTTCCTTCATCTCAATCATTTCTCTAACCAATGGGTTTCCTTTTGGAGGCATATTTATTGCTTTCTCCCTTTACTTCTTTTCTTTGTTGATCAACCTTTTCTATAATACCACTTTGATGCAAAGCAAGAGTAGGAATGATCTCAATCTCTTGCTGATGTGGGTTTTGTTCCACTACAACATACATAATTCAATACTTAGTATTCCAGGATGAAACACCATATCTCCAACTCTCTTTTGAATATGGATGCTCATATGCAAAACAATATATATGGATTGTGTGATCAAATGAGACAACCTCAAGGTTCCTTCTTATTATGGACTTTCACTCAGTTAAAATGATGTCACATGTCGGTTATCACAAAGAGCCTTATGTTGTTCATTCAATGGATACAAACTTGACTTTAACTTCTTCAAATCAAACAACTTGCAAAGGAGAGGGTTTAGAAAGCCACTCTACTCCTAGAATGAAAAAAATTGTGAATGTCTTTGGGACTCTAAGTTGTCATCAACCAAGCTAGTGTAATCTCCTAAAATAAATGTAAGATGTTCAAACTACCACCATTCCATTAGCACCATCCATCAAAATGTATATCAATCTGCAAGCAATAATCCAAGTGAAGTTCATATAAATGTCACTCGACCATAGAAGAAAAACTTACAATCAACAAGTAGCTAGTGGTTTAGTTTAAGTGAGTTCACCAAAGACACATCCAAAAACACTTCCATTAAACTAAACAC
Source organism: Cupressus sempervirens (assembly GCA_028749045.1). Classification (NCBI taxonomy): domain Eukaryota; kingdom Viridiplantae; phylum Streptophyta; class Pinopsida; order Cupressales; family Cupressaceae; genus Cupressus; species Cupressus sempervirens. The sequence continues at coordinate 584,851,902 of CM053793.1, read as the reverse complement.
TACTTCTAAACAACATTAAATGAAATCTACTCTAAGAAAGGAATTGGAGAAATTGTGTAATACTCTAAAGAAACACAAGTAATCCACCATGAAGACCAACAATAACTTTGATAGCATTATGGCAAAAATTTCAACAAAGTCTCCTCTCCTACACTACCCTATTACTAATCTCCTCTCTAATGAATCTTATCTCTAACCCCTTACAAATGAAAAGACCCTAACCTTTTATAGTTCCTCAATTATAATGAAGGGCCAAAGATCAAATTGAGATCAAGGACCAAGATTTACCCATTACAAACCCTAATTAGGGTTTCCATACTATCATCCAATTACATGAAGGCACCACCTTGTGGGCCAATGAGAAAAATACAATGCTTTTGAGAGCCAATGAGAAAATTGTACAGTTGGCATAATATTATTATAAGCATCACAGCATTAGCAACTAACTTTGTGCTTTAGATTGCATTATTTTATCCTAAATAACAAACTATAAAATTATTGGGCGGTGCACAAGATGTTGTATTACATATTTGAATGATACTCTAACCCATTAAACCCATATTATAATCAAGCTCAAAAAGGTAAAATAAGTTGGAAAGCATTTCTTCTAACATGTGATTATGTTTTGCACAACCACAATAAATTGCTAATCTAGGATTTATAATGACCACAAACAACTCAGATCAACAATACATAGCTAGTCCTTTAGTCACAATGAAAGCTCCAAAATAATCTCTAGGTGAAATTGTTCCTTTAACCAAATGGGGTTTTGTCCTTTCGCAAATGAGCTCTATGGGCTTTCAATGTTCATCCTTCACCGAATGCAAATGCATGGGTTTCTATCACTAAACCTAAACAGTTGAACACAAGGGATCAATAGTTTAGGTTCGAGTTTGGCATATTTTTCATCATAATTTCTTGATCCGGCACTAAATCCTTAATATCACCTGAAGCAAGGATGAAACCTACAATGAAAGCCAATAGCTTGTGATAGGTAATAGTAGAGGGTAGCTATACCAAATTGTTGTCATTTTCCCTTAAGCCCTCTTGAAACCATACCACATGTGGTTGGATTTACTCAAGATGTGTGGGTGGACATGCAATGATGTGAGTGGTCCCACAAGGGTTAAAATCCTAATGACAACATTAATGGCAACCTTGGTCAATTCTGGTGTTCACACCACTAGAGATCCACGTGGATCCATGTCCACATTATTAGATGATCTTTAAAGGCTCACAAAATCTTCTAGAAGGTGTGTCACCAACTGAGCATCAATGGCAATTCAATCATACAAGGAGGTAGCGAAACGAGGTGAGAATGTGTTAATTTTTGAACCAGAATACATAAAATGAAATATACTAAAATTCAAAACACAAAGGCTTATCCTAGGAAAGCCCTCCACTTGAGGGTGAAAAACCCAGCCCACAAAATTATTTATCCTTTACAGTTCACAGAATGAATACAAAGATTCTTGCTTATGATTAAAAACTCTAAACATTCAATCAATAAGTCTTATCCAACTTATTCACAAATTGTTCACTTTGGCTATACAACACAAAATAACCCAAAATCACAAGTATCATACTGATACTTCTAAGTCTAAAAATGTCTTAGAAAAAATATGTTGATCATGCACAGATTGAATACACAATACTAATATAACTATACTAATATAACTATCTCCTGTGGAACATATAAATCATACATATATAAATCGGAGAGCAATAGACAAAGATGAGTTTTTCAATTCTAATGCAACTATGCCAATATATTGTTGAGTGTCTCTTTTCTTTTTCTTCCACGGGCTCGTATGATTAGACTTCCCATGAACGTAAAGGTCTCCACCATGGAACACAAGAAGACTATTGTAAAAATTACAACACCAATCAATGCATTTACAGTGATCAAAATCATGAACCATTAACAGCTAAAACCACGATGCCAAGATAATACACACATGGTGACATGTCTTGATGCCAAGATATTACACAGAAAGTGTCATGTCATGATGGAGCAACTCAACCATATGACAAGTTGTATTACGCCTCAGGAGGGCAATGAAGAAAGGCCAACTAGAACATCTTCGCTAGAAAATATAAACAATCATAATGTGAAGTAATGAATAGAAACACATACAATAGCATATTCAATCAGAGAGAACATAGACCAGAACTCAAAGTACATTTTGATATAGATGAAGAACATTGAAGGATCAAACACAAGTATGAAGAATTTCTCTTGCTGCTACCAAAACTTTAACAAAGGGTACTTCATGACTTGTACAATAAATCAAGGAATGGGTTTTGAAAGGAAGTCACACTAGTGAGATTAAGCCCTACTTTCCAATAAAGGCCTCTAAGGGAGCAAGATTTCACAACGAGGTATGAAACTCTAGAAAACTCTCAAGTCCCAATAGATAAGGAATAAATGCAAAGAATGACCCAAAGGCATGACAATATGGGGAAATCTATACCCTCGTGGAAATAGAGGAATGGGGATACCAAGAAGGAGAAAGTAGGATGATTTACACAAACTTAGAAAATTGGAAATGCTCCCATACTATAAAACTCCAAGGGTTCTAGGCTAATGCACGGGTCAGAGAGATGGGGAACACCTACAAAAGATTGGGCCTAGAGAGATGCAAGAAATAAGTGTTAATGTTTTGCCCATAAATTTAGATAAACAATTAGAAAAGTAGAGAAAGATAGCACAAAAAACATAAGAAATTATCCTGGGAAAACCCTTCCACTTGAAGGAAAAACACAGCCACACCAAGAAAATATCTCTTTTATTGATAATGAAATGTTCAAGTACAAAGCTTTCACTTCATTGCTTACAATGTAGTCCATAGTAACGAGACTCACCGGGAGTCACGCAAGTCATCCGGGTCGACAAGTCAAGTTGCCCCTACCACGTCAAAATGACCCTTGACCCTGACCCACCAAGTCATCAAATATTTAATATTTCTCTAAGGTTTTTCTATTAATATACCCTGACTCGCCAAGTCATTGCCGAGTCATGACCGAGTCCGAGCCGGGTTACGAGCCGAATTGCCCTTGCCAAGTCAGAGCCAAGTCTGAGTCTCGTTACTTTGCAATGCATTGAGCAATCAGATAAATATATTTGAAAATGAGACCCTTCATGTTACACACGAGGTCTCTTCAAATTTTGAATACAAGACTCTTCATATTTCCATATGGATGCCTCATCACATGGCGTATGACACATGTCTCTTTATATAATATAATTTCAAATATTATTACAAAATGTCTTCTTCAGCTGAAGATGACCATAACAGTCATAACACTTTTTCATAAAATCAGAGATAAAGATCTGTATTGCAGCTACAATCTTCAAGAATAAGAAATAGGCAATTTGGTCGATAACACAAATTATTGCAAAAACGGAACACAAAAACACACAACTCAACAATGGCTCCATTTGTTAGTAAGCATATACAGAGAAGCATTGGTAAATAAAGCATGAGCACAAGCACAGAGGAATATGTGCATCAACACTAATGCACTTCAATTATTCAAAACCCAAATGTATAAGATACAAATGTTTGTTGAAATTTCCAAATTCCCTAGAGTTTTTTGTATATTAAATTCACTTTGACATCACTTACTAGCTATTCATTTTTAATATCCTTAATTCAAAATTTCTAATTTACAAATCAATCATCTGAATAAAGTTCCAATTTCTTCCTTATGCGGCATTTTTTCACTGATGAATATAGAACCGTACATGAAAAAATTTGAATTATGGTTGAAATTTTGCTGATATCAAGTATCCCATTCAAGAGGCAAACAGTATAATAAAAATAGCTCTGATGCAGAGTTTTTCTTAGCTGCGTTAGTTATGCTTTGTTCTTTTATTGCATTCTCAGAATCTGAGAAGTGGAGGCAAGGTAATTGAACGCAGTATTGTAGAGGATGAAATGCATATAATTAATTAAAGAGAAGTACATGGTGAAAAGAAGCAAGAGATTTCAGACATATTAAAACCTTGAAAAATCTAATGCAGGGAAGAAATGATTCTGCTCTTCACCAAGAACTTTTTGAAGCCAAAATACTTGAACATTGACTATTATAAGACAAAGTTTCAAATTTTGGTTTAATTCATGGTTAACAATTTAGCACGGCAAGGTTTGCAGTGCTCAAGGAAGATGTGTATCAGAAACTGACTTTGCCTTAGTGGTTGGATCGCCAGTACTGCTCACCAGCCTTTTTATCAGTATCTGATTTGATAAATTATAGTTTCTTGAAAGCTATTGCAGACTTCAATATTCTTGTAAGATTATTCCAGATCACTCAGGTTGGTTAGCATAGCATGTAAGATTATTCTAGGCAGCATTATCACTGATTTCTTCTAGTATTATTCTGAACTGTTAATGCACTGCATCTTTTAGGATAAAAATGATATTGACATATTTGTATAAAATAATTGTTATAATGTTTTGTTATTTTTGACAAATATATAATTGAGAAATATTTTGTTGTTGATTACATAACATATAATTATAATGATTGACCAAAGTATCATCGGGGCATTTGATATGGTTAAATGTTAAACACTATTTTTATACACTCCATTGGGGAGCCACGTTCACAATGGGACATGACTCCTCCATGGAGTCTTTTCCCATCGGGGACATGACTCCCTTGGTCGTTCTCTGCAATCAACGAACACATTATTTACCAGTCTTCAATAACATTGCAGCATTCAAGAATATTCAGTTTTGGGGGAATACTGCGATTCTCACATCTGAAAAGCATCATTATCTAAATCAGAGTACTGTGAATTGCTGCAATTCGAGCAATTTCATGATTTGACTTAAGGCATGCAATTCATGGTGAGTTGGTGAATCGCCTCACCGATTTTTGTGCTATAAATCACTTGAATTGGCAAAATCGGCAAGTTGGTAAAAAATCACCAATTTTAAAATCTTTGAATTTCAAGGATTTTTTCACCTTGCCAATTCGTAGTCAATTCATAGGCGATTCATAGGCAATTCACGATTCGAGTAGGCCTTGCCGATTCCAATCTGATTCCGATTTTTGGTTCTTTGATCTAAATACATGTACAAGGATATAAGCAGAGTATATTTTTGCTCATTGTCTATATTCTATTCACTAACTTGACTGAGAGTTATTCTCTCACTTTGATCTTAGCGATAGTATCAAATATATCTCTATTAAAAGGAAGAAATATAAATTCATTTTTCATCACAAATAAAACATATTTAACATGGTATCAAAGCAGGTCTAAGAGACGATTCCGATCAGACTTACCCTGAATACACTAAAACATTATGGAAATCTCATATTCTTCAAAATGGTGAATGGCATGAGACTAGAAAACAGGCTTGAGGGCGATTCATATTTTTTGGGATGGAAACTATGGATGAAGTTAATCTTAAGAGAAAATGGTTTCAACAAATTTATTGAAAAGTCTAGACCACCACCAAAGGAAATGATGAATTGGAAAAATGGGAAAGTGAAAACAACAAAGCTATGACACTAATTGTGGATGGTGTTAAAAGTCACTCCTAATCATCTCAGAGCTAGACACTGCACATGAAATGTACAAAGCTCTTGAGAATATGTTTGAGATCAACAATACTATTCAAATTATCACCTTAAGAGACAAACTCTCTAATATCAAGATGAATAAAGGACAGACAATTTACTCTTATTTTATGAGAATAACTAAGTTGAGAAATCAACTATCAACAATAGGTCATATCTGTGATGGAAAAGAGCTAACTATAATGTCCCTAAAAGGACTTCCAACATCATGGGATACCTTTAGACCAGGCGTGTGCTCTTGAACCAGAATTTCTAAATTTGAAAAATTCAAAGCTGATTGTGTACAAGAAGAGTGTATGCTAATATCTCAAGGCTTGAATATCTCTTCCTCAAAAGAAGATATGCAAGTCCTTTCTACACAAGTGAATAAGAAGATGAGGAAACAAAAATTCAAAGGAAAGAGGAAGCAGCCAGACTATTCCAAAATGCAATGTTTTAGATGTGATAAGTTTGGTCATCCAACATCTAAACGTCCTAACAAACTTAAGAAACAAGCCTCATTTGCAACTGTAAACAATTCTAATGGAAACTTTGAAAATTATGCTTCCTATTCAGCCCTTTCTAGCGAAGCATCAAATAGATCAAATACTTGGTAATTGATAGTGGAGCTTCTCGACATATTCTTCAAAGAACAACTAGACTCAATCAAAAAAGATTATGTCGATGAAGTAACTATTTGAGATGACACCAGTTATCCAGTAAAAGGAATAGGGTCATGTACTATAAATCTGAAATTAGGAATCTCAATTGAACTCACTAAAGTACTATACGTACCAGGCATAAAGAGAAACTTGGTCTCTATATTTGTACTTCTAAGTACTACAAGGGGATTTGTTGATTATGGTTTTATATGTTGATGACCTTTTGATTACAGGAGATCACCTGATTGACAAATGTAAACAAGATCTTGCATCTGAATTTGATATGACGGATTTGGGAAACTACACTACTTCTTGGGACTAGAAGTATGGCAACATGACAATGAGATCTTCTTAAATCAAGGGAAGAACACACTAGACATACTCAAAAGATTTGGCATAGTGGACAGCAAACCAATAAAGACCCCTATGGAAACAAATCTACTGAAACTAAAAGAGGCAACCGAAGATTCTCAGAATGTTGATCCTACACTCTATTGACAAATTATTGGATCTCTAATGTATTTGGTAAATACAAGACCTGACATTTGTTATGCAATAAATGTTCTTAGTCATTTCATGTGTGAACCCAAACAAGTTCATTTAGTAGCAGCAAAACACATTCTCAGATATCTTCATGGTACAGTTGAATATGGTCTAAGATACACTACTACTGAATTAAATCTGAGTGGATTCACAGACTCTGATTGGGCAGGAAATTCTATCGATTGAAAGAGTCATCAAGATGTTGTTTTACCTTGGGATCAGCAATGATATCATGATTCAGTAGAAAACAGTCTTCAATAGCTCAAAGTTCCACAAAAGCCAAATACATAGCTGCATTTATGGGAGCACGAGAAGCCATATGGTTAAGGAAGCTCCTAATTGGATTATATGGGAAGCCTTTACCACCTACTATTAGCTTTTGTGAAAACTAGAGCTGCATCAAACTCTCCTTGAATCCAGTGTTTCATAACAGATCAAAACACATTGAGATACCATATCACTATATTCGAGACACGATTGAGAAGAATGCGATTGAGTTGAGATATATCAGTACAAAGAATCAAATTGTAGACACTCTTACCAGACCACTTGCTAAGACAAAGGTGGAACATTTTCGTAAGGAACTTGGTATGATTGTAAATTCTGAGAAAATATCTTAGTATAATTGATTATTGTACTTTACATATTATAAATGTTATGAATTTATGAAACATGTGTCTATCATTAGGAAGTGACGACTTTCAAATGGTTTTGTACTTGTACTTGGAGAAGTTATTGAAAGGTGACAACCTTACAACTTGTATCATGATATACATTTTGTGTAAATGTTGAAATAAATTATGAAAAGGCTTTATCTTATAAGTCAACAACTAGGTGTTAGATATCATTAAATTGACTATCTACAAGTTGTTTAAACTTTGTATAGATATATGGTTTCGGTACTTGGCGAATATCCTACCTTGATATTCTGATAGGCCATTAACACATTGAGTACTTGGTGAACATCATTCAATTGATGTTCTGATGGGCCATTACTCAAAGTACTTGGCGAATATCATTAAATTGATATTCTGATAGGCCAATGCTCTATTTGATCCATATAATATCAAAGTGTATTTGATGAGTATTATATGCTAATATTCTGATAGGTCAAATGCCCTCATGTTATTATATATGTAGAAAATCCTCTGATCAAAGATTTTCTTGTTGAGTGAATTTTAATGTCTCATGTTATATATTTATCCTTCTGAACTAAGAGGGAGTATTAATGCACTAGTTCTTTTAGGATAACAATGAAATTGACATATTTGTATGAAATAATTGTTATAATCATATAATGTTCTGTTATTTTTGACAAATATATAATTGAGATATATATATATATATATATATATATATATATATATATATATATATTCCGGTGTTGATTACATAACATATAAGTATAATGATTAAGTATCATCGGGGCATTTGATATGGTTAAATGTTAAACACTGTTTTTATACACTCCATCGGGGAGCCACGTACCCAATGGGTTGTGACTCCTCCGTGGAGTCATTTCCCATCAGGAACATGTCTCCCCTGTGAAGTATATGTACTCAGTGACTTGGTCATTCTCTGCAATCAATGAACACATTATTTATCACAGTCTTCAATAACATTGCAGCATTCAAGCATATTCAGTTTTTGGGGAAGATTCTCACATCTGAGAAAGCATCATTATCTAAATACATATACAAGGATATAAGCAGAGTAAATTTATGCTCATTATCTATATTCTATTCACTTGTAACACCCCGCCAAGGGATCCAAAAGAATTAACCTAAAATTTTACTAAGTTTGCCAAACAATTTTTTTTTCTTTAATCATGATAGATAAACCATTGACATCAACACATAGTAGCAGAAGCAATAACATACAATCAACTATAAGCATACATAACAGGTTACATTCCTTAAGGATCCCAAAACATTGAGTCACATTTGATCTAATTAATACTAAGTCTAACCACTACCACATCCACATGAAAGAATAAATAGAAAGTCCAATGTCCATATTACACATTTGTTTTGAATGTCTCTTGGCAATTAAATTCGAAATGCTCAATCATCCACTATACATGACACAGGGTACGAAAGGCTTAAAAGAATATACATATGTGAAAATAAAGGTACATCATCCTCATCAAATCCATGATACAAGTGCAATATAGTAAATGAAACCAATGACATACATGATACATCCATCCAGCAATAAAACAAATCTAACTAAGTGCACGGTTCCTCCCAACCGTAAATAGCATCATTAGACCATCATGGGCCCTAGCCATCCCTCCGTGCGTAACATCCCAAGTCACCGAAGAGATCATCGGTATTATCATAGTAGGGATATCACTCCTAAAACATACTACATCATATGCAGAAAGCAATCTAACATGCTACAACATATGCATCAGAAATCTAATCATGCAAAATAAGGCATAAGATAAGTAAACAACATCATCTATCATATGCTAATCATCAATATAAGGATACATGTCCATCATCATAATCCAAGAATAGAATGAAGATAGATGCCAACAAAGAATGCATCAGCCACGGTGTCTCAGATGGATCTCAAATGGTAAGAGTGAAAAAGCACTACCACCCGACCGTGTGGGACCTAAATGGCCCACTCCCACCACGCTGGAGAGATAGTCTCAAGTCCCAAACAAGATATCAAATCACATAACACAAGTACCCTCTAAGTTCAGGAAATCCTAAAAGTATGCTAACTCAAAGGTTCCATTATAAAAGGGTCGACACCTATACCCAAAGGCACACAAGACACGTAAGAAACCTACTATGTAAGTGGGAAAGTGTCATCGCACGAATCACGCTAGAGTTACCCTGGTAGTCTCTCAATAGACCCCGGCCCCTTAGTGATCCCTATGCGGCCACTAGTATCCTCTCATACTGACGAGGCATACTACGGAATGCAAGGTCGCAACCAAGCGTTCTCTCTACTCCCATCCTAGTCTGTACTAGCACTCGAGGCATGGGCGAGAACATACAATTATCTTATTAGGTTTATTTTAATCCCCATTTAGTGTAATGTTTTCACTTATTAATACAACTTACAATGAGTTACCCTGACAGACACTTAGGGCCCCGGCCTCCATTGCAAGCCACTTCTCGACACTACAAGTAGATAACCTACCCTAGGCTCAATAAAAGTACAAATCCATAATCACATAAAATCACCCCAGTCCTAAACAAGCGACTGGAAAAATACCAAAAAATAATCCACAATAAGAACATCAAATCTCCATGAGCAACTGAAAAGCATCCATTGATAATCATGACCAAACCAGTTCTCTATTAGCAACTGAAGGTATCAATGATAATCACAATATCCATCGGTCCTCATCGAGCAACCGTATAGTATCTCAAAATAAATCTCAATATCCATATCAATGATAAATCACCATATCCATTGGTTCTCAACGAGCAACCAAAAAGGCATCTCAAAGCAAATAATACTGATCGAAGACTCCAAAATGGTCGAGTCAAAACATGTCACAACATGACAACATCAAGAAAGAAATCAACACTTTAGTCCCATCATGGCGACTGGAATGTAGTCCAAAGATAATTGATCGATGACTCAAAAATGGTTAAGTCAAGTGTCTCAAATACATACACCTCAGCTTCACACAAGAAGACTGGAAAGCAATAACAATCAGTAAATACAAGCATCTCATAGAGCATGCCATCACATTACCATAGTTGGGTTTTAGAAAGATCGAGATCAAATAACATCAATATGCCATCACATTCACATAACTCCCAAGCCTCTGGTAGACGTCCTAATTGGTCAACACTCTAGGACCATCCAAACCCCAAACTTGGATAGCATAAAGAAAACAAGATACAAACACGTGTTTTGATTTGCCTTGGAAATCACATGGTTAAACCAAATATTAGGTTTCAGTTTTCGTTTTCAAGTACATTTCAAATGTATAAGATTCTTCATTTAATCTACAACTCGACCCTTTTTTTTTTGAATTAAACATAGAATTATCCCTCCATTATTTTAAAACAATTCTCTAAAATAATCATAAGATAATTATTTAGTTATTTAAATCATTGAACTAGTTCCCATTGACTTTTAGATAAAATCATTCACATTATTCAAAACATTAGAATAATACTTATCAACTTTCAAATAATTAGTTTACAATTTCCTTTAAACACTTCAAGGACAATCATTTATTTAAAATAATCCTCATTGATTTTAAGTAAAATCAATCTCATTAATAATTCAATTATTTAATTCCACTTATTAATATCTCTTTTCTTTTAATTTGCCCTCATTTAAAAAATCCATTTACTTAAATTGACTAATAATTAATTACACTTCTTCTACTATTAACTAGTGCAGAACCACCAGGGCCAAGGACAAAAAGCCTAGAGGAACTAGGGTCACTAAATAGATCCTAGGGGGATCAAAGGATGAACATGACCTTGAAGGGTCATTTGATTGTAATAAGTCCACAATGGTCACTTAAAAATGTTTTGTTTATGTTTTAAATGTTTTGATTGATCACTTTGTAAAATGATCAAAGATGTAGCCTTAATGGCATTTTGGGAGTTAGTGTACCTAGGGTTCACTTCGGGATTCTAAGGTAGATGAGTTATTTAAAGACCTTCAAAGGTCCAATTTATTTTAATATGGAAAGTAGAGCCATTATATGGTGTCAAATGCACTTGAAGTGCCTAAAAATGTAAATTGCCAAAAATTGGCAAAATGAAGCCTAGAAGGCTCGTAGAGGGTTTATGGGATTTAAGAGTGGTTTGAGGATTTAAAGTTGGGATAAAACTCTTGAAAATACTTTGGAATATTAATAAAATGCATAATGATGTAAGGCTATCAAAGTTGACAACCATGTTGTCAACTACACAACAAAACATTCAACTAAATGTAAACAATCATAATTGACTGTAACCGGTTTGAGGGAGTTGCAACTGGTTTGAAATGTATTATTAGCATTGATGAGCATGAGTTTTAGGAGGGGAGGAATGGTAGGGAGTTTTTAGGGTGTCTGTGGTCGAAATGATGCAATGTAACAAAGTTTCATACAATACCAAATTAAATTCTCTGCAAAGTCCTAGCGTGCTTCTATAAGGGCATAGTCTGCTTTTTGTATTGAAAAGACTTCTCATTTGGATAAAATCTTGAGTATATATGTCTTAGATCTATGTTGGTTTAGTTTTTAATTCATTTCATGCTTTGATAGATTATTTTTGTGAAGTTTAAGCACAAAAAACTCCTGGTTATGGAAAAATGGAGGAATGACTATCATTGAATAAAACAGTCCCAGTACGGCGGCCATATCTCCGTAATGAACCATTGGATCGGGCCAAATTTGAAATGTGTTGGAGAGGGCCAAGTTGCGCTAAATCTGACTAGAGCGATCAAATAAATTTGGTCAAGGTAAAAAGTTATGAATGTCTGAGTTCGGGTTTATGTAAGGGACAGCGACAAGGCAGTTTGTGATGAATTTCCTTCATAAATAAAACTAGGGTTTCCTAATGTTTTCTTCGCAACCAAATAAAAATTAACATACATATCTAGATTCCAATTTGAAGATTGAAGATTCGTTCATGGAGTATATTCAGACACATATAACAGACACGATGAAGACAGGAAGAGAAAGAGTGCAAATGGAATATGCGAAAATCACGAGTGCACCTGGATACTGATGCTAATTTACTATGCCTCAGAAGTCCATAGAAAAAATCCCTTCCTTCTCCAACATTCGCCATTCCTCCAAGAATCAAACCAACCGAAACCCCCAAGTGACTAGAAGTGCTTGTAGAAGCATATGAGCATGTAGAAGCATATGAGCTTCTCGAATGCATGTCAACTTGTCCAAGCATACTAGGAGAGCCTCTATATAAAGGCCTCTAAGATGCATCTAGAATGTGTCTAGAAAGAACTAGGAGATAAGCATGACAACTAAGCACGTAACTTCTACGACAAGAAAATAAACATGATGAGGTCTCTAGAATGTTGTAGACAACATGTGCTCAAATAATCTGCTAACTCCTACATGTAGACAACACGTGCACAATTAGAGTGCAAACTCTTGTGTTGTCAACATGACAACTTACAAGAGTTCGCATACTCCTATGTAAATAAATATTAAAATAATACACCTTAATTTATTAAATTTCTTTATTTAATATTCATTTGACTCCTTTTAAAATTAATTTATTAATTTTAAATCTCATGCACTCACTTTATTAAATCCACTTGTTTTATCTTAATATATTTTAATCACATGCACGCATCATGCGATCTAAAATCTGTTAATAATTTTAATATCTTTTCCACTTTTAAATTTATTTTTGAAACTTAATTGATAAAATAAAAATGAGCTCTAAATATAGTATTATTAAATTAATAAATATTATCACGTTCTAAATTTAAACTTATAACTTTTATCTTCAAATTTAATTATTTTATTTAATTAATTTTTCAATTAATTAAATAAAATAAATATCATATTAATTTTTCATTAAATTAAACCATTAATTAAATCTTTTAATTAAGCTTAATTAATAGAAAATACACTAAAGACTCATAAAGTAAAATACAAAAACCCATCATAGCAAAACACATACAAAATCAAACCAAAAGGGTTAATATCATGAATTACGTCATCCGACATATTCAAAGGGTACCCGACTCAGATACTTGTCATAATTTTGAATTAGGACAAATGGCTTAAAGGGTTGGGATTTGGACTTGAGAATTTTATCTCCCCTCTCTTACCATTGAGATAATGCGATAGGGTACGCTCATCTTGGCAATTCAGGGAAGTCGATACCCGGTACCTACAACCTGCATAAAACCCACGCATGTACAAGCACAATATATATACTAAGCTAAACAGGCAATGGCAAGAAGTGGTGCATCGTGTAGATCCCGACTAGTAGGTGACTACGACTCCTTTCCTTAACCACATCAGAAACGCCATACAGAAAGAAAACAAACACGCACACCATACACATGCAAGTATGGGGTAAGTATCCATAAGAAAACACACACAGAATAAACCATCTATCTAATCATCATCAATAACTGAAATCACTTGAATAATCATCATGCATACATGAACTATAAAGTACCAAGTAATCTCATCATATAATAAACTGAATCTGAAACAATATCTGATAATCTCAAAATAATGTTACTAATAATCATCAACATAAAACTAGCCCTAAAAGAGTTCGACAATGATAACAAAAATGCGACCTAGGGGCAGGCACTACATCACTACCTTGATTGAGAGTTATTCTCTTCCTTTAATCTCAGTGATAGTATCAAATATATCTGTATTAAAAGGAAGAAATATAAATTTATTTTTCATCACAAATAAAGTCTGATATTTAACATTAACTATGTTCAAATGGTCTTATGTCTAATTGAAGATAGATGTTCCAATCAATTTTAGCAAATCATCTGAGTGCACCGTTTCCCCAAATTTTTCATGTTTTTATGTGTTGTACAAATTTTATATATAAGAGAGAAGTGAACTTTTGGATTAATATGTACTCTGTAAATTTTTAGCAAAGGTCCTTTCTTTACAATCATTTTTTCCAAAAAAATTAATAATAAGTAACTTTATTCTGAGCATTAACATTTAGAAGCAAACCAACTTTCAATTCAATACAATAAAAGATAACATGAGCAAGGGAAATCAAATATCAACAATGTTTGGTACAAGTAAAATGCTGCTGATCACCTTGCCCAACACACCAGCTCGTTGATAATACCTTTTAGCCATTGCAAGACAACTAGCATCTCTTTCACAAGCTACCAAGCGACCTGTCTCAGGTAGCACCAAGGCAACAGCTAAAGATGAATATCCCTGCAACAGTATAACGAGCAAGGTCAATCCTCATAATAAAAAAGCACAACAATATATGTAGGTCCCTTTTGTCAAAACTTACTTTGTTCATAATTGTTTCTTCATTTCTGATGAAGTTGATTATAGTTAATTCTCAGTACTATTTCACTACAAGATTAGTTTCCAAAATTCTATTCTAGCTAATAGGAAAATTTCACTTCAACTTCATTATATAGAGCAAAGAAAAGTATCCAAATGCCAGGCAAGGAAATAATAAGCACCTAAAAAAGGAATTAAACAAAAGAAAAATTGTAATAAACAAAGGACATAAAGGGATAAAAATCTACTTCATGAATTCATAAGATGGGATGCATTTAAAATTTACACTATCATAAAGTAAAAGAACCAAACGATAGAAATAAGCAAACAGTTCACAACGTAGAATCAAATAAAGAACCAAAAGTTAGAAATAAGCAAACAGTTCACTCAGAAGAATCATGTGGCAAGAATTGGAAAGATCATAGGGTCATAAAGATCTGCTCTAAACTATAATGAAGAGTAGATGGAAGGTATTAGATGTATGGACCAATCTCAAGAAGATTAATGCAGATCACAAAAGCTAAAAAGTTAAAAACAAGTAACTTTTATATACCAACTAAAAAGTACAATTCTAGATCATTTAGAATCTTCGAAATATGAGAATACATACAGTGTAAACTCCAACCTCAATGCACCACTGTGCCCCGAGCACTTGAACAAGCATTGCTAGCAATTGTGCTTGATCAGGCGATACCTACTTTCAAAATCAAAGACTGGCAGTTAACAAACTTTAAACAGCAAGTAGCAACAGTACAAATCCATCAGAGATAGAAAAAATTAAATATATCATCTTCCAACCATGTAGCAAATGAATTACCGTAAAAAATAACAAAAAATCCCAAACAAATGTATCCAAAAAGCAGCCAATGGATAAATAAATTTAAAAAACCTTAAAATGACATTTTGCTTGCACATCCGTCCTAATAGAAAGTCATCTATTTACCGGATCAAACAAAGAATTGTTGCTTTTATTCTACTTCTCAATTAGTGGGAACAGGAAGTTATTAAAATTTTGGAGGAGAGAATTAAATAGCTAAAAGCAGATTATGAGTGGAGGGAATCACGTAGCACATCTTTTTGTGAAAGAAAAAGTTAACAACAAACGTGAAAGACACTTTCCTCCATTTTATATTGCCAACAGTCAGAATACAATTAAGGCTACTTTATTGCATATGATTCTGAAAGCGTTTGCAATCTAGCTGAATTGCTGAATTTGGGAGTTGGTGCTTTCAGTAAGTTGGTGCCTACGAAGTGTGGGAGTTGGTGCTTCCAGCAGGTTGGTGCTCATAAAATATAGAGGTTGCAGTCCCTAGTAGATTGGTGCCTACAAATCATTGTAAGGAATTAGTTTATACAAAAAACAATTATTTATCGTGGTATTCTCCCTCATTGTGTTTCCATGTAAACATTGTGTTATTGTGTTCATGTGCATAATTGTTTATATCAGTATTTGAAATTATTGTGTGGGTAAAAGTTTTAAATTACAAAAGGTGTTAATATACTGATTTTACAATTCGTCAATCCAATGCCTTAGCAAAATCTGCTGAAAGCTACTTGTTGCTTGCAGCATTAATGCTGTTAGGACCTTGCTGCTGTAATATCTTTGTTGTTTCTTAGGCTTTATTGGTGCATCTATTCCAGTCTTTGTAAAAGGGATCAAACCCTTTAAAAACTCCACCTTCACTATTCCTTAAGAAAATTATACTATTTCTTCCTTTCTAATATTCTCCTGTGGTGTCAATTTCATGCACCCTAAAGCCACCTACTACTGTCCTGCTTTTCCTTTCCCAAACATATATGCTAATCAATTACTAAGATTATGTATCAAGATTGAACAGTACGCAATTGATGATCCATAAGACTCCTAAGTCATATCTTTTATAATTAACTGGCATTGTCTAATAAAGGAAGTATTACATATCAACGACAACTAAGGTGCCAGAAAAGGAAATGAAAACGGAGCACCTTACATAGATCCCAGACTCTTCTAACAACAGAAGACATTAAGACCGTAAAGAAAGTCTGTCACCAAGAAGTAAGTGTGAACAATGGAACCCGCACTAGTTCACAAAAACATCCACAACCTTTTAGTACAAAGGTCCTATTTGAAGAACTTACCTGAAAAGACTTCCTTCGTCAACTTCTCCTGCTTATTGAAATACATGTTGCAAAGTTAGTTCAGATGTCACATCACTACACTACTCTTGCGATAATGGCAAACATACCTCTGAAGCCTGTTTGCAGATTCCATGGTAAATAGTAAGAATAGTCTCACGGAAAGTTATACCACTCCTTTAGTTCACGAGTGAATGATCTGAAAACATATCTTAAAAAGGGAAACAGTAAGCGATCAAATCTTTGCCTTGAAATTCGGCATATCACTTTTTTGCTGGCCAGAGACTTGAGTGACCATAGGAAAGTGCTTCAAGTTTGCAGTACCTACTCAAGGAAGTTTTTAAGCCGAATGGAAGCCTAAGTATGTTGCATTTATAGTTATACATAAAAAGAAATTCTTCCAATTTGAAACAACTATCATTATAGAACGCTGCAAAAAGATGGAAATTTCATCAAAGGTGTGAATATGTAAATTGCTCCCAGATTTCCTCTGCAACCAAACACCCTCTGTTGGACCATTGTTTAGATCATCTTTTACTGACAGAACCAACTATGTCTGCCTTGTATTAATAGGCAATATCAACACAAACAACATTGTCACAACAGATATGAACCAAAATGTCACCTTTACAAACTTGCCCAATTACATAAGAATGCAACCCTTCAAAGTTCACAAATGTTATTGATGAAGGTGTTTTTTTAGTTTAACTTCCATTGATCTGTTTACTATCGTACCATATCTAAGGTCTCATAGGCTAGATTAGGACTCTAAACTTCTACAGTTGATTTACTTCTCCTGTTTTTTTTCTTTCAATAAAGAGTTTTGTTACCTTCTCAGCCAAATATTGATATCATCATAGTTCCTTGAAATGATAAACACCAAACTTGGAACGAAAACTAACTCTAGACTGCCTTAGCATAGCTAACCCAGAAGGCTCACGAAGCATTACAATGTGAACCAGACAGTCTTTACAAAAAGATCTAGACCCTCATCTGCTTTTTTATTTTTTCAGCACCATGGACACAATCTAAGCAAAGAAGACCATGCAATAAGGACTTGGTGGTTAGATGTGAGGATTATTTTAGTTCAACTTGAGGTGAAAGACATTTTTTAGAGGCATTTAAAAGGTGGATTTTCTTTTAGTTTTGTCATAAAAGAGGAGAAGTTGAGGAAGTGAACATACACATTTGCAATCAATTGAACATTATGTTAGTAGAAGGATCACTTCCATTGAGATAAAGATCGTACAGCACTAGACTATATATGTTGTCACAGACCAAGCTTTCCAACTAATATGAGATGTATTTTTGGTAGTGAACATGAGAACTTTTTTTTTTTGTCTTAGAAAAAATTCTCAGTCATATTCAACTTTTTAAAAGCACTATTTTAAAAATTTGTAAAGAGATCTTTCAATTTTTTTAAAGTTGTAGCAGATAGTACTAGTCACCAATGAGTTCAAGTCACCAAGGAAAATGTTAAAGTGATATTTACTCTAATTGGTTAGATATCCTTTACAGAGAAAAAAATAAAGGGCATTTTTGGTTTTTAATTTCAAAGAAAACGGGTGACCCGGGTCCGGTCTAAAATGTTATCGGCATTTAACCTCTGCAGATATGGGTACGTTGTGTCAAAAGAAAAAGAAAAAATGTAACCCAAGTTCAATTCCTCAGGGAACATGTAAAAAGCGTATAATGTGATTGACGCTTAACCTTGCATGTATGGGTAAAGTGGTTTAAAAAAATAATAATAAGAGGATTATGCGACCCAGGCTCAATTCCTCGGAGAAGGTGTAGAAGGCATATAATGTAATTGGCACTCAATCTCTGGAAAATATAGGTAAACTGTGACAAAAATAATAGGAAAAGATGTAACCCAGGCTCAATGCCTCAGGGACGCGTAATGTGATATTTAATGTAGGGGAAAAACTAAACGGAATTAGTTTATTTAATACGATACGACTAGGAACTTTTACCTGCATCTGACTCCCTCTCATCCTAGACGTCTCTTCCCGAAGCTCCCGGAGAATCTGTAATAAGTGCTTCAATTTTGTTACGAATCTACAGTCAATGAGAAATTTTAAATTTTGTATTAACCAACCTGTGGCTCGCGAACATTGGCTAAGATGTAATCATATAACTGAGGAGTGAGGGCAATGACCTCCTTGTTTATATGTTTGTCGTGAACGGACACTTCTTTAAAATCTTTGTTAAATTTGGCCACGCCAGTCCATTGCAGTGGCTTGGAGTGTAAGGATATAAAACCTGGTTTTCTATGTGAAATGTTAGACCTCGAATAAAAGCTGAGGGATGTGAAAGGAAAGGCCATGGCGTTGCCATTGGCATTTGCAGGGCTTTGAAGAGGTGGTTTTAATATCATTCCAGTAGATAAGTTCATCTCTGCTTATTTGGGACCGATTCCAAGCGAATTTCAAACATCAGTGATATGATTTGACTACCGACCAGAATATGGATTGTAATTTTTCAACGTACGATTGATATATTTCTCAAAATTTCCCCTGCCTTTCTGTAATTTTGTTATTAATAGAGATATTGCATGGTGTGATAGCCCGCTAGAAAGATTGAGGCATCGTGATTTTCCTTATCGAGTTTCAAAACTGGCTACCTCCAAATTCTATTAAATATTTTGAAGTATTTATATTTATATTTATAAACGTGAATCTGATGGTTATATTGAAAATAATTATATATACATATGTATGTGTGGGGTGGGGGTAAAGGCTTATGTCTTGTATTTTATTAACTTTTTAAATATTTGTATTTTCACTGTGTTTAAATTGTAGGTATTAGTATTGGAGAAAAAGAATACTGAAGAAAAAAATTAACATAGTGTAGGACATTATGTCCTAAAAAATTAATAATAAATACATATGTCCCATTCTAATTTGAGGTCTTTGAAGAAAACATTCCATTTCATTACAACAAATGAGTACATATTTGAATTCTTCTTCTTTTTTTGAGGTATTACAATATCAAATTACATGTCTTTGAAGAAGACATTCCATTTTATTACAACAAATGAGTACATATTTGAATTATTTCTTCTTTGGGGTATTACAATATCAAATTACAGTTAGGACTAAACCCCTTTCTACATCTATGCTTGTTGATTGATCTACATATTCATACATGATAACTTTTTACATTTCACAGAAACTCCATGCATAAAATTTCATGAGGAGCATGTGACCTTTTCCAAACAAACTTTACATCCCCCTACATCCACAATATAAACAAACAAACAATACTTCTCCAAGCAAATTTTAGTATTTGTTTAATTGATTTAACTTTCCACTTATAATTTAATTCTTCAATCTAAATGAAAAATACTTAACTTCAATCTCTCAACTTATTAAAACTAACATCATGGAGTTATTCATGTATGCAAAATAGATCATCTAAAACATTCTTAATAGATTGAGGATGACCCTTCTTTTAATAGATAAATGCACAAATTTCAAAAGCATTCATACTTTAAGATCCGCTCAAAATTAGGATATTTAGCATTATTTAGGACATCTTAAACCTAATTTACGTATGTACTTCAATCCGTGTGACTCCATTCCTTTTTTAATCATTATAATGTCATTATTTTGATAGTTATAACAAAATGAATAAAACTTGATTCTCTTCACAATCATTCAAATTTCAAAATAGCCAGATAAACATCTATTATCTATATGATTCCTACTCGAAATAGTGAGATGAGGAGAGTAATTTAAAGTTAAACCTGCATTAATATCAAAGACAGGAAAAGGAAGGACTCAAAAAATTAAAGAACAAATGAGTATACATCTCAATCATATAGTTGAACTCAAATAAAGAAAAAATGCCATCGTAGTAGAAATAATACAAAGAAGCAAAATTATGTATAAATACATGTATGACCAGTTTTGTGTGTGTGTGTGTGTGTGTGTATCTGCTACTTTTCTTTACTGAATTATTGATTACACACACACACACACACACACATGCATATATAGAGAGAGAGAGAGGGAGAAATTATAACTAAATTTGTACGTGTTCATGAATATCATCCTCCGCGCAAAGAAGGTCAACATATGAGGTCATATATTTGTGTATATATATACATATATGAATATATATTTGTGTGAATATATATGTATATGTATATGTAAACACATGCATATATGAATATATGTATATATACATCTATATATACATATACATGTGTGTGTGTGTGTGTGTGTATATTCTCCTATTTCCTTTTTCCTATCCGCTACTTTTCTTTACTGAATTATTGATCATATGTGTGTGTGTGTGTGCGCGCGTAAACACACAAAACTGGTCATACATGTATTTTTGCTTCTTTGTATTATTTTAACTGAGATGCCATTTTTTCTTTATCCGAGTTCAACTATATGATTGAGATGTATGCTCATTTGTTCTTTATTTTTTTGAGTCCTTTGTTTTCCTTTCTTTGATATTAATGCAGGGTTAACTTTAAATCACTCTCCTTTTCTCCTCATTTTTTCGAGCAAGAATCATATAGATAATAGATGTTTATCTGGCTATTTTGAAATTTGAATGACTGTGAAGAGAGTCAAGTTTTATTCATTTCGTTATAATTATCACAATAATTATATTATAATGATTAAAAAAGGAATGAAGTCACAAGGATTGAATTACATATGTAAATTAGGTTTAGGATTGAAGTACATGTGTGTGTGTGTGTGTGTGTGTGTGTGTGTGTGTGTGTGTGTGTGTGTGTGTGTGTGTGTGTGTGTGTGTGTGTGTGTGTGTGTGTGTGTGTGTGTGTGTGTGTGTGTGTGTCTATGTAAACATAAACAAAGATAGCAAACAAATAAACTAAAAGTATCTTAATAACCTACATTAACGAAGTCTCCTAAAAGATGTTCATATAATTATCTATATATGATATTAGATAATAAAAAAATGACTCTGGAGAGTTTTAAAGTCTCATCTAAGTTTGCTTGCATATCATAGAATAGTAATCCTACCTTAAAATTGTAAGATTTTACTTAACTATTACATACTTCCTATTTACGTTTAACCAAGACAAGCTCCTTGCCTGAGTTGTCATCACATTCTGTAAAGAGTTTCATAATGTTTTCTTTTTTGTCTTATGCCTTTAATATTATTAAGTTTAAAAATATTTACATTTTGTCCTCATGTAAAGTGCGGGCATCGAAGAAAAAATAATAGGAAAGAAAACCCTCAATATAGCCCAAGACATACAACCTGAAAAGAATTAAAAAATGCAACACCCCACCCTTATTTGAAGTCTTTGAAGAACACATTCCTTCTTATTATAATAAATGAGTACGTGTTTGAATTCTTCCTCTTTCATGGGCTATTACAATATCAAATTATACTTAGGGCTAAACCCCTTTCTATAGCTAGGCTTGTTGATTAATACACATATTCTTTCATTAGAACCTTTTACATTTCACATAAACACAATATGTAACGCCCCACTAGTGAACCCAAAAGAAATTAACCAATAATATCCCTAAGTTTGCTAAACATTTTTTTGAAATATTAAAACAATCAAGAGATAACATAGTGGAACCAATAACTCACATACATACATAAGCAATACAATAACAATTACATCTCTCTAGGGTTCCATAATGTTGAATCACACTCACAGGTTTAGTTAAGATAAAATCTAATAAATAAACAAAGTCCATGTCATAAAATAATCACATGTACAAAATCATGCGAAAGCATATAAAAGTACATAAGATGTCACATGGCCTAACCAAAGTGCATACTCGTCCTATGCACATGTCATAGGGTATGAAATGCTAAAACAATATACACCATGATAAGCTATAACATCACGTGGGATCTAAAATAATCAAAGTATGTAATACCATAATATGAAGATAGAATATAATCATAAGATCAAAATAGTAGAACAACTATACAAGGTACATCCAGCATCAACATCTAGTTGTTGGATATCAATGATATCAAAAATATTGCCACCTGACCTCATGGAACGTAAATGGCCCACTCCCACCATGTTGAGGAGATAATCTTAAGTCCCAAACAGATAACGATCCAAAAATCATAACAAGAATCTAGGTCAAGGAATCTTGATAGAAATATATCTCAAATATACCAAGTACACAAGTAACATCTAATCCCAAAGGCAACAAAGACATGTAGGAAACTTAACATGCATGTGGGTAAGTGTAATCATATGAGTCAACTCTAAGGTTACCCTGGAAGTCTCTCAGGACCCCAACCGCCTAGTGACTCTATGTGGCATTAGTATCATTTCTTATAGACAAGGCATACTAACAAGGCAAGGTCACAACCAAGCATCCTCTCTACTCCCATCTTAGCATGTACTATCAATCGAGGCATGGGTGAGGTAACATACTGACTCTTGCTCATTCATTTTAATCCCATTAATGAGAATGTTATCACTTATTAAAGCAACTTACAATAGGTTACCCAGGCAACCTCTTTAAGGTTTTGGCCTCCATTGCAAGCCACTTCCCAACACACATATAAAGAACCTACCTTAATCTCGTAAAGGTATATCTTATTAAAATTACAATAATCACATCAATCCTATATGAGTGGCTGGAAAGCATCAATAAATAATTGATCAAAACCTCAAAGGTTATACCAAGAAAATCACAACACATGAGCTTATAAAGAAGAACTAGATCTCATCACAAAAAAATGAGGTCATAACATTGGTTGGGAAAGAATAATCGTGACTAAAACCATCACATAAGAGCCACCTTAAAGAAACAACCACTTTCCAAGCCTCTAGTAAACATTCCTATTTGGTTGAACTACTAGGTTTCCCCATAACCCAATCACAAAGTAAAACATAACGTTACCACGGACAATAAAAACAAGTGTGGTTATTCAACCATTTTAGTTTTTGATATAACTTCATAAAGTTTGATTTGGAATAAAGTTCAAGTTTTTGTTTGTAAAAGTTCCCTAGTCATTATAGTTTCAAGTTTAGTTCGATAGTAAATTTCGTAGTTTAAAAGAACCTGTTCATAATGAAACTATGTCTTCATTTCATTCACAATAATAATGATTATTATTTATTCAAATATATAATAATATTTTTAATTAAAATAATTCTTAAAGGGCAAATGGTTGTATAATCCACTATCACATAACCCTAACCCTCCTTAATAAAACTTCAATCTACAAGTAGTAATATTCAATACTAAATTTTTTTATTTTTTTTATTATTAAATTTGATTTAAACTATACTAAATTTAATTATCTTTCAAACTAAAATTAATTTTAAATGCAACTAAATTACTTTTAACTAAAACTAAATTAATATTTAACAAAATTATATATATATATATATATATATATATATATATATATAAACATTTAAAAAGGAATAAAATTTTTTAAAAATATAAAATATCTTTTTTTTTAACTACACATGGGGGAGTTTGTTAGGCGGCCGCATGTGCTGGTAGCAGTTGTACCCACTGCCTAGGTAGTCGTGTGTGATGTTGCAGCAGTAGCATGCATTTCCTGTCTATGAGTCGTTGCAAATAAAAGAAGAAAGAGGGTGGGGGTGGTGACCCCCACCCCTCCAATATATATATATTTTTAAATTCTTTTATATAAAATCGAAATCGTCCCATAGACACAAAAAATCCAAAAAGAATATTACCACAATAATAAATTTATTATTGTGGTAATAAAATTACACACACACACACACACACACACACACACACACACACACACACACATGTTTTTATTTACAGATTTGATAGAGGAATAAAAAGCAACCAATCATGAGGAAATAGGAGAATTTCGACTGATAACCCTATGCAACACAATATACAAAATATTAACAAAAGCTATTGCGAATAGGCTTAAAAAGTCCTCCCAAAATTAATATCAAAAGAACAAACACAATTTATACCAGGTAGATCCATCCTGGATGGGATTATAATTATTCAAGAAACAATTCATTTGGCAAATATCAACAAGAATCCATGTATGCTAATGAAACTAGACTTACAAAAGGCTTATGACAAGGTAGATTAGAGATTTCTATGCCAAGCACTAGAGCCATTTGGTTTGTCATGACAATGGATAAACCTAATCTTCACCTACATTTCCACCCCTAAAATCTCACTACTCATCAATGGAACCCCGAAAGGCTTCTTCAATATATCAAGAAGAATTAGGCAAGGAGACCCAATATCATCCTTCTTATTTATCATCTTGGTAGAAGCCTTTAGAAGATCAATAAAGAAAGCACAAGAAGAAGGGAAAATAAAAGGCATAATAGTAATAGAAGGCATCCAAAACATTACATACCAACAATTTGCAAATGACATAATCCTCCCAAGGGGAAGCTCAGAAGAGGGAGCCCAAAATTTTATATAAATTATTCAAAATTATATGGAAACATCAAGACAAAAGGTAAATGTTGAAAGTTCATAAATCTTCTTCCTAAACACACCCCTAGAATTGGAAAGAAAGATTTGCAACATAATGGGTTATAGAAAAGGTACCTTTCCATGTAAATATCTAGGAGTCTACCTAGAAAAAGGTGCAAAAGAAACAAAAACCTAGAACCCGATCATAGACAGAATAGAGAAATAAATAGAAAATTGGAAAGGAAGACGGTTGATCAAAGCAATTAGAACAACAAAGATCAAGGTAGTACTCTTAGCAACCACTTCTGAAAGGGATGAAGAAGGAATTGGATTGCAAACTCAAAAACTTCTTCTGGAAACGGATAAATGAAAACCAAAAACAAGCCTTAATTAAATGGGAAAACATCTGCAAACCAAAGGAGATGGGTGATCTTGGAATCAAGAATCTTAGCAGGCAAAATGAAGCCTTGGGTGCCAAATTAATTTGGAGGATGTACTAAGGAAAACAAAGAAAGTGGGAAAAGATTCTATACTGGAAATACATGAATAACTCTTATCTATTATCCATTTTCAGAACTAGGAAACCCCAAAGCATCCAAAACATGGAACTTCATGATTCAATGTCGTCAAATCATAAGTGGCAATCTAACATGGGATATTGGGGAGGGAAAGGAAGCCCTCTTTTGGGAAGATTCATGGGATGGTATAGCAACAACCAAAAATTTCAACCTTTCTTCAAACACCAATAACACATAGGTGTCACTATGGGGTGAACATGTCTACAACTATAAATGAATTAAAGTAATAGGGGGAGAGGATATCTAGGAATGGAGATCAGTGGAAGAAACCAACCTTATCAGAATTAGAGAAATAATCCTACAAAAACTTCATTAACCTTAGACAAGTCAATCATAAAAGTGGGGAAGATAAATTGATATGGGAATCATCTAAGAATGGAAAATATAGTGTCTGTCAAGGCTACAACAAGATTATCAGCTCCCAATAGTGAGAAGAGACAAACATCCCCCTCAACATATGGTAGGACCTAGCATGTCTCCCAAAAGCATGTATATTTCTTTGGGTAGCATCTCAATACAAAATATTAATAATAGATAGATTCACTAAAATGGGCTTCAAGACAAGATGTCCACTTTATGAAGATGTACAATAAACTTTGGAATATCTCACCCTCAATTTTGCTATGGGAAATCTAGAAAGAAAGAAATAGGAGACTATTTAATAATGAAAAACTCACAATCTCGTCCCTCTTAAATAAAATAGAAGCTAGTATCACAGAAGTTATGAATAGTAATCTTAGGAACAGAACCAAAGAAGAAGGAACATTCACAGATTGGGATGCAAAATGTAATGCCCTGATAGGGAACCCAAAAGAAATTAACCTAAAGTTTTACCACATTTGTCAAACATATTTTTTTAGGATAAAAATTGAACAACAATAGGTATAATATATCGGAAGCAATAACTAACATATATATAAACAATCCACAAATAGATTGCATCTCTTAAGGGTTCTGTGATGTTGAATCACATTTATATAAGTTTTATTAATACTAAATCTGATGTGTGACAACTCCACATCAGAATAACTACAAGTACGAATCCACTTAAATAATAAATAATTATATAAGATGTCATTTGGCAATAATCAGAATGCATAATCATATGTTGTACAAGTCATGGGTTATGAAAAGCTCAGAGAATATACATCATCAATAAAATACATCATCTCATAGGATCTCTAAAATTAAATACAAAACAACAGAGTATAACCATCCATCAGAAAACACAAGATAAAAAAGAAAGGAACAAATGCATAGGTACATCCAATGGTTGAATCACAATGGTATAAGAAAAATGCACTACCACCTGACCTTGTGGAACCTAAATGGCCCACTCCCACCGTGTTGAGGAGATAGTCTCAAGTCCCAAACAGATAATAGACCACAAGTCATAACCAACATCTAGGTCAAGGAAACACCTGAAAGTAAACTATCTCAAAGGTACCAAGAAACAAGTAACATCTAAACAGAAAGGCAACAAAGACACATAAGAAATATACTATGTAAGTGGCAAGTGTCATCGCATGAGCCAAATCTAAGGTTACCCTAGCAGCCTCGCTGGGCTCCAACCCCCTAATGTCTCTATGTGGCACCGGTATCTGCTTGTACAAATAAGGCATACTAACGAAGCAAGGTAGCAACCAAGAATCCTCTCTACTCCCATCCTAGCTTGTACTAGCACTCGAGGCATGGGCGAGGAAAACAATGACTCTTATTAATTCATTTTACTTTTATTTAATGAAATGTTATCACTTATTAAAGCAACTTACAATGGGTTACCCAGGCAACCCCTTTAGGGCTTCACCCTCCATTGCAATTCACTTCCCAACATACACATAGATTACCTACCCTAGGCTCATTAAAGTACAAATCATAAAATCACAGTTTTCACCTCAGTCCTTTACAAGTGATTGGAAAGCACCTATAGATAAAACACAGTTATCACCTCAATCCATTACAAGCAATTGGAAAGCACCTAAAGACCAATCACAATAATCACCTTAGTCCTATACAAGCAACTAGAAAGCATTAAAAGACAAGTGATCAAAACTCAAAGGTTACACCAAGAAAAAACACAATAATCACCTCAATTCTATACAAGCAACCAGAAAGCACTAACAAGCACTAATCAAAACTCATCATAGAAAACATGTGACATATCACCATGGTCGGGTATAAAAGATCATATACATAACATCATCATAGAACAAAAACCCCTAAGCCTCTGGTAAACATCCTAAACTGGTCAACAATCCACGTCAACCCCAAACCCAACACAAAAGAAAACATACATCATAGTAGTGTAGTTTCATAGATTTTGTTTGGTTTTGAAAACATACAATTTTGATTTAAAACAGGGTTCTAGTTTTCGTTTATCCAAGTTCATGTTTGCTAAGGTTTTTGAGTCCACAATTATTCCACAATTAACATTCTCAAAACTTTTTAAATAAAAAGTTGTTTTAAATAACAATCTAAAAAAAATTTTGTTTAATCAAATTTAAACCGATATTCTATTTAACCAATTCTTGTATTAAATATTATTATTATTAAAACTTAATAATAATTATTAACTTATTAATAGTAAAAATTATTTAATTATTAACAAAATACTATATCTAAACATCAATTTATTAACAATGATAATTATTAAATTAACAACATAATAATTATTATTAATAAATTATTATTATTTTTATTGGTAAACGACCGAGGCCTTTGTATTATATTAGATAAATAAATAATAAGTTATAGATTACTCCGTTCAAACAGGCATTGGCAGTAAAGAACAAAGAAAGAAAACCTCCAATCTTGCCTAGGACTGAAGTCCTAAATTATACAAATGTAAAAGGGGCATACCCCAGTATGATTGTCGCTCTAAAGATCATGCTTATATATGCTTATACAAGATGTTAAATCAAAAAGATACATTGAGAGTACCAAAAGAGGAAAATTGAGATCTAAAAGGGGCTAGGTTCTAGCAAAGAGCTTTGAAAATCCAACAACGGGAAATGTCTTCAACCAAGCATTTGCAAAATATAACAATTATCTTCTAATAAGGGATTAGATACCAAAGACCAAGTGAATAGGAAAGAAGGAAAATTATTAATAATAATTAATAATAATATAATTTAATAAATTACAAATTAAAGAAAATGAAATCGCAAATCATAAAGTGCGATTAATATCTCATAACCCCAAATCTGGGAAAGCCGCTTAGCAGTTTGGCTGCCAAAGGCAGCTATTGCCCTAGCATCTTGGAAGCATCTGCTACTACGAAAACCACTACTTTTGTAATTGTATGCAGGGGGGGAGGTCATTGCCCCTCTCCAAAAATTGATTACTATTATTATAAGATATGAAACCCAAAACAAAAAAATGTCGTAAAAAATTGCAACTTTCTCGATTATCAAAAAAATATTATGTGTGATAAAAATTATCATAATAAAATATTTACTCGAGTAATTTTTATTAACATTTTTTTTGATAAATTTACGAAATAAATCTGATAGGGAAAACACGAACAACCAATCAAATTTTGCATATGAAATTTTGATTTCTTTTCCAAACCCTACCCAAAATCAAAGTACGAATCTCTAAACTTACAAAACAAGGGTTTCCAATCTTTGATTTATTTACAGATGTTTCTGAAAGGAAGAACAATATATTCACAAACAAGAGTTTCAACCCAATTAAATTCTGAAAACAATTTCATTTAGACATGGAGAAGACATATATTTCAAAGAAAGAAACTATTGTGCAAAACCCACAAGATCCTACCTAGATCTGATGCTAAACAAACAGATGCATGAAGCTTGCAAGCAAATTCCCTTTCTTTCAAAAACCCTCTTCTCAGAAATTGACTCCTCCAAATCTGTGTGTGGATAAATGAGCTCTAATTTCTTAATATAGAGCTTTCTCTCTTTAGGGTTTCAGTTTTGCAATCACACGAAACATTTTCTTTATTATTTTAATTTATTTTAATTTCATGTGCAAATTTTTTGCAATTTAATTAAAATAATATTTATTAAAATAATTATTTCTCACTTGTATTAAATCACAAGATGTCATTAATAAAATATTTATTAATTTAAATAATAATAATATTTAGAGTTTCTTATAAAAATGAAGCTCCTAAATAAATTATTATTAAATTACATAAATATAATTACGCTAAAATTAGAACTTTAATTAAATCTTTAAATTTAATTCTTTTATTTAATTAATTTCTTAATTAATTAAATATTGATTTTTCTTTGTAATTTTTTAATTAAATTGTCTTTTATTTTGATTTAATTATAATTGAAAATCACAACATACCCACAAAATTAAATACAAAGATTGAATTGAAAAACAAAGCATAGATTCAAACTCCAAGGTCAAAATCATGAATTTATGTCACTTGACAAATTTGAAAAGGTAAACAACTTAGATAGTTGTCCTACTTTCTAGGACAATTGGCTTAGGGCTAGGATTTGGACTCAAGAATTATCTGTCCTCTTTTACCATTGAGATACTACGATAAGGAACACTCATCTTGGCAATTCAGGAAAGTTGATGCCCGATACTTGCAATCTACAGAAAAGTCTAACATGTACACACAAATATAAATATAAACTAAACATGCAATGGTCAGAAGTGGTGCATCATGTAGATCTTGACTAGCAGGTGACTACGACTCCCTCCCTCAATCACATTAGAAATGTCAAACATAAATTAAAACATACAAGTACACCATACACATGCAAGTATAGGGTAAGTATCCATAGAAATCACATATAAATAATCCATCTATCTATCATCATGAAATAACTGAAATCACTATATGAACATACATGCATCATCATCAAATGAATAACCATAAACACCTTAAATAACCATGTATCAAGTAGCTCATCAAATATATCAACTGAGTTTGAAATAACATCTAATCAAATCATGTAACCAAGTACTACTAATCATAAAACTAGCCTAAAAGAATCTGGCAATCCAACATGAAAAAGTCAACTAAGGGTAGGCACTGCAACAAATATGCACAAAAATTGGAGCAAATTAATTAATCCCCCATTGATATACCCCAAAAAGAACAAACAAGTAAGAGAAGAATGCAAATGGGAACCACGCCCCCCTCCTGGTGGAAGGATGGACCAAATTGAACCTAATGGGGCTTCCTGGGGCAACCTATGGAAAGCAGGATTAGGTTGTATCATATCCTCAGACATAGGGGAATGGATTCTTAAGAGAGCTAAAACACTTAAAGAAGTGACCAACAATATAGTAGAAATTAAAGCTTTGATAGAAGGTTTAAATATGAGCTTACAATTGGGGGTTAAAATTTTGATAATTGAAGGAGACTCCCAACTAATATTAAATATAATCAAGAAATGGAAAACACCTAACTGAAAAATCAATCAATATTAGAATTAACACTCACACTCTTAGATAAATTTGAGGAGACCGGAATACAACATATATATATAGAGAAGGAAATAAACTAGCAGACTCCCTAGCAAATTCGGGAGTAGATGGGGAAGACTGGCTAATTAGGACAAATAATCAAAGGAAAGCTATCCAAGTCAAAACTAAAATGGGCAGTAGACTTAGTCCACCTAGCACTTATTTTCTCTTTACCACCTTTATAACTCAAAATAAAAAAAGTTTCTTAACCAAAGAAGACCAAAAAATCAGTACTCAGGTTATAATCTGCAATATAGATATTTTATAGCTTTACTACCTATTTATGAAATGGACTAACAATTTTCAATGAGTTTGGATATATTGATTATAATAGGGATTAGAGAAAACTAGCAAACTAGATCACAAAAGGAAGAGACAATACAAGAAATGTAAAATGCATCAAAGTTCCAATGAATGACAACAAAACAACTCACAATCAAGAAGGGAATGCCCTTCAATCAAACATGTAAACTAGAGTATAGCCCTTTTATTTTATAATATAGGACATATGTCCCAGGCAAGACTGAAGGTTTTCTTATATGTTCTTTCCTACCAATGCCCGTTTGAATGGAGAAACTAAATTTCAATTTATTTTTAACTTCTATATATAAAAAAGCCTTGGTCATTTACCAATAAATAAATAAAAGCAAACAATCAAATTTATTAAATAATAATCTTTCTCATTCTTAAAACCTATTGTGGTTTCACAACGCATACCCCATTTTGTGACTCAAAATGGGGACCCCCTATTTTCAAATTCCCCTACGAGGCTTCTAGTTTGGAGCCCCAGTCATTTTAGACCTTCGCTGGGTCTAGGTCAAACCCAGGTCTCTGACCAAGAAGGAGTTGGGCAGCTAGAGAAAGAGAAAAAGTCAAGTTTTGGGCTCTATTGTGCTTCAAGTGCGCACATGTGCACTTGCAAACATGTGAATGTATGCACCCTCAGAGGGTGCATAGATGGCACACCATCAAGGTCTATTTATAGACCCCGACCCCTCTCTTCCTTTACTTTGATCCCCACTCTCCCCGACATCGCACCTTCATACCCTCCTAGCTCCTCGCAACTCTACTACTTCAGTCCCCTGCACAAACACACAAGGTACAAACAACTAAGAGGTGCACACATGCGTATCTCTAAAAACCCTTAAAAGCTTTAAAAAACATTATTAAAAAAAAAAAAACCTAACACTAAGTCACCCTAAATAGGTGTGTACATGTGCACCCTTAAGAGGTATGCATGTGCGCACCTTCGGTAAAAACTTAAAAAGAACACTAAGTTACCCCCATGCAAAAGCCATTTTGTACATGTGCCTAGTGCGCACCTATGCACTAAGCCATTTTGAAGGCCAAACGTGGGCACTAGTGCACTTGTAAGGTTGCACTAAAATGCACAATTGGCCATTTTGGGGGAGAAAGTGCATTTTTGTCTATTCTAACCCAATTTGTCATCAATTTGAATCCATTTTTGTGTCTTTCAACATAAGGTAGCTAATTTTTTGCTTCTTTTGTTCAGATTAAATGGTGTCATAATCATCTTTCATGGCTGAGAAAATGGCACTGAAACCTTTTACATTCAAGTACCAAAGAGCACCTAAGAAATCAAGATTCTAGGATGGACATGTAGAGATCTGAGATATTGAGTTAGGCCACATCGACTAGAATTCCTTTATGACCGTTTGCAACAAACCCAAGGAGAGGTCAGCAATGGTATCTGCATTGATTTAGAGTGGGTTAGTTAATGCAATATCACATCATGCATCAGTTTAATCTTATGAACTGTTAATGACATTGGTGAAACATTATGTGACT
Source organism: Cupressus sempervirens (assembly GCA_028749045.1). Lineage (NCBI taxonomy): Eukaryota > Viridiplantae > Streptophyta > Pinopsida > Cupressales > Cupressaceae > Cupressus > Cupressus sempervirens. Next base: position 584,818,811 of record CM053793.1, on the reverse strand, counting down.
AAGGAAAAGATCATGAAGAGCGTCATTGGAGAGATAGTCCTACACCTTTGACCCCACACTAATACATTTGGCATTGATTTGCGATGGCTATGTGTCACAATTATGACGGCAATGTGTCACCACTGCGACAGTAATAGACATCTATGTTTTTTAGTCACAAATTACGACGTATATCCCATGCCGTCGCAATTACGATGCCTATCCATCGCTGTACAACCACTTTATTGTGACATCAACCCCATCACAATGCTTGTGGCCAACGTCGCAATTGCGGCAGACTACTTGGTAATTGCGACGAAAGTTGGCATCGTCGCCACAGCAACCCCGTCGCAATGCTTGTGGAGGATGTCGCAATTGCGACATTTGCCACTAGCATTGTGATGGCAGTTGGCTTCGCCGCCACTGCAATTTCGTCACTAAGCTAGTGGCAGACGTCGCAATTGCAACAGCTATGCCATAAAAATAAAAATAAAAATTGCATACATTTTTGGCATCCATGCTTTCTTAATTCTCTGCAACTATACCTAAGATGTTCTAGCCTCATGGAAATTTTTAGGATGTACCTTACATTTTTTATTTGAGGGATGGCTTGATATCCTTCTATTTATAGGCAACATTTAAAGTATCCAATTGTTTCCAAAGTGACAAAGAAAAATAGTAATTCTCAAGCATAGAAAGACTAGCGAAGGAATTAGTTCGTATTAAAGTCAAATTTGGTGAAGAAATCGAATCATTAATTGAGCTTAATGGCTTCACACATAGGAACTTAGACACAGGTCTATAATGAAGCATTTGCAGGCATCTATAGCCTCGGTTCACAAATAATCTCTCAAAATCGTCACAAAACTTTATAGTTTGAAAAATAATCTACAATCTATTATTCTTTCAAAACATTAGCAAAAGGATTTTATTTAGATTGAGCCCAAATTTTGAGACGATATCAAAGAATTTCAAACTTGCATACCTCTACAGAAAATTTGACAGCCTTGAGCCGAATGGAATCCTTAGCACCGCTAAAAATCACCACAAATCGGCGTTTTGAAATCAGAAAGAAAAAAATGACTTTTTAAACAATTGTTGCGCTGTAAGCTTGAAAAGTTGTTGAGCCAACTAAAAGGGGACTTAAAGCAGCTTCTTTTCAGCTTTCAAAGATCTTAACAACTGCTCACAGAAAATAAGGGAGAAAAATTCAAGCTGCAAGTCGTCAACTCACCAAGTGAAGTTGGAGTGAAATCTTTTTTCATTTATCGATGCCCCCAAACTTGGCATGCCCAGGAAAAAAATTAGCTTAGAATTGCCATTCGCAAGATGACTCTCTCTTATACTCCTAAACGATTCCAACATGTAATAACCTCCAATTACAGCCAGTCGAGTCCAGTATGTCATTCAATGTCGATAGACTTTTTAAACACCGCATTAAAGTTTAACACTTGCCACTGCACAACGTAGCAAAAAATCTCCTATCAAGGCCAATAAACACAAAATAACTTGAATTCTAATAAAACTCTTGCATCTGAACCATTATTCTTCTTTAAAACAGAGGAGGAAAAAGCATTCTATGCTTTTAGAGGATCATGACTTGAATTTCTATAAGTAATGATAGGACTGCAGTTAATACTTATCCCTTGATCGATCATTCAACACTCGAGATGGTTGATGACTCATGCTAGCTTTATTTGTTGAAATGTTACTAATGTCTATAGAATTCACTCCTATAATAATAGATTATTGATAGTCCTTCAAAAATGATATATGTGATATTTAGCTTCAGTCAATTTTTTTATATTAAGTTAGAAATTATAGAGAATCAGACATTAAATTTCTACTATTTATTATAATCATAGTGATTGGTTTCTGGATTCAATTCAGTTAAGATTTTTATCATCACATAAAACTAATCTCCTAAGATTTGAGAGATACAATCGACAATTCTAAAAGATGAGATAGGTAAACATTCTGCCTTATGAATACATTATTTCCAGAGCTATATAATTAGATTGGAAATTTTTTAAAATAGTATACTTTTCTACTTGGATAAGGAAAATTGAGCATGAAGATAATACTTACCTTACCCATAATACTATGTTGTTGGCTTATTCCCACCCATTCATAAGTTTTCCCATCAAAATAGCGCACAATTTTCATACCTGCCCATATACCTTCACAAGAAAAAACAATAATGACATTAGGACTAGATTTGTATACTACTTAAACAATACATGATACAAAAAAGTGGAAATCAAAGTAAGGTTTGTGATTTTTTCTGAAGATTGAACTCTCCAATTTAGGCTTAGTTACAATGAGGTGAGACGCTGAGTATGTATAATTTCTCTGCCAATTTTCTTTAGCACCTTATGATAATTATGATAATCATATCATTGGTGATAACACAATCCCAAGATAGTGCTAAGTTCCAAGGATGCAATAAAATGTATTAGTGAATGGGCAAAGTTGACTAATGAATTCCTCCTCCTAACACACGTGCTCTGTGATTGTATACACCGTCCTCTGACACGAATTGTTGGGAGGGCGATGTTGGGGAATTGTCCACCAGATTCGCTGAGAAATTCTCTAGTCTCGTAATGTTGTTATTCCCATATGGGCTCCCTCCTCTTTCCAAAAGCAATATTGTGAAGTTCTGTGAAAGTGTTGCTGCCAGTGGACATCTTGTTGTTCCTCCTCCCACAATTATGTAGTCATATGTCGTTACTATGGGAGATTTTTTTGCCTCCCTTATGAATCTACCATGGTGTGGCACTATCACTGGTTATATTACACACACAAATCAGTGCTTAGGGCCAATGGGTGTGTATAACAAGATATAATACCCATTAATCTGTTAACTAGGAAGAAAGAAATCATTGAATATATGTGATGGTTTTTAATCTAGAATGAAGATTGTGAGAAATGCTCCCATAAGTTGTGGTGTAAGTTGGTTGTCAAGGATGGTATAGAAGCAACATGAAACACTAGGTGGAGTAATAGAAAACATTTCTCAGCAATGAAAGATGGAAGAAAGTAGGTTGATCATGCACTCAGATACAAGTTGATGAGTAGGTTTAAAGTAGTGGTTTTTAACATTAGGCAGTTAAAATTAATAACATGAATATAAAAACATCAAAGCATCAAGAACAGGTATTGAGCATACCAACATTGCCTCAAGAAAAAAGAAATCAATTTTCAGACTGGTAGATCATGAAAAGATTGTTCCCTTAGGTACCACTGAAAATAATTCTATTGATAGGTAATATCAGTTCAAATCCTTCCACATTAAGGATTCTTAGTATGCACGTAACTCTAGAAAAACTTGGATGTCCACATTGAGATCACACCCACAACAAGCATAACCAAGTTAGATAGAGATGTTCCTCTTTAGGAAACTTTAGAACATCATATAACACTAGTAAGAGGAAATTAGAAGAAAACTATGCACACACATTGAAAACAAGTTTTTTGATTAAACTTTTGGATCCTTTTTCTTTCTGTAATACATTATTGAGTGTGATTAGAAACGTCCATAAAATCAGTTTAACCTACAATAGGTCATTGAGATCCATTAAATCAGTTTAACCTACAAGATTGCTTTCAATTATAACGGACTGCAGAGAACTCATATCCTTAATAATATATGGTATTTGATTTTCAGACACAAACTTCCCAAAATCTCTTATAATTTCTGAACATTGATTATCTCAAAAGAAATTCAATGTAAGCACTGTTCATATATAAAACACAATTATAACTTCCAAGCATTAAGTCTATGTTGTGCAATTCATTATCAAGATTACTTTGGCACTCACTAATACTTATTAACAATTTAACCAAGACTAATACAAGAAAATCATGACCGATCAACAATTTAACCAAGAATAATACAAGAAAATGATGACCTCATTTTGTGGAGCCACAAATGCAAAAGTTGCACAGTATTGCAAACAAAATTAGAACCTTCTTCTTAATCTCCATATTCTTTTCCTTGCAACCAATACTCTCATTTAGCTGCAAATCAAAACATTAAGATCTGCTCTATATCATATGCATATCATCCAGACTGAACATAACAATAGACAAAATGTGTATTCTACATTGATAAAATGACTAATATTAACAGTGATTTAATAGACATAGAAAGTTCATGAAATTTTCCATGCTTTCATTGTGAACCCAGTACCTGCAAGCCTACCACATCCTAGTCGATGAAAAAACAATAGTTAAACAAACAAATAACAAGAATGGTCCTTTTCATGCCGAGGTGCAAGAGAAAAGGCCTGCCTGAAGAAGAGGGAAATGCAGCCAACGTGAGCATAAATTTAGCAGATTTTGCCCAGCTACATTTACTAGATCACCTTTTAGATATGCTTAATTCACTTTGCACGGTTCTAATGTTTGGAGATCTTTAAGCTTTGCTTGAATGAATTTGTCTATGATTTTGTCATGGCCTAATCAAAAGTTTATATTATTCAGCAATTCATTAGTCAACTTTGCCCATTCACTAATACATTTGGCATCGATAATACATTAGTTTGTAGTTAATTATGATAATCGTATCATTGGTGATAACACAGTCCCAAGACAGTGTTGAGATCTAAGGATGCAATAAAAAAGCTACAAGTTTAGAACTTCATGACAATTCAAAGCATGAAGCCTTAGATGCATGGGACAATAGTCTAAACGTAGGACAAAATAGAGAAATATTTAGTATCTTATTGAGCTTCACTTTGTTTCGAGAATAGTGTAATATTCTCTACTAAACAGGGCCAACCACGTGAAGGTGGAAGCTCATTTGGCCCCACCCCCCTCCCCCTAACATCACTCTACATTCCCCGTTAACATCTAACATTCATTCATTCTTTCAACCATTAATAAAATGTAACATTCAATCAATATCACATGATAACATTGATTAACAGATTAGATTCGTAAACATGCAACATTTATCAATATTTTGCATTAACACATAATTCATGAACATTCATTAGCACATAATTAAATTCATTGAGACATAAAATTCAGTCACTATCAATTAAGGTATGTAGATGACAATCATTTCTTGTTTTTCTTTCTATTTCTTTTTTCTATGTAAGCTCTAAGAGGAGCATCAGTGTCATCATCAATTCCCCCCTCATCAGTTGTTATTTTCTCTGTTGTTGATGATCTCAAATTCCTATGTTGTTGCAAAGGGGGGTCCTCTGCAATAACAAATGAAAGAGTTAAATTAAAAATAATTTATTATAATTGTTACAAGTATTTAAATATTTTAAATAACATAACTATGGCGCTCTTTACCTGATCTGACCACATCATTTTGTCTAGACTCAACGTCAACACACTCATGAACATCGACCCCTCGATCCTCTCCAGCTGCTATACAAAATGTTACGTTAATCCAAACACCAATTGTAATTACATATAAAAAAATTAATAGCAAATGTATACCTCCACCACTGGGATGCACATCATGTGAACCTTCAGCATTCACAGATTGTGTAGAAGGATTGTTAGGCGACATTCCAACATCCTACGCATTGTTATCATTGCTTGCTTAAAACAGATATACTCACTTTATATTGGAACTTAACATCAAATAGACTAATTGGTAAAGTATTCAATTTGAAATAAATTTCATTTAGCTTATTTACAAGTGGCTCAGATGCATCATTATTAGAACCTTCCACACTGATTTCAACACGTAGCCATTCAGCCATGACTCTATAGCCTTGTTGGAAGCCAATTCTCTTATCCTCTTCTATGAGGCATCTCTTGAACTCTGAGCCCTACATTTTTGCATGGTATGGTGAATTTTACTTGCATTTTTTCATCAACCAATGGAGGGTAGTTAAAATATCAAAAGGAAATACAAAAGTTGCAAAAGTTGAGGATCAGGAGCATAGACAAGCTAGACTATCCTAGCATTTCCCATCACAATAAATAAAAAATTTGATACAATTTTTCATTTACTAATACTTACAACTCATGCTTGAAGTTTTGAAAAACCACCAGAGCCGAGCTTGTGTGTCCCGTGCTTTTCTAATCTTGCCTTTGTTGCCTTTGATGTGTCAGGCAATCTATGAAAAGTTTGAAATATGTTAGATAGTATAAATATAGAGGTTAATTAGTAAATAATTACATTCTCAATAGTATCACATACCTTGCTGTACTCTCTACTGGTGTAATATTATTTTTCTTTTCAGCTTTATACTTTCCATCCAAAATTAGAGCCTACCACTCAGCCTTAGGAACATAGGGCAGACGCTCATAGCTGGGGTTATCCCATAAATTTTTTCTTGTATTGGTCCCTAATATACTTCAAACATAAACCAACCTTTTCAAGGAGCTTGTTTCTCTTGAATGCATGAGGTCCAAAGAGTTGGGTCATGCTCTCTATAAGATCATCCTTCAATGGTTTGTCTTGGTTATTCCACCTTTTAAGTAAAAAAAACATGTTAGACTCATAAATGAAGTGAAGCTACCTTTAATATAGTTCAAGAAATGGATGAAAAGGAAAACTATTCTAGCAATGATATGAAATCAAAATAGTGGTTTGGGGTTTTAGTTAGGATATGATGTTCCACTAGGTACGCAGGGTGGGCCTGAATATTTGCAAACACTCATCACCAAGTTTTCTCCAAAAAACATCATTCCCTACAAAACAATCATGGGATCATTAGTCGATGAAGAGTGATCAAAAACTAAATTACTATTATATCACTATAGAATAATAACTTTAAAGTACTTGAAACTTTGGCTACTTTTAATGGAATGCCTTCATCGTCGCTGACAATCAATATGACATCCTTCACCATTCCCATACTAGGAACATAGGAACATCCAGGAAATGATGCTGCAGCTCCTATTGCAAAAAGTTCCATAAGTTTCATAAGTCTTTGTCACGAAGTATAAAAGAACAAATGATAATTGATGTTAAAAAATTGTATAAAAAAAACTGTTGAACTTTGATAGTGCATACAACTGCAGGAATTATCTTTAACCTCTAGCTGTTATGCTGTTCCAGTTGTCGTCTGCTCCAAGAATGTCATAAAGTAGCCTTGCAAAAAATCATCCGTTATTTTTGATGAGGATTCTCATAAATTTTACATAGAGAACATTGATTTTTAGTGGATTTGAATATTAGAAGTTGAATTGCAGCATCAACTCAGGCATGAGTTGTTTGGCATGATGCCAAAAGAAGCTGAAGTTGGGGAGAATGCATACAAACTGTTTGCTAAAATGTTAAAAGAGATTTTTTTAAAAAACATCAAGTGCATGTTGTCTGAGTGAGGTTTATCTAGGAAGAGAAAGCCTTCAATTTCAAAGTCCAACAATCACATTCTTTGCTTGAACAAGAACAGCAGGAGCCTCATATACAACAAATTGAAAGCCATCTTGTGGAATCTAATTGTCATGCTAAAGTATCATTTCAACCTTCAACTGAGCCATATGGCAAAAGATGTTTTTAATGTGAAGCATATCAAGATTTTGCTACAAGATAATTGGCAAAGCTTCAACTGAGAAGGGAATTGCTTGGAAATCAAATTTCACTAGATATGGTTGAACATCTAATCAATGATCCTAAATCTTAACATTTATTTCCTCTCCAACTAGCTGTAATTTTGTGTAGTCCTAGGTGCATTAGTGCAATGTTCCCTACAAACAAAATAAGGAATAGAACCAACTCTAAAATGTCACTGTGGATTCCTGAAAAGGAATTCTCTGACAATGTATAAAAACTAGCTCAGGAAAGTGCTTTTTAATGCTAGTTGTAGAATTGTTATACCATATATGTTTTACACCTTGCAATGGCATACTTTTGATCATCATTTCTCCAAATCAAGGGCTTGCCATACAGATATATATGGCAGATGGTCTTATGAAATATCACAAACAAAAACATGGCTTGGTCATCTAGGTGCTAAACAGAGTTCAACTGGAGAGTGTAAAGGACAATTAATCATATTAAGATCATGGGGAATTTGAGGCCAATTTTTTTGAAAAGTTTGTAAACATAAACATGGTAAGAACATGGACAGAGATATTTATAGCTATACAACTCAAATAATGGCTTTGGCCTCCAAGTTGGTCGATCTGTTGCATCTATACAATGTTGCACCTCGAGAATATACTCCAGTTTCAACATGACAGGACTAGGCAATACTCTATCAAATAGGAGCCATAATGCATGTATTTATCGATTAATTGTAGTGAAGATGTTGTAGCTCAGTATGCACACCATTTTAATTATGAAAGAATTGACCACTTTATAGTCACAAAAGGTATGCCAGGTCATGACATGAGGGATATAGGCTTAAGTAGAAAGGAATTGGACCTCAAAACATAACAAAATACAAGAGATTAGCAAAATATAGTCAAATGAATAGACATGAAGAAGCAAAGTATAACAATTCATCATGTGGCTTCCAATGGCGATAGTGATCAATGTCAAGACAGCTAAAGGAAGGAACAAATAGGAAAATTTATAGTTGCTACAATCTGATGAAACACATGAGCTTCCTGAGGCATTACAAGGATATGGGGCTATACATCTATGTGTCAGTGTTGAGAATATTGCGCAAGAATGTGTACCCATACCCTTTTATGCAAGCTGATAGCTTCATTCCTCATCAATATGGTAGAACAAGCATAGGTTAAGTAGAAGCAGACATTTGTTGGAACTCGTGGGTGGAAGAATTGGCATATAAGAAGCACATTCACATTCACTGCTATCTATAGGAAAGGCCATGCATGCCCACCAGATATGTATTAAGCCATAACAAAGTTTTTAAAAGCCATGACAACATTAGTGGTTAGTGTAAGTCTATTCAGGTTGCAGTGAACAAGTATAATTTGTGCAGGCTTGGTGTACTCATTGAAATAGCAACTGAACAAGAGTCAGCAATTGTAACAATCAAAAGAAGGTGATGATTCATGCAAGAAGATGTTAAAAATACACAATAAAGTAATGTTTGAGTTCAAAGACAGTAGACATGTGAGTCTGGTTAATCATTCACGTGAATTATAAAAACCAAAGTCGTATCAAATAAATAGTTGTAAAAAAATTGTGAAAAATTTTAAACGTTGAGTGACTACCAAAGGGGGATCATTACAATCTACATCGTAAACACAAAACACTTAAACACATAACAAAAGAGAGAAAAAGAGGGATTTGTGTACCAGTAGATGGTGCAACAGTCGATGCCTGTAAGCTACGTGTTGTCAACTCAGTAGTCAAAAAGAGATTTGTGGTTGTCCTGGATGGAGGCAGCGTCATCATAGGATCTGAAGTTGAAGAATAAAATTGTTAGAGCATGCATAAATATAGAACACATGGACTAGCATGGACAAGATTGTTAGAGCATTAAAAAAAAGGATTGTTCGGGCATGTATTATCAATGATTATGATAATTCCTATATATATTTAGTGGAAAACACAAGTGGGGAATGGAACATGTGATCTACCTTAACCACCTACAGCACCCTCATCATGGGAATGGGGCTCGAAATCACGCAAAAAACTCTGTAAAGACAACACATCCATATTTTAATTACTGCCATAAAAGAGCATAACATAAAAACCATTATTGAACTCTTGTTATAATTAAAAATTTCATTAATACTTACTTTTAAGGTTTCAGAGACGTACAAAAATTCAAATGCCCTATCTTTTATTTCCTGCATAGTAGGCTTAATGGTTGCCAAACGTATAATTTCTTTACCAATTTTCTTTAGCAACTTTTTAATCGAACCAATCGGGTCATCGTTCTCTACTAAATCAATATAAAAAGGGTCCTCCTCAGGGACGGGCTGCTGAGGGACTACAGGTTCCTTTCCCTCCCTCCAACCACTGGCCCTCTATGAAAACAATAGTATTAGTATTATCAAAATTACTCCAAAATAATGAAGAAAACAACATTAAAAAAATAACATTTTGCTTCTATCTAGTTTGCACAATTACAATGAGTTTTACCTGCTCATGTGTAGATGAGCCGAGAACATCGCCAGCATCCCCTTCGGGCGGTTGCTCCATATTGTGCCCCTGTGTCAAAGATCAAGTATAAAAATGTTAGCCAAAAATTTATTGAATAAATGGTATGTTGGAGTCATTGATTAGAAGTTGGTTTAATAGTATGTACCACCCCCATGATAGTAGCCTCGTTTGTATCTATGTGGTTCAAATTGTAATCAATAAGAAGCTCTTCCCCTGCACGTATTCATTTTATCACACAGATGAATACATGATTTCCCTCGTGTGCCTCAAATATGTAATTGGGTTGTTTTATAGTTGACCCAGGTCTTGTACTATTTATAAAACCCGCAATATTCCCTGTTGCTTTTGGCCTTCCATCAATGTATATAGCCACACTTTTACTTTAATTATTGTCTAGCTGTTGTATATAATTTTTCAAGAGGGCATACCTACGCATACTTTTTTTATATTGAACAATATGCATCCAACTTTTGTAATCGTAACATGGTCCAACATACTCCATCAATTTAGAAACTTTGTTGTAAGACACCTTTATGCCATCCATAGAAAATAGGCCCAAACCATGTAATGATGATAGTGATATGCGATATATCCTCTCGTTAACACATCTAGACATGTCATACATAGTGACACCGTTCCATAACTCCACCAACTCATCGATAAGAGACTCAATATATACATTCATATCTTTAACTTGATATTTACCTACTTGAATGAACAGTAACATTACATAATTATTGTGATCGTTTTACTACAAGATTTGTAAGTACATGTAAATTAATAACTATCAAATGATAAGATACTTGGAAAAAACATTGCCAACATCATGTGCTCCCTCTTTATTGACATCCACGGAGGAATGTTATTGTTGATAACAAAAACAAGCCACATTAAGTAAACAGATCTCATCTCTCCAAATGGATTGACACAGTCCGCTGCCAATGAAAGCCTGAGATTACGAGGTTCTTCTTTGAAGTTTTGCCACTTTTCCTCTATGTGCATAAATGTCAAACCATCTGCAGGGATTCAAATAATGTCATCTCGACTTCTATTGCGTGCATGATAATCCTTAAATTGAGCCAAGCTACTACACCTGAATAATTGTCACATCCATGGAATAATGGGGATGTAACGAAGAACCTTTTGAGGCACCTTTTTTGTTAGTCGATCTGTTTGATATCTACTCATATGACATACAGTTCATTGTGTTGCAAATTCATGTTCTTTATAATATATAATATGATAATTGGGAAAAGCATGTATTGCTTGATACTCCATTCCAATATCTTTCATAACAGCAGATAATTCTCGATATGAGCGAGGTAGATTATTTGATGGTGGTAACAGAAACTCGCCTATCAATCTACAACAAAAAATATAAGCTGTTAATATAAACAATATTAGTGGTACATTATTCACCCTTTGTTAACTATAAAGACATATATGACATACCTTAACATACGTGACATTGTTATGTTGGATAAACCATTCATAACCTTCAAGTTCAACAACAACAATACAATAGAGAGAAGAGTTGTTTGGGAGTCTTTGTATAGGGGCTTGTATGCCTTCTCAAGTAGAGGTACATTGAGGCTATCATCATCATCATGATCAGATACACTTGGACTAAATGTGTCATGGATCAATGTATTTATACCATCATCTTCAATTGTGTTTTCTGGCACATGATCGTCATCTTCCATGGGATCATTATCTTCACCTTGGATATTCGCACCTCCATGTTCCTCCACTTTGAAAACCATATTCTTCATATTGTTGTGGTTCATATCATGTACTTCCCTGGGGAGATCAACCTATATAAAACTGATTAACACAAATAAACCATGATCATCAACTAATCATCAAGTGATTTCATATGTATATAAATTGTTAAAATGATATAATGAACAACTTACCAGTGGATGATAGTCATGCCCCCCTTCAATGTGACCATTCTCCCTACAATGTCTCTTAACTGTTTTGATTAGCAGTATTCTACGGTTTAAGCCTTTACAAATTTTGCAAGGACAATAACATTTTCCATCACCTTTTCTTTTCAAGTTAGACCACAATCTATCGATTGTCTCCCTATTTTGTTCTTCACTTATGTTATCTGACATGATCGTTCTTCACAAGAAGCAAAAATCGGGCTATGAAAACTTCGATCTACAACTTTCACAAACTAAGCAAAACTGTCAAAAGTACACAAATATTCTTAGACCTAGCTAAATACTTTAATAATTTAAAAACACTTTCTTTGACTTTATTCCTAAGACATTTAACCCAATCACCTTTTATAACATTCAATCAATTGCTCTAGGCAAATTTATGGATAAGATTATTTGTAAAACTTTGACCAACTGCCTGAAGGTTTTATTTCAAGAGACCTTACAACATTAAGCCACTAAAAGCAATTTCAAAACATATAAGCTAAAAGTCTAGTTAAAATATACATTAGATTAAAAAATATACAATTTTCATACCCGAGCGTGCGGCTATAACTCGTGTAATGGCCTTCTTGCTTAGCAGTAGAAGCTCTCTAGCAATCAAATTATATAAGCTACAAGGCCTAACAAAAATTTCAAAACATATAAACTACAAGGCAAGACATATTACATGACATGGACAAAGGAACAAAATTTACAAGCTTTAGCAAGACATATTAAATGACATCATAGTGCTAGAGAGATCACAATTATATGAGTCAAACATAGTCATGAAAAAGCACATAAATTAGTTATTATATGCAATTAAAAGATATATAGTTAGATAGGGACATCCATAGGGCATATTGAAGAAATGAAATGGTCATATAGATTTCATATAGGATTTTGAAGATGATAGTGTTCTAAGGCAAAGAATCAGGAATCTACCTCCAGTCAAACAAATTAGAGGTTCAATAGTTTCTTTAAATCGTGTACATGATATGGCCTTCAATATAACACTTCTCTCTAGCTTGCCTGTCACAATAGAAGAAAAGATGAAATTAAAATGAAAGCCAAAAATGTTACAAAGAGAATGTGCTTTTTTATATTGATTGTTTTTCATGATATTATAGAACTCTGTATCTATAAATGCTAGTAGGGTATTGAAGTGGGTGGCCTTCAAACCAGCCTTGGCCAGCACATGAAACACCATTACATAACAATATTTTTATAACAATCACATTAAGCTTATCTATGTAGTTACTAAACCAGCTATTACAAATGAGACACCAGATACAGATTATAGTGTGACCAAATCGAGCACCATATCCATAAATAAAAGGTTAGAATGTTCTAATACAGAAGAGATAAGAATATATACCAACATCAGTGTAATCTGTACAAGAGATATTAATTACTATGCAACATATGACATTAGACACAAGAACATGCATATATATGATTTTTGCTTAAATCCAAGAAACTGTGAAGCTGTTCATCAGGTGGCTCAAAATCTGCATTGTCATCTGGCTTAAGAAACTGTGAAGCTGTTCATCAGGTTTATTATTGGGCACTCTTTTCAAGGTATTGGGTGTGACTGAGACATTATGTATTGGTCTCAGCAAAATATGATACCAGATCTCAGAAAATTATACTGAATTTTTTGTAGATAGATGTGAATTTATGGTGTTTTTGTTCTTGACATTGCATGCTCTAGAGCAAAATAAGTGCCATGTACTTTGGTTATGTCATTACTTGGCTTCACATTAGAAAGCATACTCTCCTGAAAACATGATAGAGACATCTATACCGACCTTGGGTGAGAGTCTGTCACCCTTTTTGTAATTGAGGTGGTGTTCCTATTCTCAGTTTTTGCAACTGCTAGTTGCCTTTCTTCCACTACCCAACTCATATAACTCACAATAGTCTCAGAGCCAATTTAGTACATACTGATACTTAAGAGGAGTTGCAGTAGAAGTAGAGCATAGTGGAATTACATAAAGAATTGTAGTCCAATTACATAAATATAACTTGGGCATGGTAGTTCTTACACCATCTCAGATTAACTTAACTTGGAAACTAATTCTAAGACATTCATTTGATTTTGTGCTGCAGCAAGAGGTGGTGACATTTTTGAAAGCCAATTACAAGTTTTGAGAACTGTGGATATATTAAAAATGACGCCTACAGTATGAAATCCATAAGCATTGTAGAAGCATTGTAGTCCAATGATACAATTTTATTCCAGAAGCATTGTAGTCCAATTACATAAATATAACCTGGGCATGGTAGTTCTTACACCATCTCAGATTAACTTAACTTGGAAACTAATTCTAAGACATTCATTTGATTTTGTGCTGCAGCAAGAGGTGGTGACATTTTTGAAAGCTAATTACAAGTTCTGAGAACTGCGGATATATTAAAAATGACACCTACAATATGAAATCCTGAACTTTTTCCTTTTCTATATTTTGGGACTATTTTACTACCAATATTCCCAAGGTAGTCCTTGTGGAAAATGTTAGTCCCTATGCAAGGGAAAAGAAAATGAAAAGTAATTTTATTTTTTTGTGATATCTATCTTTGGCGGAGATTCCCTAGATTTATCTTATTTTATTTTGAGTTGGTCAATCCCAGGGGTCAAACTTTTACTTATCAAGACTCCAATTCAAACCTCAGGGGTGGAGAAGATTTCCATGAAAGGATTTGATTCACGAGCAGTTGGAAGCTAGGGAATCTTGGTAGAAAGAATTGCACACTGCTAATTCCAAATGCCTTATAGTTTCATCCTTGGGCACACAACAAGATGATTTTCCATGCATGATTAATATGGTCTGGTCTGCATGTACTACTCGATTCAAGTAAGCTAATAAAGGTTTTTCAGGGAGTTTTTTATAGAGACTACTTTTAAAGATTAGATAGCTTTTAGGAATCTCTATGCCAAACTACAAGTTGGCATAGCTTCCAACTGCAAAAATATATATTTTATATTAGAAATATGAAAGATCAAAACCAAAGCAGAAAGGATCAGCGAAACGAGAATATCTAATTCCTTATGTGAAACTTGTAATTTGTAAATTCATATTCATATGAAAATGGTTCACTATAATTCGATCAAAGTATCATCTTTGACAACCAAGCTAAAAAATAACTTGAAGCATCTCATAAGTCTAGCTGCAAAAAAGCTAGCTGCTCTCAGATTTTTATTTTGTTAACAAATCTTTAACAACCTTAAAAAACTTAAGCATCCAATATGGTTATAAATATCTATTTTAATATGAATAATATCTTTTATAAATATTTTCAAGATGTTCAATTAAGAATAAATGTTGTGTAGCATCACTGATGCCATCGATTAAAGAGTGAATTCTAAAAGATTAAAGTATACTTCCAAAGTAAGAAAAATTATTTTCTTTAATCCTCTCAAATGAAATTTCTCACACATTGATCCTGTGATTCTATAATCAATATTAAGATTCTAGAGTTTGGGCTCTAAATGAACGTCCATCATTTATGAAGGAATACTGTTGTTTCTTAAAATCTCTTCTGAAACAATAGTCAGTATTAGAGTATCAGCAACAAATCCCTGAATACCCATTACATGGATGAATCAACAAGGAACATCAAGTCATAAATGAAAACATTTCAATGCAG
This sequence comes from Cupressus sempervirens, assembly GCA_028749045.1. Lineage (NCBI taxonomy): Eukaryota > Viridiplantae > Streptophyta > Pinopsida > Cupressales > Cupressaceae > Cupressus > Cupressus sempervirens. The sequence continues at coordinate 584,803,250 of CM053793.1, read as the reverse complement.
TGAACATGAATCTTCAATGAACATGAATCTTATGTGCCAAACCAACTTCTTTAGAATCATTGATCTTTATGATTACCTTATATTTTTTATTCCCTTTTCTATGTTTCTATTTGAAACTGTTAATAAGGCACGCTTCTCAAGTAGGAACTTCTTTTCATAGCTTGTATAAATTATATGATGTTTTATAAACTTAAATTATCCATAAAGCACTCATCATAATGTTTTTAGGGATTAAGTATTAGGACATTCCAAGAACATTCCAATAGGTCATCATAATGTTTTTAGGGATGAAGTATTCAGACATTCCAAGAGGTCACTTATATGAGTTGTATTTAATCATAGAGCTTCTACCAAGATCAAGACCACTTAGTTTGTTGTTCATATGCAAAATCATTTGCTTGATACTATTGTAACTAAATTGTTAGTAAAATGTTCAGCACTTCTCTCGGGATTTATTACAAGGGCTTAATTGCCTCTTGTGTACTATAAGTCGAGTGGTTCTATCAGGCATTGATAGATTGGTTTTTTTGGTGCAATGAAAACCCTTTAACAAGTGGTATCAGAACTTAATTATAGCTTCGATTCCTTAGACCTTCGGGTAATGGCTTTAGCGCAATATGCCTTAGCGGAATGTAGTTTCTTGGAATTCTACAATTACATGTATAAAATTTGTCAAATCATTCATTTCAATTTTTAAAGATATTTTTCCAACAATCAATATCCTAGGAATCAAAAAGATGTTTATATTTCTTAGCAAGAACGCAAAATGCACGCCATGTGCTTGGCAACATGCCTAGATGAAATATTGTTTATTGAAAATTCAATGGTTGCAAGCATGGAAAACTTTACTAGAATTTTTGAGATAGTAAAAAGTAAAAACTAGATCCAAATTGATAAGTTTTCAAGAATCATTGAGGAATCTAAAGATTTGGACAGTTTTCTAGTGAGACTCATGATGCATGAAATATGTTTGAAAAAAATGCCTCAATGGAATGAGTTTTTTCGTAGAACTAGATGCAAGCAATTTTTTATGGGTTAATTTTTAACATCTAAAAAAAATGACATATTATTGGTTGGCAATTTATTGAAAAAATCATGCAAGCTCTTTTTCTAAAACCTTTCTTACCAAGAAGAATTGCTCTACTGATGTTCAGGATCAGAGCAATATCTATCTGTACCACTTCCTTTGAGCAATGCCATATCTGTTGATAACAAAGTGCAAATAAACAAATACCATAATTAGATCTAAAAGCACAAACAAGATCAAGACACAAAACACGAGATTTATGGTGGTTCACTAAGATGGCTACATCCAATTTTACGGAAGGGGAAGTCTCTTATTAATATCTCTGCTTTAATTACAGTAGCAAGCTTTAGCATTACAATGATCAATGAATCAAACATTATCCACATACACACACATATATTAAGCTTTCAAATGAATAATGTGAAGTCTCTAACAATTGGAGGAAATTGGTGACTCTTGGGTTTCATTATCCAACAATCTACCACTTCAAACATAACCATTGTTGCAAACCTTTGGAGATATTCCCCCGCTGAAGGCCTATTGTTAGAGTTTGACATTGCCAAGATAAGTCCTACAAAATTTCAACTTCTCCCTTGGTAATATCTTTGTCAATGCATCAGCCAGATTCACCTTAGTATCAATTATTAACTTACAACTTGCCCTCCTCAAGAACACTCTTTATCAAATGATATTGCAACTCAATGGTGATTTGGAGGAAGAAGTATTCATGACCCAACCTCAAGATTTCAAAGTTGTATGCAAAGAGCACCGGTTATGCAAAGAGCACTAGTTACACATACTAGTGAAGACTCTTTATGGCCTTAAGTAGGTTGTCAAAGCATGGTACACCAAGACTAACAGTTACTTGGATGCACATGGCTTTTAGAGGAGTCTTTCAGATCCTGACTTGTATGTCGAGAGCGCTGGTAGTTCTATCATTCTTGTTGTCATCATATGATATTTTCATTAATAATAGAGGGGCACATTTGCTTGAGCAGATCAAACTAAAATTGTGTTAGTCATTTTATATAATTGATTTTGGTTTTCTGCATTATTATTTTGGTGTGGGGGTTTTGAAGACAACCAAAGATCTTACCCTTTACATCTGAAGCATAGGAGCCAAAAGCGGGTCCATACACACTTGTTCAATGGCTCAAGATATCCTTAGTCCTTTTTTGCTTCATTTGTACCATTTTAATCTAACCCCCCATCCATATTTCACCCATGCATTCAATGAAAAAGTACTGTATATAAACATCACTTCTGTATGGTAGTAGTTGTATATTTGGAATCCCTATCTTAAATAGGTAATGGCATTATGAATATACACTAGAAAATAGACCAAGTTCGTACCCTCTTCTAACATTTCCTTTTCTATATTGAGAGCAGGGTCTGTGTTAGTAGTGACAGCACCTTATATAAGGGCATTTCCTATACTTGCAGTGGCATACAATGAATGTTGCTTGTAGAGGACTAACATAATTATAACTGATTACTATGTACTATTGAACCACATGTTTTCTGCCATGGCCTTTTTGTGGTAGCATGGTTACAGAGAACATACAGGGAATGAACATACAGAGAACATACAGGGAACGAACAACCAGGAATTGGGTTACAAATACTAAGGAATTGGGTTACAAATACTAAGCATGGAAAGAGCAGATAAAAGGAAAGTCAAAAAAAATGATGGACCCTCAAAAAGGTTCATTACAAATGGTATCAGAGCATGATCCTACCATCCTGTGGGTATATTGATTGGGACAGAAGAAATAACCTCTACGAATTATATCTTCTTCAATGAGACAATCACACTTCTGATAAAAATCACGAAAGGACTTCACAAACCAAATAGTATTGAAATGGTAATTGTGTACTTGATTCAATCAAGAACTGTGACAAGAACGGTATGACCTCCAATGGGACGATTAGCTATTATAGATCTCACCAGGAGACTCAACATTCTTAAATATTAATGATAACAGTACAGAACTATCACATATCACCAGGATATTAAAAATTATAATTGATCATCAGCCATACGAGCTTCGGCAGCAACAATCTCCAAATCTACTAATGTAATCAAATGATGTCCAACATGTTTTGCCACAAATATCATAGCAAGAACAAAACTTGGATCAAGTCCTGCACCCCCTCGTTTGGTTAGCCTACATACACGGCCTAGTTTGTTAATGGATATTGAAACTGCTGAGCTCATTTGAGATTCCTCTTCTAAAGTTGCATCCACTATAAAGGCCTATATTTCCGTCAACTTATACTATACCCACACAATTATTAATAAATCCTACACTTTACAAACCTCAAGAGGGTTCACTTCTAAAGCTAAAAATAATTTAGAGGCTAGCCTAACAATATTTGATGAATTTGATATCTACTTTGAGTACTAGTTATCTAGACTGCACATATAATGACAAATAGATTGGTCAGTTGCCTAGTGCAAAAAGACATTGTAGAGACTCAGACAATCTTGACAATTAGTGTGTAACCTAAGAATTGAATTAGAGAGAAGATGAAAACATGGGCTCTTCTAAGAAAAGCCAAAGATCTTGCTTAATAGTGAGGCCAATAAGAAATAAGAAAAATAAGAAATTACAAGAAATATAAGCCATCATATGACCTGCCTCAATGCTACTGCAGTGATTCCAATATTGATAATGGTTAAAACTCACACCATGCTAATGTGTATTGAAGCATTAGAACACCATAAGAGGACATACATTTTATTCGGCAAGTGCAAACCTTCTAGAAAGCTAACTTGGGAGGATACAAGTTTGTTACTGTCATAGATATTGTAACATATTATTGTCACACGTTATAAATTGTAGCAAACATGGTAGAGAAAAATGCAAAAAGATATGGAAAAGAATGGAGGAAGCATCACCAAAATTTCATTCTAATGCATCATCATATTTTATATTGTTTCACATAATGTGAATATATGCCAATAGGATACGAGTTGATCCCTTGTATATTGACATAACTTCCAGCACAAGTTACCAATAGTATGGGAGAGGAGATGGCTATGTGAATAGAGTTATAAGTTAGGACCAACATTAATAAATGAGCCATATAAAATGAATAACATTCTCTCCTAAAATGATAAACTGACCATCTTGGAGGTCAAAGTCTGCAAATTGATGGCAGAAGATTTCATGTTTCTAGCAAGACGTTAGGTGCAAGCACAAGCCAACATACAAGCAATAGATGATTGGATGAAGGTTGGAAATAGAGGGTAATACCAAGTGCAGTGAAAGTGGACATTAGAGGTGATGATATGTGAAGTGGCCAAGGAAGTAAAACCATCACAACCTTAAGAAAATTATCATTTGAACAGTCAATCACGCCATTTGTACCCATGCAGTGAAAGAAGGGGGAGGATTAACACCAACCCTAAATAGTAAGTGACAAAGAACATAATAAGGTATGGTAAGGAGGTAAGTTATTTCTATCACATTTGCTTGAGCAGATCAAACTTAAAAACAAAAATAAAAACTACAATGGCAAGAGTCCTCTGAATGTTACCTTGGCCCTTTCGTTGCACATAGAGCTGTGTCGATTCTAAACATGACAAATTTCAAATGAGCAACATTTTTTGCTTCTTTTTTTTTCTTATATCTTGTTAGCATCACAATTGTGACTCTCGTTAGCATCGCAATTGCGATGTCGTCGGGTTATAATTGAAAGAAAAAAGCCAAAAACACATAACATTTGCCCGTCGTCGCAAATTTTTATCGCAATTTCACTCCAAATGTATTAGTGCCAAAACATAACGAAAGTGTTTCACCTTCCAAGGGTGGACCAGTATCTTCAAATTTTATATGATAGATCAGAGATGACATCATTCTTGATTGACAAGACACCCTTGGGCCGAAGAGTAGGCAAGATGGATATGACCCGAGGTTACATAAAAGATGACATTAGATACTCAATTGTCCTCCTTAGTAGAGTAATGGGCCTTCCCACAGTGGGTCACCTAAAAACATGGATGGTTCACTTTATTGAAACCATAAGGACCACAAAGATGTCCACTGATTAGGCCACCATCCTAAGTGATAACTTGGATGATCAGCTGGTCGTCTTGAAAAAAGAACTTTACTTTTACATGACATCATACATGGTGTACCTCTTAGCAGCCAGAACCACCAACTATCCAGGGTTATACAGGAAGGGAAGCATTCAAGATTCAAATTCTTGGCCCTATGTGGTTTACCCACAACTAGTAAAAAAGAAGCTTCAACTGTAAAGTGTAGATTACAGAGTGGTCAATGATGGGTTCATCTTTTCCATCATCAAATTTATTGGAGATTATGCGAAAAGAATGTCTGTAGAGGCAACATCTAGAATCATTGAAGTAGGAGCCAACTACATTAAATTCAAGACATTCATGTATCTTTGAGTAGTTTCTACTCTTGTGTGTCCCAACAGGATCCCAAGATATCCTTCAAATCAATTGATACTCCTGGAGTTGGCCTGCCAACTCACTTCTGCTCATGACAGAGTGAGAAAATAACATAAGAAGACATGGGTTTGGCTTATCAAAATTAGCATGTTAAAGATAAAGAAAAAGAAGGACATTGTTACCTTTGACTCTGAATGGGATCAATATCCCTTGGAAGATTACAACTCCCCTTGCCCAATTTTTCACAACATCGGGATGGTTCAACATCTGGTAGGGAAAGAGTTTGTCCATGTTGAAGCCTTAGAAAATCATTGGATGAATGCAATAGATGACTATGATATCTACATAAGGGACTATTGTAGGATGAGTCTATATTTGGTTGAAATGTGTTAAAAATGAAGATTCCTATGAAGGTCATAGAAAAAGATGCCCCAAAAGTCATGGATACTTTGTCTAACAGAGATAAAATCTATGACAAGCCTGTTGGTTTTTTGAAACATTATGGGTTTCAAATTACCCCGATGAGAACAAGACACATCTAGGGGCAACTAACTCCCATCTTCAACATGCCATTTTAGACACGGGCCAACTATAAGGCTAGACCCTTCTTCTACTTCAGGCTCTACAAAACCTAGGCGAGTGGACCTCAGATTCAATTAATATGGTACTAGTGCTAAACATATTCCTGAATCTAACAAAGCAGATAAAAAACCTTATATCTACTATTACTTATGCAATAACACAGATCTATGATAGCTAAATGCAAATCTATGGAATTCACAAGCTGAGGGAGGGCATCCTTTTTAGCTCTTCAACATGAAAGGGAAAAACATTTGATTAATGATGTTGATTTTCAGCAAAAAACCCGAAATATGTAGCAGTGTGAACAAGTGATCCTATAGTTGATCAATACCTTATCTATTGGGAAAATCCATGAATCAAACACATACATATGGATACCTAAGACATACTCATATATTCAGATATTTGATCCATCCATTCACCTTGTAAATAGACATCTATGTTCATAAAGATCTCACTACTTAATAAATATCCTCCTAATGAAACCTACAACCCTGTCAAGGTAAATAAGAATTTACTTGGCTCTTTGTTCCAATAGAAAACTTATCCAAACATACAACCTTCAGGGATTGCAAATGAATCTAAGCTCTTTGTTCTTAAACACAAAACATTGCAAATAACAGAGGAAGGAGACGAGAATCAAAATGAAGCTAAAGAGATTTTATGCTCAACTATATTCATTTCCTTGAAATTATATATTCATATGCATGAAAATCAAAACATTAAACACCTAATAGATATGAGCTTTCATTATTCTCTTCACTATTGCTGTCATACAAGAGAAATTGTTGAAGAATGAAGGTGAAATCACAATTTTGGATCCAACAAAGTGGTCTTACAGAAAGATTGAAAATTTCCAACCAACAATGGTCTCACAGTGGAAAAACTAGAACCCTTCAAAATGAGAAAGAAAGAGAATGATATAGGAGGAAGTGAATTCTTGGATCTGATCTGAAGACGACATGTGTCCACTTTAAATTGCCTCTCCTAGCAGTGAAAAGAATCTCTCTAATCTCCCTCTGCAACTACATATCAAATCTTCAATCATCTTGGCCTCCAAAAGCAAGAAATATCCAAGATATTTGATGGAAATCATAACTTATTGCAAAAGACAAAGAATTTTGAGAAATTCCATCAAAATCAAGCAAATTGTGAAATACTTGCAGCAAAACACATCATTATGCATCAATTTTCGAAGAAACTGAGCCAACAAAGCATATCAAATGCATCTCAACTGAATTCTATAACTACATTGATGAAATCATTGTCTGGAACTGAGCATCCCACTGAAAACACAAAACTCCCTTTAGCACTCATTGGTGACCATCTGTGTTAAAACTAGCTCCAGAAATGGATAGCTTATCTCCTTTTGGTTCCAACAATATATTATACTACGTATTTTTCATAAAAATCATGCCCCTTAGACCGATTTGAAATTCTAGCTCCTAGACCATGAAAGAACATAAGATTGAAATTTTTTAAAAATCTATATAGTTGAACTATATAAAACTTTAAAATTCATTTAAATTTTTCAACTTTGAAAATTCTAGTTCGTTCAGATTAGAAAAATTTGATTTAAAACTTTATTTTGTCCCTTTCCATTTGCCCCTAATCATCTAGTGCCAAGTGTCCACCTCATATTCGTTGATCATACCTGGGCGGGCCCCACATCATATTATGCAATTGAAATATCATAATCTTCCCCTCTCGTATGATCGTAAGAACCAACTTTTCATTTTATGATATTACGATGAAACTTCAACTTTCACCCCTCGTCGTAGCATCGTCCCACCTTGTTTTAATCTCTACAATCTTATGAATTTCATAAGATTGTAGGCCTTCACCACTCTTCCTCCAATCTCATGACATGGTCGTAAGATCGCATCACCATACATCCTTGGTCACGATCTCACGGTAGAATCGTAAGGTCAAAGCACTTTATGTTGGCTCTCCTCGACCATACGATAGATGGCCACGTGGCAGGTCAAAATTTGTTTGACTATGCCCTTCTCCATGCCTTTGTATTTATCTTTACGATCATATGACAACTTGATGCTACGATGAGATCTTTCCTCGGCATAACATCACAAGACTTCAAAATTTATGCCTCGATCTCATGACAATCGTAGGATTGAAGCCCTTTTTGTTTTATCCCATGATCTCATGATATGAACAATTTCATAGCATCACTAGCTATTAAATTTCAATTCCCGATCTCACAATGAGGGGCCCATCATAGCATCATAGACTCAAATTTTTTCCTTGGCAATCTTACAATCCATGATCCATTGTATTATTGAGGGTCCTCTTCTCCTCTTGCATGATCTTACAAAATTTCATAAGATTGTGGAACCTCAACTTTTGCCTCATGACCTTACAAAATTTTATAAGATTGTGGCCTCCTTTTCTTCACCCAACGATCTCACAATAGGCCTCTATTGCGCACCACATGTCACTCTGTGTGTGGACATTTTATTTGATCAAAATTTTGCTTCGTAATCACCAAGCTAGTTGCAGGCGGGCCCCTCCATGTTTACAAATGCCTGGCTCAAAAGAGCTCATGTCCTTAAGACACTCAATATGCGTGCATCCTTGTTTAAAAAGAATACAAAGACACATTATCTCACCAATGTGGGATAATACCATTCGAAAAGCTCTATGCCTATTGCCGTTAGCCAAGGGTGCTCTGCTCCAGTTCACTGCTAAATTCTTCCTGTATACCACCATAGATTTATTTTTTATGCAGCGGCTTTTAATATTGATGCTGCCCAAGATGATAATTTTTCAATGCTATCATCATGGGCCTTCTAGAATTTTGCAACATTTGCAAATGCATGAAAATGACAAACTACCAACTTTGAGGGGTTCAAAACCTAATCAAACAGATTCGAAATGACTTGAAACTTGGAACATAGGTTCTTTGATATGCATATTAAATATCCCCAAAGTGACAGGCCATAAAACATTTATGGGTTAAATATATTCAAAGGCAAACTGGGCTTCCTATTGCTATTTGACACTTGGGCAAAAATGTAGAACTTTAAGACAACTTAAAATGAAACTTCGTAGAATGGTTCAAAATGTCAGTTTATCAAGATGAAACATATGCATAGGCTAAATGAAGGGTGTTAGAAACATAAAACACCACTTAGGCCTTAAAACAATAGCTAAGTACATATGCATGCAAAGCATTTATAGGGGCTCAAAACTTGGAATGGACACTCAAAATGGGAATGCAATTTTGAGCACTAACAAATCCAATCATGAATATAGAGATGGGGTGAGAGGAAATTAATGACATAGATCATCAAGCCATTTTGGATGGATCCAGTTCCCCAGGCCATACCTCTAGAAGCCACAACTAGGCCTCAGAAAGGTAAAGGTGGTAAGGTTACTGTACCAACCTACCCCACTTAATCCCTAGTAAGGCCATAAATGATACATCAACATAAGCGGGAGGTTGATTACTTTGAGGTAGATAAAGGAAAGAAGAGGAAAAGGGCGGCCCCTAGGGCAAGGAAACAAATGGTTGAGGCCCAAATAGCTCCAGAGCAAGAGCAAGATGAGGCTCAAGATGAGTAAGAGAAACCTCCAGAGCAAGCACAATGAGAGAAGCAAGAGGAGGAACAAACAGAGGAACAAAGGGTCCCACCACCAAGAACATCAAAGGAAGAAGCCTCCCACTATTCTCCAAAAAGAGTGAGAACATAAAAAAATGTGTTGGGTGCTTTGAGGAGGAGATTGAAAAAGAAAAATACTCCCTCCCATAGGTTCTAGAGACCATCCTAGAAGCTGAAGATGAGGAAGGAGGGGAAAAAATAGAGTTTTTTCCCTTGAGCTTGAGAACTTGCTTGACCAAAGTCGTAGAGAAAGAGATAAGAAGAAGCTCTACATAGACACCTTCATCTGCTCTAAGGGAGCCTATCCAAGTATCAAATTTAGAAGATGAACAATAGAAGTGGATAGCATAGATGGAGGGTGAAGGGACATATGTCTTCAACCTCTTAAACTTTAATTTTATGCCAGTGGGCACTGAGATGGTGGGTGAGAAGATAAGAGATACTCCCACAAGCGATCCATTAGGAGAAGATTGGAATCAATTTCCTCCTTTGCTTCAAGAACCTCTTGGCATTCCATTACCACCAACACAAGATACAACCACTATTATAGATAAAGGGTCAGTAGCTCCACCTCTTCCAGCAATAAAAGCATAAACACAAATTCAACAAACTAAGGAGGGAGAATATCAATAGCTTCATGTTAATGAAGTATCTAAAGAGGGGTAGATAGAAGAAACTCAACAGACTCACCTAGTGACAGAGGCCAAATGCTTAGCCCAACAAACTACAGAAGCTCCTTTTGAAGATCCTCCTTAACATGAGAAGACTCTAGAGAGGAGTAATAAGGGAAAGGAGCTTGTTATAGGACCAACTTCTTTAGCCAATTACATGTCACCTATGGGGACCACATCATCATGGTTGAAGAGGGAATTCATGTTTTGACAAAAGAAGCAATTGGAGCTGATAGAAGAGGAGGGAATGAAGGAATTGATCAAAGCAATAAACACACATGAGACACCTAAGGGTTATGCTAAAACACCTACCTTCATTGTAAAGGATCAAGATCAGGACCTTCTGGTTTATACCGTCATTCCTCCTCCCCATGCTGACACTGAAGAATTGACTCCAAAAGATTACCAAAACAAGGAGGTCATGTTGGGAAAGCCCATGGTGGACACAAACAAAGTGATTATAACTACAGGCATGAATGAGGTCTTTCGACACATGGATCAAGATGAATCCGAATTGGTAACATTGTGGAAGAAAAATGAGCTACTTAGAGGCTACCTGAATGAAATAGTGGAACCTACTGACCTAGAAAATCAAAAGGTTGCTCTTGGAGCTACATTAGGAAGAAAATAGGCAAGAACACAGTTGGAATCATTTTTGGAAGCATGTTAGCAATGACATGAAATTTTTGAGGAGAGGGGTGTACAAATAATAGAGGGCAATTTGTCCCTATTGCACAACATCCAGTCAAATGCCAACATGTTGGTTTCCATAGTGAACTAATATTTTGGGTTGATGGATAAGTATGTACCTTGGCCAAGGATTTACAGACACTCAAATCAATAAAGGATCAGAGGAACCAGATGCTTGTGGAGGTATATGCTACGGAGGAGCTTGATAAATTTGGTGACTAGATAGAAAATATATCAATAGGTAAAAAGTAATGGAGGGATTACATGAGGAAATCTAGTGGATAAAGGACAAAGCTCAAGAGGAATTTTTGGAAGTGGAACGATACTATAATGCCACTAGCCTTGAGATTTTTTAGGATGAGTCAAAGACCAAGATTTTTGTGGTACTATCAGTAGTCCAATGATTCAAAGGAACTTTTGAAGATGATTTTATGTATGATGATATAAGATAAGCATTCATGTCCATAGAGGCATTGTTGGAACTAGACACCAAGCTTGAAGATTTTGTAGAGACAAGAAAAGAAGTTATTAACTACCAATAGATAGTAAAGAGTAAGAATGATGCTTTAGATTTATTGAAGGTAAGTCAAGTAGCAGAGATGATAGAGAAATTCAAGAATAAACAACCAGACACTGATTTGGTCTAGAAGAGAAGAAAACCCAGATGCTAGAAATTCAATTTTGACACTTGGAAGATTTTTAAATTTTTTGGAACTTGTCATGAAGTTGCATAGGTATGCTTTTCATAGAGGGGTGCCGATACTTTTGAAGAACAAGCAATGTGCCAACAGTTAACTGTTGGTTGCTAATTTAGAGCATTCCATGCACTGAAAACACATTTTTTAAGACAGTTCAACTCCCAGAAATGTCTAAAGAAGGCTAAGCTTCCATTTTTAGAGCTTCCAGAGACTTGTAGATCATCTCACAACTTCCTTCTTCTTATCTTCTTATTTGTTCATTCTTTTATGTCGTGTAAAGGCTCGTGCACCCATTAATAGATATAAACAAGGGTGGGGACCTACTTAGCACCATTTAGAGAGTTAGTTTGTATATAATTTGATTTGTTTTATTAATTTTTAGCATAAGTTTGCATTTAAGGAGCTCCCACTCCTAACATAAATAGAGGAGACAATTTCTTATAAATACATGGATGTAATATGTACTCCAAGTCATTATTTTGATGCAATAATATATGCTATTGGTGCTCTCATTTTGAGTGTAGTTATTCTTGCCAAAGTGTGTTATTTTTTTGAATGCATGTTCATGAATAATAATGGAGCCAATGGTTTTATTGTGTTGTTATGATTGTGCAATCTTTTAGTTCTGGTGTTTACCTTGTGTTAACAAGTTCTGTTGTTGTGACAAATTAGAGAAAGGATCATCTTTGTTCTTGCATAGTGTCTTGTCTCATGTAAGCGCACTTCCTATAGCCTCATTATTTGATGAAATATGAAACATCTTTCATCGTCAATGAGTTTCCATTGATGAATACATCAGTGCAGTTGAGGAAGCATTGCTCCTAATTTCATTGGTTTCCTACCTAATCCTTTTGATAGTTTAATTCACAGACATGTTGTTACCTTGGTTTATGTCCATTAGGAATTTTCCTTTTAGTTATTTTCTTTAATCTCTCATTACTCTATCTTTGTATTTTATTTTCAAACACTTGGTTCAAATAGGAATTCATATAGTTGCATCGATAAATTACATTCATCATAAAATAGAAAATACAAAAATATATCATTTTTTGTGGTTAAATTTCAAATAGTAACATGTTATGCAAATTGGTTTAGAACCAACAAAAGCCTCCTTGTGAACATACACATTTATCTTCAATTGACTTATCTAATCAGTTGAAAACTCACTTGGAACCATGGATTTGGTCCTTGATAAGGTTTTCAAGAGAGGGATTCGAAAGGATCTTTGTCATTCAGCATCATGCAAAATGACAACTCAATAGAAGTGGCACTAGAAGGAGGGCCCCAAAACCATTCAGATTAAGAAAAAAATAAGTTGTTTGAAAATTTTACAATTTTTAGACTTCTGAAAAAAAATCATCTGTTACTGTCAGAAGGTGCACCAATGTACTTTTTGAAGAGGTACACTTTTAGAGAATCAATGCAAACTATAAGATCTTGATCCACCATCTTCATTTCAGTGAGCTTTGAGGTCTTGACTCAGTGGACACAAGTTCTTAAAAATTAGTTATTTTTGGATGCCTCACAATGATAAGGGAATACCTAAAATTCTTCTACTTTCATTCCAAATTTCATCATCTTCTTCAATTCCGCCTCCAAACCTACCTCCATGTAACCCTCCACCAATGGCCTTCTTTGCAAATGCAGTAGATTCACCAATCAACTTGCAAGGTGCAATTAATGACCTTCCCAAGGATCCTGAGAAATTCTGCCCAAGATTCATCTATAGAGAGACATGAACAACTAAGGATCATATCAATTTCTTCAATGAAATATGAAATTGAAAATAGATTCAACAAGAGAATGAGCTCCTCTGTTTATTCTTATACACATTGGGAGAAGTTTCCATCAACTTTTGCCACTGGGATTTGTCCAAAACTAAGCCGCCTTTGAAAAATTCTTCTTAGATCAAATTCAAAACATTCACTAACCTGACTATGATACATCATCAGTTTATCTCAACCAAAAGGGATTCAATGGAGACCATTTCACATTTCAATCACCACTTTCACATGGCATACCACAAGTTGGAAACACCCTATACCATACAATTGAAGCTGCAATCCAGATCTATCTTAATGCTATGGACCACCTCACCACTATCATTGTAAGAAGAATGTTTGTTGCAGATATCGATACATTGGAAAAAGTCTTCGAAGGAGCAATTACCTTTACTAAGTAGGCCAATCCTAATGGAAGAAGATTGATAGTTCCAACTCAAGCTAGTACAATAGTACCAACATATCCTACAAGAGCACAAGTAATGCCTAGTCAATTCATTCCACTAATTCCAATACCACTACAATAGGGACAAGTTGTGCCAATTCCATCTATAACCTACCTAGGATATGAACCTCCAAAAGTTGCTTTCTTTAAGCAAAAGGCAGTAACACTCACTGAGACAGAAAATAATGTCACAACTAAGTTAGGCCAAATGAAGAAGACCATGTCTCAGATTACAAATGAGCTAATCCATTTAAGGGTTGTTGCAAGGGTAGAACAACAATTTTTAGATAATGAATTCAGGCTCGTACAACAACAACAATTATGATCAAAATTATAACAATAATTTTAGGGGAAATAACAATGCAAGGAACAATTTCAATCCTCCAAATCACAACAATTATTTCCAAAGATAGAATCAACAATAGAATACCCATCCAAACAATGGAAACATCCCTATAGGCAACAACAATAATGCTCAATTTGTAGACATCAATCAACTAGACAGTAGTCAAAGCATACCCAATGATGGCGGCTCATATTTCAATAGAAATCAAGAAGTGAAACAGAATTCACAAGGCAATAACAATGAGCCCCCTAAGCAGTTCCATACTATGCTATTAGAATATTATGACTCTCCAGAAAATCCTGAAACGAAAGAACAAGTCAACAAAGAATTCATTTTTTTGTTCAATCAAGAATCAGATCCTCAATGAGAAGAGGTGTCCACTTTTTAGAATGACAATCAAAATACTTATAACTTGCAAAATTGAAGGGAACATGTTGTGGTTCCACAACACATGCCCTATTTCAATTAGGAAATGGGGACCCCCTACTTTTTTCTCAGATTCAGGCCAATTTTGAGGCCCTAAGTCCATGTCCTGATGTCGAAGAGTTAGAAAAGTAAAAAGTGAAAAATAAAAAGGTCATAAAAGTCAGAAAAAAAAAACCAAAAAAATTGTAAAATCACAAAAGTGGAAAATTGGAAAAGTCAAAATAATAATAATAATATTTTTTGCGCAATTGCACGGCTCCCCTGCTGCATAGGTGCGCATCATAGTCGGTAATGCGATGTCGTGCACTTGCACAGCTATGTGAGTGCGTGACAGTGCACCACCAAGGGTGAATGGGGTTATATAAACCCCCTCCCTCCAAACTCCACCTTGTTCTTTTTCATTTGTTGACTTCACAAACTCTAAGCTCCACAGTGCACTCACCCTCAACATTCTTCACACTTCGTCCCCGACTCTGCGCGCACACCAACAGGTGTGCAAAACATGTATAACAAATCAACACCATGTCATGCGCACCATGCCACCCCACGCACCCCACATTGCACACCCACGTCGCACACACCCTATTGTAACGCACACATCACCGCACACACCACGTCGTGTGCACCCTGCTATCATGCGCACCCACTCATAAACCCCTAGTGCAAACCCCAACACCCCCGCATGCAAAAAAAAAAGGTTCGTTGTTGTACACCTGCTTTGGTATGCAACCACACACCCCATATCTAAACCCCATAATGCAACCCTTACACATTGAAAGAAATTTATTTTTTAAATTTAATAAATAATAGGGCATTTGGGTGTTTTTCATGCATTTAATCTTCCAGGTTTTGTTTTGAATAAAATCAAACGTTTTCATAATCTTGTCTTTTTTGAACTAATGGATGTTTTTGTTTTGTCATGTAGAGACAATGGCATCCTCATCTGGCGAGAAATGGCACCCAAGCCCATGGTTTTCAAGTTCCAAGGGGTCCCATCCAAATCAAGATTCTAAGACGACTATGCAGAAATTAAGGATACTAATTTGGGACACAATGATTTGGGAGAGTTCCTTAGAATCTGTAACAAACCCATAGACAGATAAGCTCTGGTATTTGCTTTGATGCAATTAGGGTTGGTGAGCGCAGCTTAGTACCTAATGTTAGTACAATCAACAGAGTTAATCATGACACTGGTACACCACTTTGTTCTAGAGAAAAGAGTGGTTAAGAGCACAACAAGAGAAGTTGTACTGGACCTCCGACTAGACAACATTGAAAAGCTCTTTCATCTCCCAAGGACAGATCAATTCATAAGACTCTCTTATGAGGCAGCGGAAAGGTGGTATAGAGAGCACCTAAAAGAGGTGATGGGTATCATTCAATCATCCTATCTTATTGAAAAGACTCCTCTAGGAAAGGTGATAGGGAAGGTGGACATGACAAGGGGATATATGAAGGAGGATATTGGCTACTCTATCATTCTTCTAAGCAGAGTCATGGATCTACCAGCAGCTAGAAATTTGAATGTTTTTATGATTAACTTTATTAAGACTATTAAGACGACAAAGATGCCACTTGACTAGGCCACCACATTAAGTGAGAACTTGTGTGAACAATTGGGGGTAGTCAAGGATAAGAAGAAGTTTTATATGACTTCCTACATGGTATATCTGCTAGCGGCAAGGGAAAAAAACTACCCTGGATTGTACAAAAGAGGCAACATGCAGGATCCCAATGCCTATCCATACATTGTCTACCCTCAATTGGTGAGGAAGAAGCTCTCGGTACAGAGCAAGGAATATAGGATTGTTAAAGATGCTTTCATTTTCACAATCATTCGATTCATAAAGGGAGACTATGTGAAGAGGTTATCTGATGATGCAATTGCACAGATAATAGCTCTCGAGGCCTACTACATCTAGTTCAAGACATTCACATATCTATGGGTAGCTGGTGCCTCTATCAACCCTAAAAAGCTCCCTAGATATCCTAGTGATAAACTAGTTTTGTTAGAGATTGCATGGTAGATTGAGTCTGTGTATGACAAGGTAAAAAGACAGCAAAGACATGTTGGACATGGCCCCTAGTCGTAGGACCATATCAGGTAAAGTGAAAGCAAGATATTATGTCTTTTGAGTGGGAGTGGGAGCATTATCCCCTTGAGGAGTACAACTCTCCCAGGCCATATTTTGATAACATTGGCAGAGTAGAGAGTTTGGCTGACCGAGAATTCCACCATGAAGAGGCCATTGAAGACCACTAGATGAATGCAACAAATGACTATGATGTCTGTATTAGGGACTATTGTAGGATGAATTTGTATTTGGTAGAGAAGGCACTCAAAATAAGCATTCTAAAAAGATACTACAACAAGATTCTAGGGAGCTACTGGACCCGCTGTTCAACTCGAACAAGATTGGAGAGAGACCTATAATGAACGTTGAAGTTGAAAGGGAGGAGGGCGATGATATTAAACATCGGGCAAGGCATGTAATTAGAATGACAAAGGATTAGATCAAGAAACCCTTTCAACTTGATCCAATCCTTGATACCATGATATTTCACATGCAAGCTTGCCTAGAGAAAAGTAGAGGAAAGAAATAGTATACCTTTGTGGCCTAGTCTCCCATCAGGCCAGAAATAGTATACCAACTTGACTGCCCAATTGGATACTATCACCCTCTAGAGAGGAAAGGAAAGGGGAAAAGAAAGAGGACCTCTCCTCAATGGGCTGAAACAAAAGAGGGTCAAGTGCAAACAACTCCCCAACTGTAGGAAGAAAATGTACAAGGAGCTACTCAAGTCCAGGTGGACCCTCAATTGCCTCCCTTTGTTCCTAGCTAGCCAGAAGAGGAAGAAATCCAACAAGTCTCTATGCCTCCTCTACAAGCAGAGCTAGCATCCCTTTCTACCTCCACAAAACAAAAAAGGTTTAAGATCTAAATGAAGAAGAGGCAAAGTGTGACTAAAAGAATGGTGCCTTGCCCATCTATCCCTGAAACTATTCTCGAGGGAAAAGGAGAGGAAGAAGAGGAAGATGAAGAGGAACAAGTGCCTTTACAGGGAAGAACCCAGCTAGCTAGAGTCGTAGAACAACAAAGGAGAAGAAGTTCCACAGTGATACTGCCATCTGCCCTGGAAGAACCCTTGGAAGTCTCTTCTTCAAAAGATGAAGTACAATAATGGGTGGATGAGTAGAGTGAAGAGGGTGATGACATATTTAAAATGTCAAATTTTGATTTCATGCCCATGGGGATGAAATTGGTTGGGGACAAGATCAGGGATAACCCTATAGGTGAACTACAAAAAGAAGACTGGACGCAAATGCCACTAGAGTCACAGGGTCCCGCTCTTACTCCCCCATCTCCACCACAAGTCCTGGTGGTAGATAAAGGCTCAATTACTCCTCTACCCCAAAGTTCAAAAGATAGGTTTAGAAGGAACCTTCACAAGAGGAGGAACCATAGAAAATGGTGACCGCTGAAGTGTCGAAGGAAGGACAAATGGTAGAATATTCTCAACCAGCCTCCTAAGACACTGAGGGGCAAGCCACAAGGTCCACAAAGATTAAGGCCACAGAAGAAGAGCCCTCACAAAGGGAAACAACTCTGAGGAGGAGTGATAAGGGAAAGGAGGTAGTCGAGCATACCCCTTCATCATCTAAGGCAGGTCTTCCACTAAACGAGTCCCAAGATGGCTTAAGAAAGAAATAATGAGGAGCATGAAGCCACAATTTCTTGCTAACGAGGAAGACATTTTTGAGTTGGCTGAGATCTTGAACAAACTTGAATCCCGAGCACATGAAGCAAGACCATTGGCCTTTGTCAACAATACATGAGATCAATATTTTTTCTCTTAAATGGTTGTTCCTCCTAATGATACAGATACATAAAGCCTTGGTCCTCAAGATTATCAAATCAAAGAGGTTATGCTTGGAAAGCCCACACGGTATACAACTAAATTAATGGTAACCATGGGGATCAAGGAAGTTTTTAGGAACATGGAGCAGGAAGAGGTTGAACTCTGAACACTTCGAAGGTAGAACAAGATCCTAAGGGGATATTTGGCCGAATTTGTTAGTCCTCTAGATCTTGAGCATCCCAAGGAGACCTTGAACATTGTACTCAGAGAAGGAGGAGCTTTGCATGTAGATCCATTTTTGAAAGCCTATCAACAATGGCGGGAAATTTTTTAAGAGAAGGGCATTTTGACAATCCAGGGGAACTTGAAGTTACTACGTGCTACACAAGAGAATGTGAATAAAGTGGTGGCAAATTTGAAACAGGATTTCAATATACTAGATGAAGTAAGGGCTTGGAATAAGGACTTTCAAGTTTTGCAAACCATAAAGGGGCAAAGGTATATGATTTTGGTAGATGTTTACACAATAGAGGAATTAGATTTGATTGGTGAATGGATAGAGAAAATTGTGGATAGCAATAAAGTAATGGAAATATTACACGTAGAAATCCATAGGCTCAAGGGCCAAGCCTGAGAGCGAATTTTCGAAGCAGAGAGGCATTAGAGCAATGCATGTTTAGATATTTTTGAAGAAGAGGAATGGGAGAAGTTGTTTCCTATAGAGGTAGTAGTGGAGAATTTTAAGAAGATTTTTGAGGAAGTTGCTAATGATGAAGATATATGGTAGGCTTTCAAAACATAAGAAGCCTTGTTAGAATTGGATACTGAACTCGGGGATTTTGTTGAGATTCGAATTGAGGTAGACAATTACAGACAGAAGGTCAAAGATAAATATGAGGCTCTAGATTTATTGGATGTGGCAAAAATCACTAAGATCATAGTGAAATTCGAGGGCAAACATCCAAACATAGTTTTTGGATGAAGGGGAACAAAACCCAGATGCTAGAATTTCAATTTTGACACTCAGTAAAATTTTGAGATTTTGGACCATTTTGAGGTGCATAGGTCCGTAGGTGCACAAGTCCGCAAGTTCACATTTCTAGAAGTTTCATTGATAGTTAACTGTTAGTTCCAAAAATAGAGCTTTCCATGCATCGAAAATGCATTTTGACGGTAGTTTAACTCCGACAAACGTCCAGTGAAGGATCAACTTCCATTTTTAGCACTTGCAGACACTTCCACTTTGACTGAAGGCTTTCTCATTCTTTCTCCTCTCATAATTCTTTGTTTTTTAACATGTAAAGGCTCATGCATCCAATTAATGAATAAAATGGATGGATTCCTACTTAGCACTAGTTAGATTGTTAGTTTGCATCTAATTAGTCTATTTTATTAAATTAAAAGCATTTTATTGCATGAAGATATCTCTCACTCTCAACACAAATTGAGGAGACGATTTCTTATAAATACTCCATTGTAATATGTAATTGGGGTTGCCATTATTTTGCAATAAAATTATACTTTTGGTGCTCACATTTGGAGTGTATTAATTCTTGCCTAAATGTGTCATATTTTTGTGAATTTTGTTCATGGAATTGTGATTGAGCCAAAAGTTTATTACTTTGTTTCTGGTTGTGTGATCTTTTAGTTATGATGTTTGCTATAGTTTTGATGAATTTCGCTAATGTATCTAGCTCGAGAAGAAATCATCAAATTGTGCCTGCATTACTCTCTATCTCGCATGAGCACACTTTTTGTGGCCTTGTGATTGGATGAAGGGTGAAACATCATACAATTACTAAGTTTCTCATCGACGATTACATCAGTGGAATTGAGGAAGCGCTGCTCCTATTTTCATTGGTTACCCATTGATTTCTTTGAAAGCTTAACTCACAGACGTGTTGTTTTCTATAGCTTATGTTCATTAGGGTTTTATTTTCATGTTATTTGCTTTAAAGTTTTTTTATTTGCTTTATTAACCCCCTTTATTAGAATAGGACTTCATACTAGTTGCATTGTTAGATTGCATTCATAAAAAACATAAAAATACAAAAAAAACATAGTTCTTTTTTTTTTTGCATGTTTTTATTTTGAAGCAGTGTGCAGATTCTTCATCTCATCCAAAATCAAAATGAGCCAGGAAAGGCCTTCTTGTGAACAATCACATTTATCTTCAATCAAGCGGATTCTAGTAGGTCGCAAGATCTCCTGGAACCTTGGAGTTGATCCTCAGATTAGCTTTTCAAGAGAGGAGTTCGTAAGAATTCCTACCGTTTAGCATCATGCATAACGACAGCTCAACAGAACCCATGACCGATGGGATTCCTCCCACATGACAACCAACACCTCAAGATCCAAGAGCTAATAGCAATCTAGTGCCTACAAGAGCACCGCATGTTGGACAATAAAATCAAAACCAAGGAAATATACCTACGATACTGAAGAATCCTACTTGGTCTACAAAAAAGTACAATGCATTTGAATATTTAAAAAGAATAAAGGCCAATATATCCTTGTTTGATATGCTAGAAAATTTCCCTAATCAGAGGGAAGCACTTCTCAAGACTCTTGATCATACTAAGCAATGCTTAATGCAGGCCCCCCAAAGATAGTAACACAACAAGTTAACACTTCAGCCAATAAACTTGACGATTTGAATGGAGAATCAATGAACCCTACCCCAAGAGAAGAGATTGTGACTTAGTTCATAAACAACATGGTTGCAAATTTGCAATGTTTGGGAGAAGAAGAAGACCCCAACATTTTTCTCTTTCCAGGATTTTGTAGGTTGCACAAAGCAATTCATTTAGAATTCGAGCGCTCACATTGCCAAGAAGTGATTGGTCAAGTATTGACTCAGATAATGCACCTGAAAAATGGTTTAACTCTGAATGAAATATAAAAAGAAAATTTAATTCACACATGCATATATGAAGTTCTAGAGAATTATGAAGAGGAAAACAAAGATCTAAATGCATCATATAGTGACACCTCTACATACGGTGGAGCTTTGTCTTATCCTCCACTAGGCATGGTCAAAGTTTTAAGGAGAAGATACTTTGTAAAATGTCAAGGTTGGACCTCAATAGTTGTTCATCCTAAGCCACAAATTGATAGAATGATAGAATTTACTGAGGAGATTCAAGATCAACAAGGGAAATGGAAAACCCCTAGATTAAAGGTAAATAATGGAAACTTTCCAAGTCCACCATGTGAAAGAATGCAATGGATCCCAAAAAACCAATCCTTCAAAGTTCAAGTGAAAGAAAAGTTTCGAACAAACAAACACAAGTTGAGAAAGGTGAAAGAACAACCAAAATGGAAACTTAGGTATGATGATTCTAAATGCAAATTAGAAGCTAGCATAGGTATTAAACTAATTAATCTGAATAGTTTAATCTGAAAGGTAGGTCTTTTTACACTGCATATTGTTTACAATTTAGATGTACTAAGAATGTTGTTGAATATAAAGTCTTAATTTGCAAACTTCTCTTCACATTAGAGAAAGATGTCAAAACTCTCATAATAGAAGGAAACTCTCAACTGGCGATTAGATAGGTTAAATCAATATACTCTTGCAATGATAGAAGACTACTTTCTTACTAGAAAAGAGTTTGGGATTTTATGAAAGATTTTAAGGCCCTCAACATAAGATCTATTCCAAGAAGGAAAAACATGGTAGTTGATGCCCTTGCAATTTCAGCCAGTGCATTATAGCTTGTTGAAAGAACAAAACTCAAAAGGTTTTCTGTTGAATTGGTTGTTGCCCTGTCTATTCCAGATAATATTACCAACTTCTAAATTTTCCAAGACAACCATATTCTTGAGTACATTATGTGCAATGGTCTTTTCAAAGGACAAGAGATTGATGATACTCCCGATGATAAACCTAGGAATGATGAGCTAGAAGATGAAGATGAGATTATAAATTTGAAAACCAATAATATTCCTAAGGGGATGGTAGAGTTGGAGTGTATCTTTGACCATGATGAATCAACATGTAGCAAAAGATCTATTGAAGAAAAAGGGATTGAAGAATGTGATTCATATAATCTAGGCATGAAAGATAATCTTAAGTTGGTTAGGATTGGGAAGGCAAGTAATCCTCAAGAATGAGAAAGTATGATTCAGTTGCTTCCAAAATACAAAGATGTCATAGCATGGAGTTACAAAAAACTCAAGATGTATGACCCTAACATCATCACACATGATATTCTGTCAAAGCCTGACACCAAACTTTTTTGTCAAAGGCAAAGATTGGTGAACCCCATTATCAAACCATTAATAATAAAAGAGGTCCAAAAGTTTCTTGATGCCAAGATTACCTTTCCAATTTGACATTCTACATGGGTTGCTAACTTGGTGCTAGTAAGGAAAAGGACTGGAGAAATTTGCCTTTGCATAGATTTTTGCAATTTAAACCTAGCATCCCAGAAAGATAACTACCCTTTTCCCTCACTTGATGAAGTATTGCAGCTTGTGAATGGGTCTAAAATGATGTCTTTTCTAGATGGATATTTAGGATACAACCTAATGATGGTTGATGAGGAAGATAGGTTAAAGATTGCATTTACAACAAAATTAGGAACCTTTGCATACTAGAAATGCCCTTTAGATTAATCAATGCAGGAGCCACATTCCAAAGAGTGATGAACAAAGCATTCAAGGGGCTAATAAATAAATGTATAGTTATCTATATGGATGACCTAACCATATTTTCAAAGATCAAAGTAATCATATTTTTTATTTTAGACAAGTCTTCAACCGATGTTGGAGATACAACATATCTCTTAATCCTAAAAATTGTTTATTCAAGGTTACCAAAGGAAAGATTTTGTGTCACATTATTTATGAGGTTGTGATATCCATTGATCTAGAGAGGATAGAAGTGATTCTAAAGTTGTCACCTCCTTATAATTGCAAAGAGCTTCAATATTTCTTTGTGAAGATCAATTTTTTGCACAAGTTCATTAATGGGTTTGTTGAGATAGTATGCCCCCTTAATGACTTGATAAAGAAGGGAGAAAAAATTGAATGGGTTCTTAAAATCAAGAAATCTTTGAAAGATATCAAAGTAGCTATCTCTGTGGCTTCACTACTTGTAAGTCCAGATTATGTTTTGCCTTTCAAAATCTATTATTTTGCTTCAAAACATTCAAGTTTCGGGATTCCCACCCAAAAGAATGATAAAGAAGATGAGAAACCTATCACATTCATGAGTTGTTTGCTAAAGAATGCCAAATTGAACTATTTCGATCTTGATAAACAATCATTCACCCTAATAAAAGCATTCAAGAAATTTTGTCATTACATACTCAGAAGTAAGTTATATGCTATCGTGCCAGATCCTATGGTAAAATCATTACTAATGCATAATGAATTAGGTGAAAGAAAAGGAAAATGGATGGCTTTATTATATGAGTTAAATTTGGAAATTCAACTAATGAAGTTGGTGAGGGGACAAGGGTTGACCAAGATGATAGCTAACAATGAGATCAGTATTGACAATGAGATCAGATTTGATGAGGAGATCAATAATGATAATAAAGAACAAATCATAGTGTCTCAAGTGGACATTGATGAAATAATAATAACATATGAATGGTATCAAGTTATCATATATTACCTCTTACAGAATCAATACCCTAACTAGATGAACAATTCCCAATGCAGAGGGCTCAAGATGAAATGTGAATCCTATATGCTTCAAGATAGGAAACTTTATAAAAGAAACTATGAGGGAATTTATTTGAAGAGTTTAGGACATGAAGAAGCAAAAGAATATTGGAACAATATCATGATAAGTATGGAATAGGACATGGATCAACAGAGGTTATGACTCATATGATTTTGAGATCAAGCTATTTTTGGCCTGTAATTTCCAAGGACACATTTGAACATGTATGCTCTTGCTACACTTGTCAAACAAGTGCCAACAAGGAAAGACATCCAACTATGCCACTACAACCATTTTTTTAAGTATGCCCTTTTGCAAAGTGGGGGTTGGACTTTATTGGACTAGTAAACCCACTGTCATCAATATGACATATGTTCATCCTCACAACTATAGACTATTGCATGTGTTGGACAAAGTTGAACCTTTTTGAAATTGCACAGTAAAACTAGTTACTAATTTCTTAGAAGAGCACATTATCACTAGGTTTGGAATGTCGTTCTTCCTTGTATGCAATAATGAGTCATCTTTTGCATCAATTTTCCTTACTCAATGAGCTTTAGACAATCAAGTTATATTCAATTTTTCATCCAATTGCTATCCCCAAGGGAATGGTGTGGCCAAGCCCAACAATAAGAAATTGATTACCATGATAAAATGCTTTCTCAAGGGGAACTCAAAAGATTGGAAGACTCAATTGAAATATGTATTATGGATAGACATATTCAGGATTAAGAACACACTTTGGGAACATCCCCATATCTACTCGTCTACATATAGGAACCAATATTCCCATTCAATCTCAAGATTCCAGTGTTGAAATTAATGAAAGGGTATGATTAGGATGTTAATAGAGTTTTGATCAAATTGATTAATCTCTTGGAATTGGATGAGAATGATAACAACTTTAGATCACATGTCAAAACATCATGTTGTCATAAAAACATTGGTTTGACGTGCAAGCCACAATCAAATCTTTCATAATCTTTGAAATTTTCCTCCTATGGGACAAGGCAAAAGAAAAACCATGCAGTCACACAAAGTTTCAACGCTTGTGGATTGGCCCTTATCAGATTATAGAGATTTTGGGAAAAAATACTTTTAGGCTAAGCTCTTTACAAGGGGAATTGGTCCCATTGGCAATCAATGACCAGTCTCTAAAACATTATTTTGAGGCCTAAAACATAAAACGTTTAAAAATAAAAAAGAAGAAGTGTACTTTATGCATGTGTGTTTACTTTATGCAAGTGTGTTTATTTTTTGCAATTGTGTTTACATTTAGTTATGTGTTTGCTTTAAAGTTGTGTCTATCTTTTCTTGTTAGTCTAGGGGTTACGTGCAATCAAAACTCTTTCTTGATGCATTCAATAAATCACTCGATTTGGTTTCAACTTTAGAGAATAGGTGTTGCTTTATCAAAGTGTTTGGATGATTTTGTTTCTTGTACCAACTAAAAATAGGTGTTCCTTGTAGTTGTAGAAGATTTCCATTCTTAAAGTCAGAATCACAGATTGATAGCTCTCAACACTTTACAAATTTAAGAATTGACTATCTAGGTGATTTTTGAATCTAGGTTGACAATAGCAAGGGACAATTCAAAACTTGCTAGTTCAGACAAAGGGTCTCTTCAAAGAATTGTTAAGATTATCATTTAACATGAGAGTTTCCCAAAAGTTCATTAAAAGAGAACTCAAGAGTTATCAAACTAAAGAACAGATTTGGAAAATAACAAAAATGCCTTGGCCACATAGTCTAAGCATGGTCAAGATAGAAAAGAATCACAAGAGGTGTTACATGTAAAGATTTCATATGATTCTAAAAGGTAATTAGATAAAGGGATATACCCTCCCAAATGGGTATCCTATTCTCTACAAAATGCTGAGGAAGAATCAAATGGAAACACACGAGCTCTACAAAGAAAATAAAAAAGGGATTGCTAAAGACTCAAAATGAAAGAATTGATAACTCGCCAAGAGCCCTCATAATGGATTCTCTCATTTGGTCAAATAGTGATTAACAAAAAAAAATTTCTAGGATTCCTGATGAATGGACCGATGGAGCCAAATATTTTCTCGAAGTTACTAGATACTCATGATAGACTACACCTCAAGATGTCAAAGGAAATTGATACACTAAGCACACATTGAGCTTGAAGATTCAAGATTCTAAAGGTTCGACTTCCAAGGGACTTGAAAGCTACTTGAAATATTTGAAGTTTAGTTGTCACTTGACACATGTTAGAAGGATGCTTGCTGATGAAGAAATGTCTTTTTCATTTCTTTCCTTTTTTTGGGCATATTTGTTGTGGTTTCACAATGCATGCCCCATATTGTGACTCAAAATGGGGACCTCCCCTATTTTCAAATTCCCTTATGAGGCTTCTAGTCCAAAGCCCCAGTCATTTTGGACCCTCTCCTAGGTCTAGGTCAAACCTAGATCTCTGATCGAGAAAGAGTCAAGCAGCCAGGAAAAGAGAAAAAGTCAAGTTTAGGGCTCTATTATGCCACAAGTGTACACATGTGTGCTTGCACACTACACCCCCACTCCAAGGATGTGCACATGCACAACCTTAGAGGGTGCGCACCTTCGGAGGTGCATAGATGGCACACCACTAGGGTCTATAAATAGACCCTGACCCCTCTCTTGCCTTCACCTTTCTCCCCACTCTCCTTGACGTTGCACCCTCCTAGGTCCCTATAGTTTTGCTACTTTGGTCCCCTACACAAACACACAAGGTACAAAAACCCAAGAAGTGCGCACATGTGCACCCTCATGAGGTGTGTATGTGCACACCTTCAAAAACCCTAAAAAGCTTTAAAAAATGTAAAAAATTAGAAAACTTGACAAAAACTAAGTCACCTTAAAGAGGTGCGCATGTGCACACCTTCGACAAAAAGTTAAAAAGAACACTAAGTCTCCCCATGCACAAGCCATGTTGCGCATGTTGGCAATCGTGCACATGCACACCTGCTAGTGTGCACATGTGTGTTGGTGCGCACCTACGCACTAAGCCACTTTGAAGGCTAAAAACGTGCACTAGCACACCTGTATGGGTGTGCTAGGTGTGCTAAGATGTACAACTGGCCATTAGGGGGGAGAAATTGTAATTTTGTGTGTTCTTACAGGTTTTAACTCAATTTGTCATAAGTTTGAGTCCATTTTTGTGTCTTTCAACATAAGGTAACTAATTTTTTGCTTCTTTTGTGTAGATTAAATGGTGTCATCACTGTCTTCCATGGCTGAGAAAATGGCACCAAAGCCCATTGCATTCAAGTACCAAGGAGCACCTAAGAAATCATGATTCCATGATTGACGTGTACAGATCTGAGATACTGAGTTAGGCCACATCAACTAGAATGCCTTTCTGACCATTTGTAGCAAACCCAAGGAGAGGTCAGCGATCGTATCTACATTGATTTAGAGTGGGTTGATTAACACAACATCACATCATACATTAGTTCAATCTTTTGAATTGATAATGACATTGGTGAAACATTATGTGACTGAGGAAAAGGTCGTAAAGAGCATAACTAGAGAGATAGTCCTAGACCTTCGACCCCTAAATGTAGAGAAAGTGTTTTTCCTTCCATGGGAAGAATAGTACCTTCAAATTTCATAGGATGGATCAAGGAGGTGGTACAAAGAGATTGAGAAAGAGGCTAAAGAGCTAGTGCAAACATAATTCTTGATTGACAAGACACCTTTGGGTCGAAGAGTAGGCAAGGTGGATATGACTCGAGGTTATATGAAAGATGACATTGGATACTCAATTGTCCTCCTTAGTAGAGTAATGGGCCTTCCCACAGTGGGTCACCTAAAAACATGGATAGTTCACTTTATTGAAACCATAAGGACTTCAAAGATGCCCAACGATTGGGCCACCATCCTAAGTGGTAACTTTGATGAGCAACTAGTCGTATTCAAAATAGACCCTCACTTTTACATGACATCATACATGGTGTACCTCTTAGTGGCCATAACCACCAGCTATCCAAGGTTATTTAGAAAGCTAAGCATGTAGGATGTAAATGCTTAGCCCTATGTGGTTTATCCATAACTAGTAAAAAAGAAGCTCCCACTACAAAGTGTAGAGTACAAAGTGGTCAATGATGGGTTCATCTTTTCCATCATTAGATTGATTGAAGGAGATTATGCAAAAAGAATGTTAGTAGACGTGGCATCTAGAATCACTAAAGTAGGAGCCTACTACATTTAGTTCAATACATTCACATATGTATGAGTAGTTGGTACTCTTTTATGCCCCAAAAATCTCCCAAGATATCCTTAAGATGAATTGATACTCCTAGAGATAGCCCGCCAACTCACTTCTACTTATGATGAGAAAAAAACACAAGAAGACATGGGTCTAGCCAATCACAATTGGTGCATTCAAGGTAAAGTAAAAGTAGGATATTGCTACCTCTGACTCTAAATGGGATCAGTATCCCTTGGAATGATACAACTACCCTCGCCCATTTTTCAACAACATTGGGATGGTTCAACATTTGGCAGGGAAAGAGATGTCAAAGCCTAGAGGATCATCAGATGAATGCAATGGGGACTATTATAGGATGAGTTTATATCTAGCATAAAATGTGTTGAAAATCAAGATTCCTCTGAAGGCTGTGGAAAATAATGCCCCAGAAGTCATGGATCCCTTGTATAATAGAGATAAAATCTATGATAAGCCAATCATGAATACAAAGATAGGGCAAGAAGGAAATGATCACATAGATTATCAGGCCAGACATGTGGTTGAGCTAACAAGGGAATGGATTCGAAAGTCATTTTAGATGGATCCAATTCCCCAAGCCATACCTGTACAAGCCACAACCAAGCCTCAAAAAGGTAAAGGTGCCAAGGTCATTGTACCAACCTACCATACTTAATCCCTCGTAAGGCCAAAAATGGTGCATCAAAATGAGCTGAAGGTTGAGTACTTTAAGGTAGATAAGGGCAAGAAGAGGAAAAGGGAAGCCCTTAGGGAAAGGAAACAAACAACTGAGGCCCAAATAGCTCTAGAGAAAGGGAAAGATGAGCCTCAAGTTGAGCAAGAGTAACCTCTAGAGCAAGCACAACTAGAGTAGAAAGAGGAGGAACAAACAAAGGAACAAAGGGTCCTATCACTAAGAAATTTAGAGGAAGAAGCCTCCCCCTCATCTCCAAAAAGAGCAAGAACATAAATTACTGTGGTGGGTGCTCTAAGGAGGAGATTGAAAAAAGAATAATTCTCTCTCCCTATAGGTTCTAGAGACCATCTTGGAAGCTAAGGATGAGGAAGGAGGGGGGAAAATAGAGTTTTTCCCCTTAAGCTATAGAAACCCTTCAACCAAAGCCACAGAGGAAGAGAGAAGAAGAAGTTCTATGCAGACACTTCCATTCGCTCCAAGAGAGCCTCTCTAAGTATCAACTTCAGAAGATGAACAACAAAAGTGGATAGCAGAGATGGAGGGTGAAGGGACATATGTCTTTTACCTCTTTGACTTTGATTTTATGCCAGTGGGAACTCATATGATGGGTGAGAAGATAAGAGATACTCCCACGAGTGAGTTATTAGGAGAGGATTGGAATCAATTTCCTCCTCTGCCTCAAGGACCTCTAGGAATTCCATCACCACCACCATAGGATATGGCCACCATTCTAGATAAAGGGTCAGTAGTTCTACCTTCTCTAATGATATAAGTAGAACCACAAAGTCAAGGAACTAAGGAGGGGGAATACAAAAAACTTTATGTTAATGAAGTATTTGAAGAGTGGTAGATAGAAGAAACTCAACAAACTCCCCTAGATATAGATGCTAGATCCTTAGCCCAAAAAAATACAGAAGCTCCTTCCAAAGATCCACCTTGACATGAGAAGACTTTGGAGAGGAGTAATAAGTGAAAGGGGGCTACTCTAAGACCAACTTCTTCAGCCAAGTACATGTCACCTATGGGGACCACACCATCATGCCTAAAGAGGGAAGCCATGCTTTGATAAAAGAAGCAATTGGAGCTGAAAAAAGAGGAGGGAATGAAAGAATTGATCAAAGGGATAAATAAGCCTCAACCACTTAAGAGTGATGCTAAAACACTTGCCTTCATCCTGAATAATCAAGATCATGACCTTTTGTCTCATATCGCCATTCCTCCTCCCCATGTCGACATCAAAGAATTGACTCCAAACTATTACCAAATCAAGGAGGTCATGTTGGGAAAGCTCGTGGTGGACATAACCAAAGTGATGATCACCATATACATGAAGGAGGTGTTTCAACATATGGATCAGGACGAATCTGAATTGATAACACTACAGAAGCAAAATGAGCTACTCAAAGGCTACCTAAATGAAGTAGTGAGACCTATTGACTTAGAAAATCTAGAGGTCACTCTTGGAGTTGCACTTGAAAGAAAATAGGTAGGAACATAGTTGGAATCATTTTTGGAAGCATGTCAACAATGCGTACCATTGTTGAGGAGAGGGGTGTACAGATAATATAGGGCAATTTGACCCTGTTGCACAACATCCAGTCAAATATTGACAAGTTTGTTTCCGTAGTGAACCAAGATTTTGGGTATGGATGAAGTATATATATCTGGGCAAAAAATTTATAGGTACTCAGATAAATAAAGAGTTAGAGGAACTAGATGTTCATGGAGGTATACACTATAGAGGAGCTTGATAAACTTGATGACTAGATAGAAAAGATATCAATAGTTAGTAAAGTAATGGAGGTATTACATGAGGAAATCTAGCGGGTAAAGGACAAAGCTCAAGAGCAATTTTTGGAAGCAAAAAGTACTATAACACTGCTAGCCTTGAGATTTTTGAAAATGAGTCAAAGACCAAGCCTTTTGTGGTGCCATCAGTAGTTTAGCAATTCAATGGAATTTTTGAAGATGCTTCATCAGATGATGATATAAGATAAGCATTCAGAACTAAAGAAGCATTATTGGAACTAGACACCAAGCTTGAACATTTTGTGGAGACAAGAATAGAAGTTAATAACTACTGACATATAGTAAAGAATAAGTATGATTCTTCAGATTTTCCAGAAGCAAGTAAAGTAGCATAGATGATAGAGAAATTCAAGAATAAACATCTAGACATTGTTTTGGTCTAGAGGGGAAGAAAACCTAGATGACAAAAATTGAATTTTGACACTTAGAAGATTTTTTGGTTTTTTGGAACTTGTCACCAAAGTGTGCATGTGCATAGATGTGTAGGTGCACTTTTCAAAGAGGTGCTCTGACAATTTTGAAGAAGAAGTAGTGCACCAATAGTTAACTACCAGTTACTAATTTAGAGTATTCCATGCATCGAAAACACATTTTTATGGTAGTTAACTATTAGAAACATTTGAAGAAGGCCAAGCTTCCATTTTTTAGAGCTTCCAGAGACTTCCAAATAATCTCATAGGTTCCTTCTTCTTATCTTCTTCTTCTTTCAATCTTTTATGTCATGTAAAGGTTCATGCACCCATTAATGGATATAAACAAGGGTGGATACCTACTTAGCACCATTTATAGAGTCAATTTGTATATAATTAAATATCTTTTTATTATTTCTTAGTATAAGTTTTGCATTTAAAGAGCTCTCACTCCTAACACAAATGGAGGACATGATTTCTTATAAGTACATGGATGTAATATTTAATCTAGGCTGCTATTTTTGTTGGTGTAAATAAGTATTTGCTATTTACACTTACTTAAGTTTACTTAGGTTAATGCATTATTTTATTATTTTGTATTATTTTATTATTTATTTAGGTGAGATGCTTAGGAGTTTGTGTACCTTTTTGAGCTATCATGTTGACAACACAGAAGTATGCAACTCTAATTCAGCACATGGTGTCTACAACACTAGAGTTTGTATCATTCACTGAGTTGTCATGTAGACAACATAGTTATTCACACTCCCTTTTTAGCACATGTTGTCTACACCACTAATTTGTGTGCTACACCATTGTATGCTTATCCTCTCATCATCGCACTTACTTCCATGCTTAATGGAGGATAAACCATATCTGGTGGACATGTGTTTGGTTGTATGACTTATCATGTTGCTGGCTTCTATGCATTCTAGAAGCTCTCTAGAGGCCTTTATATACAGCACTCCTAGTGTACTTTCATATGGCATATTGAATGAATATATCATCATTCTGATCATACTCTCTCTTTGGTCTACTATTGTGCTTGTGTTTGAGTTCCTTGGTCTTGGGTGAATTCTACCCCAAGGCAAATTCTTACAATTTTGATGCAACAACATACGTTATTGGTGCTCTCATTCTGAGTGTAGTTATTCTTGTTGGAGTGTGTTATTTTTGTGAATGAATTTTTAAGAATAATAATGGATCCAATGGTTTTATTGTGTTTTTATGATGTTGCAATCTTTTAGTTATGCTATTTGCCTTGTGTTAACAAATTCTGTTGTTTTGACAAATTGGAGAAAGAATCACCTTTGCTCTTGGATAGCATCTTGTCTCATGTGAGCACACTTTCTATGGCCTTGCGATTTGATGAAATGTGAAACATCTTTCTGTTATCATTGAGTTCCCATCAATAATTGCATCAATAGAGTTGAGGAAGCGATGCTCCTAATTTCATTGGTTTCCTACCTGATCCTTTTGATAATTTAATTTGCAGGCATGTTGTTACCTTGGTTTATGTCCATTAGGAATTTCCCTTTCAATTATTTTCTTTAATATTTCATTACTCTATCTTTGTATTTTCTTTTCAAACACTTGGTTAAAAGAGGAATTCATGTAGTTGCATCGATTAATTGTATTCATCATAAAATATAAAATACAATCATTTTTTGTGGTTATGTTTCACACAACAACAAATTATGTAGATTGGTTTGGAACTAGCAAATGGCTCCTCATGAACATACACATTTATCTTCAATTGAGTTACCTAGTCAGTTGAAAAATCCACCAAGAACCTTGGAGTTGGTCCTTGATCAGCCTTTCAAGAGAGGGATTTGAAAGGATCTCTGTCGTTCAACATCGTGCAAAATGACAACTCAACAAAACCCTACCCATAAATTGAATTTTAAATTCAAGCTTTTCAATTAAGGGTTTAAATTTTGTTCTTCATAGATTTTTCAATACGAAGAACAATAATTTTCCAAACAAGGTTTTTAAACTTTGAATATGTTTCCAATAAGCAAAATTGATATAACAGGCATAAAGAAGACATAAGATTTTGAGAGAGATCCTACAATGGTTCTACAAAACCCTACCTCAATCTAATATTATAAATCTAGTAATCACTCTATGCTTGCAAAAATATCGCTTCCCAAAACCTTAAGAAAAGTCTCTTCTTTAAATTCCAAAATTGCTCCTCCAAACCTATGTGTATAGAAATGAGCTTGAATCTCCTAATAAAGAGTCTAACCCTACCTAGGGTTTCTGATTCATGAACATGCAAAGGCCTCTCGTTAAAATAAACTTTTATTATTTTAATTTATTTAATTCCCTTGTGCATGCTTTATTCCTTTAATTAGAATAAACTTTATTTAAATTATTCCCACTTCATTTTAATAATATGTTTTTAGAAAACGTATTTATTAATTTAACTAATAATAATAGTTAAAGTCCATCATTTAATTGCAACTTCTAAATTTTTTATTCTTGAATGAAATGAATATAATTGTGCCAAATTTATTCGTAATAGATTTAATTGCTTTAATTTTCAAGATTAGCCTTTTAATTAAATCTTTTTAAAATTTAATTCTTTTATTTAATTAATTTCTCAAATATTTAACTATAGTAAAATTAATTTTTCTCTTAAAAATTATTGTTTACTTAAATTTTTTAATAAACTCTTTGGTAGATTTAATTACACTTTAAAATCACAAAAGACCGACATACTCCAATAGGAAAGCTCGACTAAAAGACAAGGTAAAAAATCAAACTCAAAGGTCAGGATCTCAAATTCACATCACTTTGACAAATTCAGAAAGGTAAAGAAATCAAATACTTGTCCTTTATCTTAGGATAATTAAGATTGGGTTTAGGATTTAAACTTGAGAACTATCTCCCATCTTTTACTATTGAGATACTATGATAGGGCTGTTAGAGTAAATAATTAATATTTAATTATTTATTCTATTTCTTAAGTTTACTTAGGTCATGCATTTATTTAATATTTTATATTTAATGCATGTTGTGACAACACGGGAGTTTGTTCCCTTCTAGTTGTCACACTTATATTCCAGCTTGTTCTACAAGCTTTCATGAGCTCTTTATATTCGAGCTCTCCTCATTGTATTTTCATATCGGAAGCCATTTTCTTATTGTAAATACATTTCTTATTGTGTTTGCATTTTTGGCTCTCATGTCCGTTTAGGGTTTTTGCTCATGCTCCATGCTTTTCCCCTTCTTGGCTTCTCTTTGACAGGTTCGCATGCAGGTGATCTTGGCGTCTTCGGAGTTGGCTTTCCTCAACTCCAACAAGGGCACACTCATCCTGGCAATTCAAGGAAGTTGATGCCTGGTACCTACAATCTACATAAAAGTTGAACATGTACATATGCATATATATCTAAACTAAATCAGAAATGTCAGGGAGTGGTACATCATGTAGATCTTGACTAGTAGGTAAGTACGACTACCTCCCTCAACCACATCAGATATGTCAATCATAAACTAAAACATACAAGTACACCATACACATGCAAGTATGGGGTAAGTAACCATAAAACCACATATAAATCATCA